>VYXB01007825.1:2450394-2579389 GCA_013397135.1 Pachyramphus minor | reverse complement strand
CTCTGAAGTCTGTTTCAGTCCTCCGCCTATCTCCAACACACCTGAAAAACCAGTGATGGATAACTGGAGAGTTTCTTGGTAACATCCCTTACCTGGACCTGAAGGAGGCAGCAGACTTCCGTATGGGTTGGGTCTGATTGGCATATTGGTCCCTCTGTTTCTCTCAAAAGGGAGTCACCGATGACATTTTTTTTTTTCATAACTGAGTTAGTCATGATGTGGTGGGTAGACTGACTCACCCTGGACAATTCCTCCAACCTGTGAACCTGTGTCCATGTTGTAGTGTGCCTGACTCTCAGGTCCAGAGCCTCTTACCTGTTGTATCAGGGTACCTTGGAACATGAGGTAGGCGAGGAAGGGATTCACCTCTTGCCCTGAGCAGAGACCTGGTTCCATTCCCTTCATCTTGTGGGTCCCCTCCTTCTTCCTGGAGGCAAGGGGGTAGGGTATCCTTTGCTTCTTGTGATGTGGCTGGCTGGTGAACATAATTGGATGTGAATTTGTAAAGTGCAAAGGGTGTAAGTGGTGTAGCTAAATTTTGTGAATTTCTCTGCTGAAAACGTATCAAGGCTTGGCTCTCTAATTTGCCAGTAAATGTGCTGGCTGATTTTTTATATGAACAGGTGCTGCAGACTTCTTAAGTGAATCTTATAAAAAGACTTGCTAGTAAGCAAGCACTGCTAACATCTTATCTGGGACAGAAGCAGTGGGAAATACAGTGATACTGATTTTTCTATAGAAGTCAACCTTCCTTTGGCAGGGTCCACTATCAAATTTAAGAAAAAAACCTAAAGCAAGTTAGTATGTCTTTGTAACATCAGTTAGGTGACACCAAGAAGTATTTGTCTGATTTTATAGGAATCATTCTATTCCCAGCAACTGTGCTTGTTCTCAGTTATAGGTCCAATGTAATGACATCAGTGACCGAACATCTAGTTAGCTCACATATTTCCACTCAGTTTCCTAAAGGATAGCAATCGATTTGTCACTCTTTAAAGACTGCTACTGCTTGCAGATTTGTAGGTATCTCTTATTGGAGTAGCAATAACTGTAAGATTTAAATCACTATGCAGGAGAAACTGCAATGCAGCTGTTTGTCGATGGTTTGAATTTTTGATTTTGGAGGATATAGTTGATGGATATGATTCATTTATGTTCTTTCAATATCCTGACCCTGCCAGTTCTAGTCTAAACCTCGAACATTTCATTTTCTATAGCCCAGCTTGTGTAAAATGTGTAAATGCTTAATATGGAATGGACAGCAGTTGAATGTATTTAAATTTTCACATTTTATTTCTGTGCTATCTTTTATACTTTATTCTGTCTTTTTTAAAATGTATTTCCTACGAAGGCTGTTACAGTATCTCTAATGCTTTTCAAATCCTGTTTGAAAGATTTCTGTTGTAATGTTCCCTGCATTTGATGCCTTTTCTATTTTCAACTCTAACAGATGTGGATGATTACTGAATATAGGGAGGTTTTTGTTTTAAAGAATTGCCAAAAATATCAGAGCTCACTTCTGAAATAATTCAGTTTCAAATATACATGACAGTAATTTATGGTTTTCAGAATTTTTAACTGAAATAAGAATGCAATTAATCTTAGCAGACTCTTATTTGAAAAGTTTTATGCACAGAAAACTAATAGGTATGTGCATATACATAGTTGAAATGGAATCTATAGCTGGATTTCAAGGGCATTATATCCTCATATTAAGCGTACATTAAAATAATTTGTAGGCATTATAACTCTATAAAGTTTCTTTTAATTCTGTGGTTTAACATTGGGGAAGTAGTTGTGGTTGATGCTGAATAGTGTGTATATAGCCTCTAGGTCCACAGAATGGAATTTACCATTCAAGTGCATTGATTTGCTAATAAATTTTAAAAGCTTTGCCCAGAATTTTTTTTTGTTTAGGTAATGTATGGTACCATATATATAATGGCACACCATTCTGACATTCTCTCAGTAAGGACATAATTGGAGAAGTTTAATGAATTGAAGAGAAGCACTGCATGTAAAAACTCTTTAATGTTCTCTACATCCCTTAATGTATCTGATAATTGAATATGCCCAAGCATACCTTAATATATCTTTATATTCATTAGTATAGAGTAACTATCAGTATTGTAGTTCCTTTAGAATTCTTTCTCTGTATAATTTGTGATCCCTCCTGTATACATGTAAACGTTTGAACCTGTTTCATGCTTATTCCATTCTTACCAATTTTGGGAGCTCATTTGCTATATGTTCACAGCCGTATATTGGTCTTGTCTATAGAAAGTTTGGGGGAGAAGCCTTAGATTTAATCTAAATCTATGCTTTCATGATTGAAAACTCTTTAAAACATGTAATTGTTTTCCCCAAGAGATAAAATAGTTACAGTTAAAAGACAGGTATTAGGCAATTCTAGAGCCTGTGGTACCTTGCACTTCTGCTTCAGACCCGTCTTTTCTCATAATTGATGTCATGCCATCTTTGGGTCCTTGGCAAAAAAAAATCTATTTAGACAGTAACATTCCAGCTCACANCCGCCTTTTTTCTTGTTCCTAAAGTCTGGATAAGTAGCACGTAAATATTTATTGGCTATTCACAGGCTCACTCTGGTTCTGAGATCTGGTGCAAATTCCTTGGTCTTGCAAACAGTCTGTATGTGTTTAAATGCTATTGCCCATTTTTCTGTGGCTCTGCCGCCTACACCAGACAGGGATAGAACTTAAATTCAGGTCACCATGACATTGTAAAATCCCCTCTGAGATACTATTTTTAAAAAATACATTTGAAAAAGGTTCTTCTATTGTCGAGTAGAAAGCAGCTAGCCTAAAACTTCATATACTGACTGAGCAAATGTCTACTTTTTAAAATCTTTGTGTAGGACCTTTTCCAGTTTGTTTTGAGTTCCTAAAATTTAAGATAGATGATTTTCTACCCTCGCTGTGTGCCTCTCAAAGCTGCATACTAAGTATTCCTTCTGCCAGCAGTTGAGGACAATGTATAAAATCCTGAATGGTATTGAGTTCTATAAAAAGATCCACAGGACTTTTGCCTTAAAGTCAGCATTTAAATTTTGTGGCAAAAACTGTTAATACAAAGGGAAATTTTACCTTTTAAACAAACTGTGATATTAAATAAATATCTGAAATATTTATAGTTGATAGTTTAGAGAGAACAGTCATATACAGAATCCATGTTCTAAAGAATATGCTATATATGGTGCACATCCATTCTCATTTTGAAATAGATATGATCTAAACGTCTGTTGCTGTTGACATCTTTACTAAAGTGGTAGTGGTCATGCACTAAGATTCCAAAAGGCTGACAGCTTCTATTTGGATTCCTTCTTGCTGTCAGGTGTCAAGTTTTTAAATTGGTTCATCTGTAATTGAGACAAGACACTGGCTATTCCATTAATATTTTTGATCATCTTTCAAACACTAAAAATTTCTAAGTTAAATCTTGCAGGTTGAATTTATTATGCCAAAGTTTCTTACATTTGTGAACTTCAGTTACCAGTTAATTTCTGAAATAAAAATAAATTTGTCACTATGGATGTCCTATACTATATCTTTCTGTTGCTAACTGGTTAGCCACCCAGTATATCACTTGCACCAGATGTAAAAGAAGTGGGTAAAACAAACAAAATATATGCAATTATGCAATACACACATAATGTTTCTTACATTCATTTCTCTCTCCAAAAGGATGCTTCATTAAAATGAACTGTAATAGTCTCCTTCCCTAATATATCTAGTAGTTTCTTCATTTGATCATATAATACTATGCCATAGGTCATGAATGTGAGAGTTGCAAAGCATGCCAATACTGACATCACAATTCATAGAATCATAGAATGATTTGGGTCAGAAGGGACCTTTAAAGATCATATAGTCCAGTCCCCTGCCACAGGCAGGGACATTTTTCACTAGATCAGGTTGCTCAGAGTGCTGTTCCAATGATGTGGCCTCCACAACTTCTCTGGACAACATGTTCTGGTGTCTTATCACGCTTACTCTGAAAAAGTTCTTTCTTGTTTCCAATCTGAATCTACTCTCTTTCAGTTTAAAAGTGTTGTCCCCTGTCACTACAAGCCCTGGTAGAAAGTCTCTCTCCATCTTTCTAATAAGTCCCCTTTAAGTATTGAAATGCTTCATTGAGATCTCCCCAGAGCCTTTTCTTGCCCAGAATGAACAAACTCCAGCTCTCTCAGTTTTTCTTGACAGTAGAGTTGCTCCAACCCTCTGACTGTTTCTGTGGCCCTCCTTAAGGCCTGCTCTAACAAGTGCATTCAGTAAATAATGATAAAGTGCTTATGCAGGATACATCTTGCTTGGATAATTCCACTTCCTTGATCAACGTGGGATATATCTTGATGTTTTTAGTCAATCTGCTATGCTGTTAATTAATGTGTATACTTAACATCACTTCCTTTCTTAAAACAAGGCAGGACTTTGCCTGATAGGAAAGGACATATTTGATTTGTCCCTGATTTGCACCGAGCTGATCTGTATGGGTAGTTCAAACCAGCTCTATTAATAAGGTTTCTTTTTCTCCTGCATTACGGTTTGAAATCAAAGGAGTGATTTTTAAAGCATATTTAGTTCTCAGCTTTTATGACAGATGATGCATAAATATTTTTGAAAATTAGATTTGGTCTTGGTATTTGGTGGGGATGTTCCTTTGTGGTCACTATCTCATGCTATCTCATTTCCATAAACAACTGAGCAAAGGGAGAGGTGGGGAAAGCTGTGATACAAAGGACAGCAAACTATGTAAATGCTTCAATGACAAGGATAGAGCCTGGAAGTTGCATTAAAAAAAAAGAAGCAAAATGGTTAATACTGAACTACTTAACTTTCTGAAACAACTTTTCATCCAGAAGTTGGGGGGTTTTTTGTTTTGTTACATTTTGGGTTTTTTGTTACAAGGACTGACTTTTATTGCTGTGCATTACGTTATTGTACCTTGCTGATGTATCACTATAAGGTATGGAAGTTTGTTCCAGAGTTACGATTAGGCTTTGGTCCAACCACTGTTGAAGGAGTAGACTGACAACGGAACCCCCAACTCTATTTTTAAAATCTCCTGAGAACTGTCAGATGATGCTGTGTGAATTTGCATCAAAGAACTCTGCTGTCATCATAAGGATCCATTTGCAAGGAACTGGTTGTGATTATTGGGAGAAATTTGTATGCTTACTGGGGGAAGAAAGGCCTCGGTATGTTACTACCAAGCAAATAAAGGCTTTTAATTCATAAAAAGACATTAAAAACAACCAAAACCAAGTATTAAAAACAAAGCTAAATTTGCTGAGAATCCCCCTTCCCCCCTCACCCCAACACCACCAGTGATTTAAAATCTGCTCTGGATATTGCTTTCCTTCATTCATTCATGGGTTTTGTGGTGATTTACAACATGATGTGTCTAAGAACACCTTTGTTTAAAAAATTAACACATACTGATTGCCAGAAGATTTGTTTATAGACATTTAAAGCAAAGGAAAGCCTAAGATGATATATTCATGGGACCTCTTCCTGATTCAATTGCATGACTGTGATGTCCGTATTTTGGGACCAAAATATTTGTGCAGTATGACTTTGGTGTGGAGGTCCTAAAATAAAAAACAGAAGTACAAAACATAACTTGAATCTTTTTTGAACCTTTTTTTGTTCATAAGCTTACTCTGATACTAAACTTTGCTTTAGTTCTTGGATATATACTTTAGTAAATAATGTTTCTAATAGTATTTTATGCAGTAAGTAAATTTAGTATTTTTTGAAAACCTGGATCTTCAATATTGCAAGTGGAGGTAGTAGTGTGTAGTGTGAGGGAAAAAAGTGCTCTCAAGATATACAGAAGACTCATGTCTTTTTGGCAGAATGGCAGAATGTAACTGCTGTGAGACAAAATTGGAGTTCTGTAAACAGGAAATGTCTGCTTTGCTGGCATGTATGAAAGAGAAAAAACAGTACAAATGGTTTCATGACTGGAAATGTAGGGTTTTGCTTTAAAGAAGTTAATTGAATTCATCCTGATATTTTGCTTAGCACTTTACAGCTGGTCTTAATTTTTTCCCATTATTATTATTCTTGATTTATGTATTCTTTGATGAGCAGTTTGGTTTGTTTTTTTTTCTCCTGCTGCCAAGCAATATGACAAAACTCTTAAACCTGGAAATACTGAATAGAATATGGAAATGTGAATATCTGTCATGCAGCCTTTGAATAGAAATATAATGTTACCTCTGAAAGCATTTAAATTAGGACAAATAAGTATGTCCAAACATAAGATTAAAAAATATTTATCTAAATTTCAGAACTTTTTAAATGTTCACACAGCTTCAATATGGATCATATGTATCTCATATTGCCTTCTTGTTCTGTTTGTTTCTAATTTTAAGGAAGTATAGGATTAAAGTTCATATTACTTGAATTAACTTAAAAAGAGAGACTTGAGTTGTTAAGGAACTGGATGACTTATTGTTTTGGTCTGAAGAAGAAAAGAGAATGGAAGAACACACAGGAATCCATTCTGGAAGACACAATACACTTTCTTTCCATATGTACATTCTTTGAATATGTCTGAAGAGGAGATTCTGATGTTCTCCTCCATTTCCAAGTTCACTGGCCAAGGGTAATGGTTCCTGCTCCTTTCCATAACTATTTCTGTAGCGCACGTTTCCCCATGTGCTCTGTAAGGGAAAACTGCTTTTAATAGCTAGTCAGTATTCAGTGAATCTCAGGATCCCAGAGACATCTGTAGTCATTTTTGGAGACTGCTGATCAAGGCTGAATCATCAGTAAAGACATACCTCACCACTAGGCTGCATTTGTAGTAACTACAGGTAAATGTGTAAGCTTAGTAGGTTATTTTGTGTGGTAATCTTTTTTTGTTTGTTTCTGTGTGTATGTTTTGGGTTTGAGTCTTTTTTGAGGCTTGAAAACATTTTTGAGGTTTTACTTGGTTTCCTGTTTCTCTTTTTTTTTGTTTTAATGAGTAGTCCAAAAAAGAAAAGAATTATTTTTTAACCCGACGAAGAGTGGGCAAAATGAAAAATCCATGTCATACGCTAGCTTTGTAACTATAATACAATTTTTTTCCAAGCAAGCAATCTATTCTCTTTCAACAAAAACAAAATCCAAAATATCCAAAACTTCAATTAATCAAATCTATACTGCATACTGTGAGTATAGTCATAGTGTTATGATGAACAATTATTTTGTTTATTAAGAATGGAATTACCCGTAACGCAATAAATAAATAAATCAATAGGTAGATAAATAAGGCAGGGCTTTTGGAAATTTCCCCCAAGGAATTTTTTTTGAGAGTTATACCTCAGTGATTTGACAGAGGAAAGTGACATGGCCATGCAGTAAGATCTCTCATGTGCTTTGCTCTGAACCTGACTTCTGCATGGACATGTGATACACTATTACCAAACTGTTGTTATTAATGACAAGAAAATGACACAGTACAGGAACCTAAAGAGAATTGTTCTAGCTAGATGGTAAATGAATACATTAAGTTCTTTTTCTCAGTTTCAAACCCAAGACAACCCAAGTAAAATTTAATCAAAGAAGCTTTTAATTTTTATGAACTAATTAATTAGGAAGTCTAAATAGTTAACTAGTTAAATAGTTACCAAGGCAACTGTGTTGCCTTGGTAAATAATAAATTCAGCAGCCAAAATTTTTCCACATCCTTCATCTGAAGTAGAAAAGCAGTAGCAGAAATAAAAAGGCAATACCAGAACTCTTTTCTGTTATCAGTTTTATAAAAATTAATTTTTCACAATCTACAAGAGAGAAAAGATTTAAATCTTAAGTTACCAAGGTTTGCAGTAAGAATAACTGAAGTAATAAATCCCATTAATAACATGAGTTTAAAGGTTTGGAAAGTTTTGTTGTTTTCAAATTTGGAAGTAGTGAAATTCTTTCAAGTAGCATTGTATGAAGCTTCTGTGTGAGAATTAGTGGAATAATTGACTATATCTGTTAAGAAGTTGGAAATTAGGTAAATTATGGACTTTTTTTAAATGGATCATTTATACAACAGAAACACATAGTTAACTCACTTTAATTTTGTATTAGTATTTAGGAAGTCTTGGTATGCTTCATCAGCTTCCTGACTTGAGCCACCTTTCTTCATTTTAATTCTTTAATGTAGCAAACCAAGGAATGTGTGTGATAAGGGTTTCATATATATTGTTAGCCGTATACCAGAAGGTGTGAAATTTGACTACAGCAAAGTGATTTATCACTCTACTGAAAAAAAATAAAATACTGTCAGATTAAGTGAAAAAGTACTTTGACTACTCAATTCTATCTTTTCACTATCCTCTGGTGATTTAGAGTCGTTTCCCACAAAACACTTGTTTAGAAGTTCAAAGGCCCAAAGTACAGATTTTATTAAAGCTGTTTTATTACCCGTAACACAGGTGAATATTGACTATGTCTGCTAAGCTGTATGACCTTCCTTTTTTGTAAAAGCTGGCTATGATACATCATGGGTTTTTTTTGAGACTAAGACTTTAATGCTTTATATAATTGTATATTATATATAAGCATAAGTAATAGTATTTAAAACCATTTTTTTCCTATATTTAAGTGAATTTGTAACATGCTTTCTGAAAGAAAAAAATCTGATCCCTCACTTGATTTTTAGCACTTGTTACTCTACTGATTAAAGAGTTCTACATAATTTACACTAATAAATGTTTAGGAATACATTCAGTGCAGGTAGCTGGGTGTGCAGTTGCAGTGGAGCTGCAGGTTGAGCTCTGGTGGGCAGGAGCCCAAACCGGAGGCAGGAGGCCTGTGACTTGCTGACCCTTTGCCTGAAAAAGGGAACAGGATCTGTGGCCCAGCCATGGATCCACACTCAGAGACAGCAGGAACCGATACCCCCAGAGTTTCCCATGCTTGCTTGGACTGTGAGGATATAAAAGCCCAGGGGTTCCTTTGTTCGGGGTCCCGCCTTAGAGTCACAGGCTCTAGCTCTCAATCTCGTTATTTAGTTATTGCACCATGATTAAATTATTCTGAGGATCTGGACATCTGAGACTCTGCCACGGGAAACCTGGGGTGGATCCAGTAGGGAAAACTGGCCTGACCGTGTGAGTGTGGGGTGTGTGTAGGGAGTCAAGCAGGGCAAATGTCGGTTCTCTGGAGCTTCCTAGACCAAGCGGCTGCAAAGGGGCTTCAGTCTCAGCACAGGTAGTGAGAGTGTGACTGTCAGAGTGGCACCTGGATGGTAGGACAGGAAAGTTTCCTTAATGTAAAGATGAGAATAGAATTAGACTCAATTTCTGTTTTCCCAACATTTTAGGGTCTTTCTAAACCTGTTCGGAATAAAACAATTTTGTTGGTTTTTTTTTTAATTGCAGTTACACATTGTTATATAGCCCTCTTGCATAGGTGAAAAGTGCTGGGTTAAAATTATATATTTTTCCCTATAGATCTTGAGATTTATAATCAGAAATAGAATTGCGAAAGTGCAAGTAAAAAATATGTGTACCTGGGAGTATCAGAATTCAGTTATCAGCAAATGTTTTGACATGGAATATCTCTATGAACAGTGTTTAAAATGTATATTGGGTTTATTTTAACTGTGCTGTTACATTTCGTTCTCTTGTTTAAATGAACATTTGTTTAGGTTTATTTTCCCAGTCTTGGTCTTGTTTTTGCTCTTTAAAGAAAAGTCACGGTCAGATTAAAGCTAGGTTTTGCTGGGAGAACTACCCAATGATTAACAAACAACAAAGAATGAAAAAAAAAAGTCAAAATTTTCATTCTAAATGCACATTTTATAATACACTAAGTAAAACCGGGTTTCTTGTTCTCTGGAACTTCACAGTATAAAATTAGTGTGATTACTGTTTCATTATTGTCCTGACAGATGGCACATTTGTTAGAGAAACTTATTATGAGATGTGGAAATGTTTTTGAGAATATTTATTGTAATTTCACATATAAGGCAATTGTCAAATATTGGTAGATAGAGAACATGAGTACCCACAAGAAAATAGAGTAGTGTCTTGGTTTTGTGTGCTGAAGTATTGTGGGGGAAAAAAGTATAAATAAAAGATAATCTGAGTAAGATATGGAGAAGGCTGCATAATAAAGTATATTTCCTATTCTAGTGCCTTCAGGTTGTTCACTGCTTCTCATGAGATGAGATGAATGCACATATATCTAGAAAACAGAGGACAACATTAACTTTTTGAGTCAGGATCAACCCAGCTGATGGTCCATTGGAGATTATAAATCGTGTTCTAGTATTCAGTAACTGTGAAAGATTACTTAACAATTATGGCATCTTGAAAAATGAGGTCTTTAGGAGACCTCAGGGTGCAAATATTCCCTTACCTAAGGAAAGACCATAGCCATGAAACAACATACCCACAACATAAACTGTTTTTAAAGACCTGTGGTGATAACAGGTACTACAATCTACCCAATTTTAGTGCCTTTCTGTCCTTACCATTAGGAAAGGAGAAGGAAATGTTTTTTCCAATAGTCAGCCTCAGTCTTGCTGCAGTTCAAGATTTATGTTCCTACCTCTGTCTGTTACACATGGGAAACATATTATTCCCTTCCATTTTGGGGAAAACTCTTATATATGTTTAAAAACTGTTTATCACGGCCCTAATTAGTTAATTGGTTTCATTTATTTATTTATCTAACTGAACCTTAGAGTTAATGAGATTGTAAGTGATCTCTGGAGCAGGTTGCTTATTGTATTGTTCAGCTGGATTTTGAGGCGTCCAAAGATGGATACTAAACAGTTTGTTTGACCATGTTCACCAGGGAAGGGGAAGGCAGAGAGGAGCTGGGAAAAGGAATAAATATGTAGAGCAGTCATGGTAGGAAATTATTTTGGGTAATGAGGATCTGGGTAATATGATCAAGCTGTGAACCATCCTAGAAGGACTTTCAGAAATTAAGTAACAGCTGAAATTCTGTTAAATTCTGCTAAATGTGAATTTATAAGCAAGAGGAAAAAATTAGCAATCCAGCTTCATGCTTAAAATAATTGGCTCAGAACTGAGAAGTAAAATCCTGGTACTACAATAATTCAGTGAAAAAAATCAGCTTAATACTCATTAATGGCCAAAAAAGGCAATCAAATATTAGAAATTACTAAGAGCATAAAAAAGAACAGAAGAGAGAGTGTCTCTTTGCTATTCTGTAAACATGTAATTTTTTCCATACTTTCAATAGTATGTGGAATTGTGCTTACCTCATTTTAAAAAGAAACCATTACAACAGGAAAATATTGAGAAAAAAGTCAGATGAGGATCAGGTTAACAATCAGATGAGGAATCACTTATTTGGAAGCTTGGACTTTTCAGGCTGGAAAAACGTGTGACATGATGAGGATGGACTGCAATGTTCACTGACTTTTGTGATGCAGGAACTTGGTGATATGAAATGGAACCTACAGGAACAAGGCTGAAAACAAACACAAGAATTTGATTTTTCTGTAGCTGAGCTGTATCACTGCAGATCAAAGGAGGTTACAAATTAAAATTTAACATGATTTCAAGAGAAGGCTGGAGGCTGGGCAGGAGGAGGATGGAAGGAAGGTATATCCCCTACATGTTTAAAAACTGTGTTTGGATCTGAAAATTTCTTGACCTGAAAATAATGGTGCATATCCACCTTGAATTGAGAAGAAATCATAGGCAGTGTAAGTCCACTTCTTTACTCTGAAGTCAAGATCTCTGCAAAACTAAGTTACCAAACTCTAAAATTCTAGCAAGGATCTGTGTGTTCATCTCTTGTGATGCCCTCCACCCCACCACTTCAAATGCTTGTAATGGGGTCAGATTTAGGAGAGATTTTCTTCCCCTGAGAAGAAGAAAATCCAGTTCAATATCCTAGGGCAACACTGTTCAAGCTCCAGCTTGCAAGTATTTCTTCTCTTCTATTTCTTAATTGAAAGACTGTAAGATTGTTTTTTAAATGGACTGAAACTATGTTTCCTGTACTTGTTTCTAGAAATAACCAAAAATATTTGGTGGCATTATCAGTGCACTGAAGCTGTGCCTTTTGGACAAACTTCTGCAAAAAATAGAACTGTGTGGAGTGAGACCAGTCATTTCGGTGAAACCATTCCCCTTGTGAAACTAAGTGGTGGGCACCAACAAATTTACCAAATCCATCTTTGGTTAGAGCATTGTCAAGTCTGCCTACAGTTCCTTATTTTGTAAAGAAAAATGCAGCCAATGTAGATGGCAATTCCTGGTGAACTTTAGTTGTTTTCTGAGATTATACGAGAAAACTTGAAAGAAATTCAGTCCTGTAGAGAATCAATTTGTAGCTAATGTTCAAAAAACTGATCAAGATATTTGTTTACATCCTGTGCTTTGTGATAGAGTAAGATATGTGAGTAGGATGTTGAATACAACCCTTACACAAAATTATGCATATTGTATAAATCACTACAATTCTTAATTATGGAATATATAAAGAACCCTAACCCAACCAATCAAAAAGCTGCAAAACCCAACCAATCAACCAACCAAAAACCAGCTACCAAAACTCAATGGACTAGAACAAATTAAATTCCTAAGCACAGAAATGTCAGAACTGCTAGATGAGAAAAATTGCATTTTAAACACTTACTAAATTTAAAACAATGAAATTTGTTGGATTGTTGGTTGACAAACTAGATCTCAAGGAAGTTATGTAGGTTTTGTTTTGCTTTTGGTTATCTTTGACAACTGACTGCATATGACAACTAACAATTCATCGCTGATCATTGTATAAGTCTCAGCATCCCAGTGACCACGTGTATTCAAGGCATATTCAAGTAAACAGATGTAATTCTATATAAGAGAAGTGATGATCAAGGTTAAATGGCTCTGGAATCACATGTGTTTAAAAACTAAGAGAAGAAGAAAATTAATTTACAAGGAAAAAAAGAATTTTAGAATACCAGAATTTGTGTGAGAGAAGATTCAAGAAAACAGGATACTGCTGAGACATCATCTGCAATTTCATGATAGTATATCAACTCCATAAAACTTCTTTCTATTAGGAACTACAGGCCAGAAAAACTATTTCAGACCTCAGGTGGAATGATCTTTCTTCAGTAAAAAAACCTAAAATACTGAGTCACTTTAACAACAAGTAATTGTGTTATTTGCAGATTGCAAACTTTATACTCAGTCCACTTGCACCTGAATGATACACTCTTTAAAATTCTGCTGCAAAGCATTCTGAAATATTACTGTCACTTTTTAGAAGCTCTATTGAAGTTTTTCATCCTATGTAGCAAATATGTAACATGTCAAATGCTGTAGCACAAGTGAAAGGGGACATTGAAAATTTAAGGGAATAACATAAAACATCAGTGTTGAATGCTGCATATAGTTCTTACTTAAGACATTATCAGGGCTTGTATTTTGGGATTGCTGCATTTAATGATTTAATTTCATTGTGCTAGAAACCTCTACCCTTTCATACACGTGGATTTCAAAGGCAAATAGCTCATTTATTTATTAATTAGCTCATATATAGCTAATTTAAAATAAGTTTGTATGTATGTTCATAGAATCATTGAATAGGTTGTGTTGGAAGGGATCCTGAACATCAGGAGAGTTCCACCCCTCTGCCATAGGCCTAGTAGACCAAGTTTCTCAGGACCCCATCCAACCTGACCTGCCAAGGATGGGGCATCCCTAGTTCCTCTGGGCAACCTGTTCCATTGTATATCTAATCTAAACCTACTTTCTTTCAGTTTGAAGCTGTTGCCCCCTGTACTATCTCTACTTACCCTTGTAAAAAGTCTGAAGGCATAATTTTAAATTTTAGAAAACTATGATTACAATAGAGAATATGTGTATGTCTCTGGGAATGATGAATACTTTAATATAGTAGGGAGAATAAATACAATTTGAGCTACATAGAAGTAATTTAATGTAATCTGCTGATTAGTGCAATTTAGGTGGCATATCTCAATTTTATCCTAAATCTTGGTGTTTATAAATTCATGTTTTAGTATTTTATTATTTTTTAATCTCTGAGATATATATGTTCAAAGATTGATACAGGAACCAGATAATGAAAAATGTTTTAAATATCTTTATTTTTATCTTACATATGTTCTGATTTTTTTCCCATGAAATAGATATGATTCTGACATAAATATTTAGAAATTCATGAACAGAGAGATGTAGTAATGGATGCTTAATTGTATTGTCAATATTTTGCAACTTGTTACTCTGAAGATTAAAAAGCGGAAATGTTTTTACTAATGAACTCAAAAGCTGAAAATTTCAGAGCATTTTAGAGAAATGGAAGCAGAAGCAGCAGGGGAAAAGAAAATTAATTTTCTAAGCATTAATTATCTAATTCTGTCTACCTTCTCCTTGAGTAAACATCTTAAAATTGTTTGCAAAAATTTCTTGGATTGCTATTCTGTACTGTTAAAAATGCTATTGATTGTTATACAAAGTTAGGTAAGAAAACACTTTCTGTAACTGTTGATTAGTCTCAATTATAATAGTTGTTAATTTTAGTAGTAAGTAAGCAGTGAAGGGTCACCTAAAAGAACACACTTGCAAAATCACATGCTTTGGAATTCCCTTTTAAAGGGTGTGTCACTTGGTTCCTTTGGTGAAAATGACTTTGTCACTCCTAGCTTTTATTTCAAGCGCCCAAAGCTGTGCTACTGTCATAGTATTGCAGTTTCATAAGGGGACTGCAAATAGCAGTGCTGCTTTTAGAACATAATAATTCAAGTGATCTCAGAGTTCAGTAGAGGCATCTCTTGTGTATCTGCTTTGATAATAATAATTGACACCAGTATTACACTATAGCTGGAGGGGGCACAGACATATCATATCGCTTTTGTTTTACCAGCTTCCGCCCCCTGAAAAACTTCTAAGGTAGTGTCTTTTGGTGAAGAGCTACATGCCTGTATAAAAATAAGTGCTGCTACGTGCTAGTCTGCAAGTGGTCTTTTTCTTAGTGGACAAGTTTTGGAAAATAATTTTTTTAAAATTCTGTATATACCTTTGACACTGTCAACCACTAAAAAGAATCTGTTTTGGCTTGCTTGTATCAGATTAGTGTCACATATTAAGAGGTGAAACAGGACTTCACACTTTATAACTACTTGTGTGTTTGGCATTGTACCATGCAACAATTTGTAAAAGAGCTTTTAGAATAATTAGGACAACTAAGCAATAGGGCCGTTTCATGACACTTATTCTTGGAATATGTCTTTTGAGCACCACATTCTTGTGACTTATTTGAACTGTCACTTGAAAAATGTCTCTCAGATCCTTGGTTGTTCTTAGACGTTTCTGAGTACTTTTTTACATGAGACTTTAACGGGGGAATTGTGTTGATAGCTTAAATGTGCTGATGTGCCAAAATAATAATTTGTTTATATTTAGTTTATGCTTGTTTATATTTAGTTTCTGGTTTAATTTCTGTTACTTTTTGTTTTGCAAAATCACAGGACAAGTTTTTTTACTGTAAGCATTAAACAAATTTTGCTGAGTAAAACTGAGTAACAGTACACTTACAGTTTGTTTTATGCATATAAAGCAACAGAAGGACACAACACTAGAAAAAGCCTTGGAGACAGTATGTGTAGTCTTTGTCATTTTCATATAGTCTTCAATATATATCTATATAGAAACATCCGTTTCTATATAGAATCAAAAGAATCTCTGCATATGTAGATGGTACCAGTTATAGGAGTATAATGTGTTAATTTTCAATGGATTCCGTGTTACAGAATTTGGTAGCTTTATAGTCTGTATGTAACTTCCAAATATTTACTTTTTTTTTCCCTTCTACTTTGTTTTCTGACAGGATGATGAAGTAGTACTTCAGTGTGTTGCCAGTATTCACAAAGAACAAAGGAAGTTTTGCTTGGCAGCTGAGGGACTTGGGAATCGCCTGTGTTTTTTGGAACCAACATCAGAAGCTAAAGTAAGAAGTTGATACTCTCAACTGGTGTAACTGATCAGTGAATGTTAACCTACTTATCCACAAACACATTTAATTTAATGGTTTCCTGAGTGTGGTGCTAGGTGCACCTTGTGTATGCTTTTCTTTCTATGACTTCAACACGAGATTTCTTAGAGATTCCAAGTATACTTTGTGGCACACCTGTGAACAGTCAAAAGCTTCTCTTCTTTAACTATCTAAGAGCAGAATATTAAGAGTCAATCAAACAGAGCAGGACCTCCTCCTTCTCTTTTGTTCTCTCTGCATCTTTTTGTTTTTCTTGAATTGTCTTAATTTCTTTTTTCTTCTTTCTGATAATTTATTTTTCCTTCTGGATTTTTAGTGGAAGTTTTTGTATCTTTTTTTCTGGAAATGCTGCTATGTGGTCTTACTTTTAGTCTGAATATTATGACCATGTTATACCCACAGCATTTATTTATGCAGTATGAGAGTTTCTTGTGCATCTCTAAGGTGAAAAATTATGCATCTTCTAAATTAACTTTTTTTTTTGCATTCCAAGAATTCAGTCAGATAATTTCTCTACCATGTACATTACAAATCACCAGTAATCTTTGCGTATTCTTGAGTAAAACCAACTATTTTTCACATATGTGTGTTCAATTATTGTTCTAAAATCTTCAGCAGTGATTGGGAACTTTTTATTAATTGACAACTCAATTGCAATGTGGTCTGTCTGTTACTGGTGATGACCACCTCAATCTGTAAGACAGCATGTTGCTTATCTTATGCCTTACTATAGATCTGCTTTACTTTTTGTGTCTTTGTAAGTAGCAGATAATACTACAGAAGCTTCTGAAGTTTGATTAAAAATAAGAGATTCAGAAAACTTGTATGTAACTGCTTTAAAAAAAGCTTAACAAGGAGCTTTCTGAACTGCTGGTCTTGACTGAGAACAGGAAGAATTTTGGGAAAAGGCATGTAGATACATCTGTTTGTAAAATAAGAAGTGACGAAGGTTTACATGGATGATTAGAGAGTATGATACTTATCAACAATCCTTAGCAATGATACTTACTTTCATGTATATTTAGACAAAATTTTGTTTAAGAAATAAGAAAGAGAAAACCAAAATGGTACACATCCAGTGGACTAAAAAGTTGTTATTGAATAGATGTGTTCCAAACAAGATCCTACAGGGTTCTGTTCTTACTGCTAAGCTGTTGGATATATGCAATTTTTCCAGATGATAAAAAATTTGGAGAACTGGGAATTGATGATGCCACACACAGAAAGATCAGCAGTCTTGTACATTAATAGAAAGTAGAGGTGCATTTTGTGCTGCCGAAGTCTAATAACTGAGTCTGTAAATATGCTTACAAAATGGGAAACTATTCTCATCCCCTTTACAGGTGGATGTTAGACAGTTGTAAGTTTCCTGTGTTGATGTGCTAAAGGTATCTAGCATGTTTTTTAGCAGTATAATAAAAAGAAACTTGGTAAGAGACAGGAATTTATATTTCTGTGGCTTTTTACACTTCAGACCAGAAGATGTGGGGAAAGATTTGGTTAGTGAGCATATCAACTGCAAGAATTTAATGTTATGATAGTGCCTGAAGGAATCTAGAAGTCTGAATTAGATATGTTAAGTGTTGTGAGTGTGTTGATAGAAAAATGTTAACTACATGAGAGACTTTTCTTACTTCTGTATGCTAACTCCAACTTTCTGTAGCCAGAAGTATTTATGCAGACATAAAAACACAGGTTTGTTCCCACTTTAAAGTGGATTTTTAAAACCTTGTCTTAGTACCTGAACAGTATTTTTTTTTTCATTTTAGCATAAAGATTCCTGACATTAATATTTTCCCATCTTCTAACTGTAGCTCTGTTCTCTGAATATTCTTTTTCCACTGAACATCCCTGATTGGCACTTCTCTCTTTTTTTGCGGGGGAGATTCCATTACTATACAACCTTGCTCAGAGTGAGGGGATAAAACCATAGATTGGTCAAGCTTTCATGAAACCATTTCTAGGTGTGTAATTATTAAGAATGTAAAATGGTCTGCCACAGAGGGTTTGTTGAATATCAAACTTATGAAATGGTATCATTTGCAAAAAGAACAGAAAATTAGTGAGCCTTGACAAACTCAATAGGTAATTGCTTTTTTTAAAGTCAATGGAAATTTAAAAATGAATTTGTTGCCATTCAAGCACAGAGATGGAGTATATGACAGCATGTGTATGTTAGCTTATTGTGCAACAAGTTTGAAATAGGGATTAGCTGCTTTAAATCATAGGTAGAAAATGATTAATTTTGTAGTCCTCAGAGTCAGTATTCTTAAATAAAACTTAATGTTACATAGGCCATGAAGAAGAATAAAAATTGAAAAATTAATTGTGTTATCCTAAGACATAAATTTTATACAAGCTGTGACTAGGAGTACATTGGTTTAGAGTGTGTCTTTAGCTAATACAACAATAAAGTAAGGGCTGCAACAATTTTCAAATCAAAATGCAGCCTATCTGGCACAAGATCAGGCACCAGTGAAACAGATGGGTGTTCTTTTGTTCAGTTGGTAGGTGTTTGATTGCACTGATTATACCGTGTCCAATTTGGAGTGGGATTAAATGTCAGAGATTGCCTGATGCTGATTAAAACTGTATATTCAGCGATGCTATATTTTCCCAGATAAAAACCCAGGTTAGTTTCTGAATTTAAGTTCCATCTTAAAAATAGAAAGTCTTTATAAACATTGTGGGGTTTGTTTTTTTTTTTAAATTCAAATGTACTCCAAGGACACTGCAGTTTAATAGATACTCAAAATGTCTTAATGAAACGGATACTGCATAACCTGAAAGCTGCCATAAAATAATAACAGAAAAAGATCCGGGTTTTTTTTGTGTGGGTGGTTTGGTTTATTTTTTGTTGTTGTTTTTTTTTTTCCAGTAATTATGTGACTTGTTTGCCTGCTATGTGCATTTCAAGGCAGTAAAGTAATGGGTGAAGTATTACTCAGAGGTTTTGTTTACTGGTCTTGTTCACTGGCGAGTTAAGACTACTTAATGCTATATAGATTTTTTAATGTTTATAGTAATAAAATGTTCTAGATAAGTCTTTCCAGACTTTTCTAACAAAGATGAGACACAAATTCTAAGCCAATTTTGTTTGTAATTCATCACTGAGAAATTACATTATCTTTCTGTGTTTGGTTACATGGGAGGCCTTGAATGTAACCTATTAAAGAGTAAAATTCCAGCTATGATCGGTGTGCATTATGTGTGTCTGTATGTACACAGATGTAATTAATGAATGCTAAAAATATAGTACCCCATAGTGGAGATGAGTGATGACAAGGGGTTAATGAAATTATTAACTACTTACTACTTAAAATTATTAATTGTGTAGAGAAAGATGCAAGAGTTCACTTTGCTTCAATAATGTGTTAAAATTATAATAAATGTATCTCTATTATATGCATTTTCAGTGTCACATCTTTGACCTAGAAGTCTTGGTATTTGAAAACATCAAAAATTGCAATTAGAGTCTGTAGTAGAGATCAAAGTGTGGGAATTCTGAGACTATACTTGATTAGCTTGCTATAAAGACTTCAGCAAGTTTAGAAATCTCTTAATTGTATTGTTTCACTTTTCACCACCTTAGAACTCAACATTATCAAGAATTTTATTCTCTCTTGTCACACAGATTTAAAAAAAAAAAAGAAGTGCATATCCACTTTAAAGCTCATTCGTTGTCATGATCTATATCGTCAATCACAGAATACTGAATCATTAAGGTTAGAAGGGACCTCTGGAGATCATCAAGTCCAAACCCTCTGTGCAGAGTATGTTCAGACAGAACAGACTGCTTAGGACACTGTCAAGTCAGAATTTGAATATCTCCAAGGATGGAGACTCCATAACCTTTCTGGACAACCTGTCCTACTGTTTACCTCACAGTAAAAAAAGGGTTTTTTTGTCATGTTTAAAAAAATTTCCTGTATTTCACTTAGAGTCCATTTCCTGTAGTCCTTTCACTGGGTACCACTGCACAGAGTCTGGATCTGTCTTCTTTGTACTTTTCTGCCAAATATTTATATACCTTTGCTACTGTTTTTCTTTGACACCTCTTTCCTTGGACATATCAGGGCCAAGAACTAACAATATGTAGAGAAAGAGTTTTTGCTTATGAACCTGAAGATGTTTCACTTTACAGTGAAGAATAGTGCTCAAGGAAATGTTGAATTGCTGTGTTGTCCAGTTATGAAGATTTGTATTGTTTCCTGTATGAAAATAACATTTATCTGGAAACCAAATGAGTAAACATTAAGTATGGATTTAAAAATTAAAATACACATATGTTCAAACACACTTTTCATCCTGTTTCACCTGGTCTGCTGATCTATTCTTGCACTGTTTTATTTTTACAGTATGTCCCTCCGGACCTTTGCATCTGTAATTTTGTCCTTGAACAGTCCCTATCTGTCAGAGCCCTTCAAGAAATGCTGGCCAGCACAGGGGATAATGCTAGTGAAGGGGTAAGTAATTTGACCTCAAAGAACATTAAGTTTCTGAATATGGATTGTTCTCATTTCTTTCCTTGTTCAGGATTTTCTAGAAGAGGCTCCTCGTGTCATAGCAGTTTTCTTGGTATATTATATCTCCCCATTAATCATATTAATTTCTCTTTAGCATTGAGGAGCTGGTGCATCTGTCTTTTGAAATATTTACAATCCTCAAAATCTGAAACATCAACAATTTGTTTGCTTTGACCCTAACTCTCCAATTTCAGCTGAATCAGACTGAATTGAAACTTTTTTTCCATACAAACAAAGCATGAAAAAACTCCATGGCTTTGCTTATTTTATGAGACTAAATGAGAGCTAATTATTATGCTTGAAACATTTAGAGCTAGCTAGGCTGTCAGTTTTCATCTCTATTTTATGTAGAACCAGAGTTGTAATTTTTCTTTTATTTTATTTACACACAGAGTTACAGCTCTGCCATATGAAATAAATGAGATGAATGCCTGAGAAAGAAACCAAACATAAAAATACAAGTACTACCTAAAGAAATTTTCTTAAAGATAACATTTCACTATAACACTTTTTAGGTAAAACAAAATTTAAGCTGAATTTTTTCATGATAAGAGATTTCTTTTTATTTCTGTTCATTTTTCTCTAGTTTGTATACAGTGCATGTAGTTTTAGGATTTTCTTCCTTAGTACAATCCTAGAAATTACAATACAATAATATTTGGGAGGAGAACAGTGGTATGATTTAAGTAAAAATCCTACAGGGGAGAATCAAAAGGGTGGTCTATTTACTTGAGACTAATTTTTTCAATATCATATCCATCTATACAGAAGTGATACATTCAAAATGCATATTATTTTTCTAAATATGAAAATTACTATAGAATTTTTTTTATATTTTTCTCTCGAATTGTAAAATGTCATTTATTCTGCAGTTTCTTCATTCTTGTGCAACAATTCAATGTTTTAAAACATTTTTCAATTTTATCTATTTGTAAATCAGATGCATCAGAGCACTACTTAAACACTTGTCACCCAGTAATGACTGGCTGCGCAGTGATTACATATTGAAACTTTTAATAGACTATAAGCTCTATGTAATAAGAAAAAAAATTGGGTTTGAAAACATAATTTTTCAAAAAAATAAAAGTAAAGATTGTAAAATATTTAATTTATCAAAGCTTTATCTCATCCCCAAGAAACTAGTAGTAAGGATGGAACTCAGATTTTTTTTAAAAAATTAATTAATTAGTTGCTGTAATCGTTCTTATTTCTGAAGGAAGAAATTTCACTTTGCAACAAGGTTTCTCAACTATATTAAGTTATAAAGATATTTAGAATGCTTTTGTACTGAAACTCTTCATTATTTTACTCAGAAGAATAAATACTAAATTACTCAAAACTAGAATTTGCTTTTTTTCTGACTAACAAGACTGCAGATTTTAAGCTTTGAAATTTTAAAAGCTGAAGAGAAGGTTCCTGTTTCAGAATGATTGAGGAGTGAAGTTGTATAGTTTCACTCTTTCACAATTTTATAATGCCATCTTCAGGACCTACTTTTCATTCTATTAAAGAATGTTCCCTTTTCTTCATTGTAAACTTATTTCTGTTTTACTTTATGTGTGAAAATCATATAATTTCAATTAGAAGATATGTATATATTCAGGACATGTAGCTTCAGGATATGTAGCCTCAAGGTGTGTAAACAATATTCATATAGAAATGTATGTATGCATGCATAGATGAGACATTCTTACTGTCCATTTTATGCTCTTTTGATCCTCTAAGTTAGGAATACTTCAGCAGGCTAAAATGGTGAGTTGGATTTTGTATTATAATAAATGGATAATGGTCACAAATCTTTCAGAGTTCAGTTAAGACTTAACTGCAGAAAGTGTCTTAAAATATTTTAAGGTATTACGTACATTGCAAACACTGATTACATGGTGTACCCAGTGGAATAAAGTTATTTCTAATGAGAAATTTCTTGTGTGTTGACAAAATTGTTGCAGACTGTAGAACTCCAGCCCCAGGAGCTGCTGGGATTGGCTATGAGTTTTACTTTAATATATAGAAATACAGTTCTTTAATACCTTAAGACAGCGTTAAGAGAATAAGCCACAGGCTTGTTCCCAAGGAATTTCTTTATTAATTTAGGGGAGTAGATAAGGGGACTTGGCCAAAGTTCAAAAGGACACCACACAAACTAGATAAAAATGTTCTGCTACAGTACTGATTCAACATATACTATTAATCCATACTCAAGTCAAAATCCAACCAATTCCGCAACACTTAAATCAAGATCCAATCCCTCCAGCTCCAAACCACGCTAAGCATCAAGAAAGGAACCAAGGGATCAAGAACAGAAAAGTGGAAACAGGGAGAGGTAGATCATATAGCTGTCACCAAAGCCTTGTAGAAGACCAGCTCTCACAAGTCCAAGTGGCAGGGCTGCGGCACGAGGCAAACACGTTCCCTTGGTTTATCTACTCTGGTCACTATGGCCAACCCCCCCCAGGTGGGGTCTCTGACCCACCAGCCACTCTGGGGTTTCAGGCCAGGGTGAGGGGCAGTGTCCTCACTGTCCCTGCCAATCTGAGCTGGGTCAGGGCCTCCAAGAGCTGTGGTGTGTTGTAGTTTTCCCGGGCTGTTTGTGACTGACAGCTACTCTGGGCTTCAGGGGCTGCCATGCGGGATACAATGCCACCCCACCTTTGTGGGGTGGCACACGCACACACACACACACTCTCCACAAGGTGGTTCTGATCCAATAATAACTGATCAGGTGTCTAACACAGATTCATACATCTGATACTCAAAACTTCAGTGATAGTGGTCCAATCGACCTCCATCAGGTTGTTTTTGAAATGTATGAAACATATAATTTTATAATTTTATTTACTATTGTAAAAATTTATTTCATAGTAGAGTATTGAAATTAAAGTAAGGTAGTAAGTGATACATCATCATAAATAACAAAATAAAATAATTTTGTACATTGAGAAATTCCTGAATGCAGGAATTAGCTATTTTTTTAGAAGTTACTTTGTACCAAATTGGGGAAGGGTCTAAATAGTGTATAGACTAAATGATATAACCATGAAATTATCAGTTGCATATTTCTTGTATATACTTTTTGTATCTTACAAACTAAAAAGAATTATAATAGTGAAGTAGCAAATATGGATTCTAACTAAAAATACATTGTCTTGAGAAGAAAAAGGAAAAGAAATCTATTTTTTTATGATCACACTTTGTATATTAATTTGTCATTATTGTAACCATCTTTCTTGTTTAGATTGTATGGGGATGAGATATATGCTCTAGAAAGGCTGTGTATTGTATGTATTCAGAAGCCCCTCAGTATTTCAGTTAATGCTTTCTCATCAGAAACTACTTTTTGAGAAGAACCTTAATGTTTGTCTGTAACTTGGTGCCAGGATAACCACAACCTCCTGGCTTATTCTGCACTTCACGTCTTTAACTGGTAGCAGAGATCAGGACTGCTAGAGCTCTCTTCTGTCACCTCTGATCTTGCACTGTCAACCTTTGCATACGTGGTTTTCAGACTTCATTAATACTGACCTCTTGTTTTCCCCTGCATAAGGTGTAATTTTTTTATCTTTGCAATTACTTGGCTTTCTAGAAAGCATAAGACCTGATGAAAAGAAAAACATATGCTTAGGGAAAATAAAATTGATTTAAACACTTCTAGGATTCATAAGTAACCACACAATTTTTAGTATTTTCAAAATATTCATCCCAAACTTTAGCCAAAGGATTTAATCTGAAGTTAATAGTGATGTATGAATATTTTATTTGGGATTGGAAGCAGAGGAAAAATAATCTTTTCAATAAAAATGATGGTATTGTTGTTTAAGGAGCAGTAGGCAATAAAAAAAAAATATAATCTAGTCTGTTATACTGTATTTATTTTGAAAATACCTTGTCCTGCATTTATTTTGAAGTTAGGTATCATTCATTGGGGAAACTGTAATAGAAAAACAGCAGTTAATATTAATAGCAAGGATGAAATAAAAAATGAAAGCCTAAACAATGATGCAAGAAATTTTCTTTCTGGGCCTCAAGGATTTGTTACATTCAGAGAATGTGGACCCTTAATTAGCTTCTGTCAACAAGCTGTTGGTAAAATGGGTGGATTATTTCTTAGGTTACAATTAACTGATTCTGTTTTAAGACATATGTCATAAATACCAAGTTAAATGCCTTGTAGTATGAGGCATTATCTTTAGCACTAATAAAGCAAATAGATAAGTAATTTCTAAACCAGATTTCAGAAAAAGCTATTTTTGACATGAATAATACAAAATGGTGTCTTTTAATAGTAGTTATGTACGTAGAGAAAATGGTAACATGAGATGTAGGTATTCATATCTTAAAATGGTCATTTACATTGTTCTCAATACAAATTCACGGCCAAAATATAATTTGGCCTCATATAATTAACATTAATCTTTTATTGGTTCCACAAGTGTATCACTCATTGAAAGGTTTGCTTTCCATATTAAGTTTGTCCAGCACACAGCTGGATAAACATATCATGAGCAATTGGCTCACAGGTCAAGCACAGAGGGCAATAGTGAATGGGGTGACATCAAACTGGTGACCTGTCACTAGTGGGGTTCCACAGGGCTCCATCTTACATTCTGTGCTCTTCAACATCTTCATAAATGATTTGGACACAGGACAGGAAGGTATACTAAGCAAGTTTGCAGATGACACAACACTCAGAGGAGCTGTTGACGCCCTTGAAGGAAGGGAGGCACTGCAGAGAGACTTCGATAAATTAGAGGGCTGGGCAATCAACAACCATATGAAGTTCAGTGAGGAAAAGTGTTGGATTCCGCCCTGGGAAAGGGGAAATCCAGGTGTATGTACAGTCTGGGGAATGAGATGCTGGAAAGCAGTGCCATGGAAAGGCACCCTTCAAATTCAGCATAATCTGTGATTCTGTGAAATTTAGTTTGGAGTAGAGTTCTGCTGTTAGTTTCAGATTTTTCTAGAGGAAAATTGTGTTGGGTTTTTTTGTTTGTTTGTTTGTTTTGGGTTTTTGTGGGATTTTGTTTGGGTTTTTTGTTTGTTTGTTTTTGGGTTTTGTTTTTTTTGGTTTTTTAATTAAAATTACAAGTAATTTACTTAAAAGCTTTCACTAATAAAATAGCATGTGGTGTTTTATTGCTTCTTCTCAGTTTCCATATATTTGTTGCAAACTGAATACATGTAATTTCCTTCTAACAACGTGTTTGTAATTACAGTTGATTTTGCTGTTAAGATTTTCTTGTTGGTTAAAAAAAAAAAGAGTTGTAATGTATAAAAGAAGTATTACATAAACATTTCTGGTTTTCTGCATGAAGCAATGGTAATTTCCTGCAGAATTAAAATTCTTTTTTATGAATGACATATTTTGGAGACACTCTTGGAATTTTTTTTATTTGTTGTACTGATAACCTTTTTATAATACCTTAAAGTAAGTTATATTCACTGAATGACCAGTGATAACTATCTATTTCTCTCCAATTTTTTCCAATACTCTAACTCATTTTCTATGTGTGTCCAAAAATCAGTATTCAGGAGATGGGTAGTTTTTGTTTGGTTTGGTTGTTGTTGTTGTTTTATTTTGGTTTTTTTTTATTTTGCTACTAGGTGTACTGAGAAATTGTACATAATTGGATGGATCATATTGATCATATGGATCATATTGAGAAAGATATTACATATTACATGTAGTATCTATATAATTATGAGAAATTTATCAATTAAATTTACTACATAGAAGTTCTTAAGACTGTTAATTAACAGTAACTGTTAACAGTAGTAAGTTCCAGTGTACAATCCCTATTTGTTAATGCCTTTGTTACTAGCTAGAGAACCTGAAGTAGGATTTTTCTTTTATTGCAGTTGTAATAAAAGTTCTCTGCTCTATTGCTTCTAGATTTTTATTCCTTCTGATTGGACAAAGTTGGGGTTCTGTAGAGCACAACTTGTACATAGTTTGTAAACCTTTTGACCCAACTGGTAATTTAACTTATGTATAGAATAAAATAGAATAAAATAGAATAAAATCATTTGCCTACACATATATAACCACTATTTGAGTTCTTAGAACTACCTTTAATTATCTTGGTCCCTTCCAAGAAATGAACTGACTTTAAATGCAGTCCACAAGGAGCTCAAAAGATGTGTGTTCAATTCTCTAAAGAAAGCAAATGGAAAATCCAATTTTGCCTCTCCCTGATCTTGTCACAGTTTTATGTATTTAAAATTAATTTCTGTACTTTGTTGAAACTATGGATGCAGTTGCTTTAATGAATCTGATACATTCTTAAGATAACATTAATACTAGCAAGTAGATATTCTTAGTATGTACTTGAACTATTCTGGGAACTAGGTCTGTTTTTCAGATTTCAGTTTTGTGTAGGTATATATATATTTACTTTGTTGGTTTTTTTTTAATGCCTCTGAGAAGTTTATAAGAAAGGTAAGTATTATTTAACTTAAAATGGGTTTTTGAAAACGCTGTGGTTTTCCTTAATCATAATTAAAATTAAATAACAATAAGAGTCTTTGACAAAGGATGACACTTGTTCCTTTGGCAGATATTCAGCTGTTGCTGTAGCTACTTCATTATTCTGCCCAGTCTATACATTTCATAATTTGTTGGAATATTTGTGCTTGTTCCTTGAACTGTAGTAGCTCTTCATGTTGTTGCATAATCCTGATTGTAGTCCATACAGTGCAGTGGAGTTCTGACCTTCTCTCTCATGTTCTGTAGGCAGCTCAAGGCGGTGGTCACAGAACCCTGCTCTATGGCCATGCCATACTACTTCGTCATTCATTCAGTGAAATGGTAAGTGAAAGAGCATTTGCACAGAATGAAAGTCAAATAAATGACATGAAAGTCAATTAAATGTCTTTTTACCAAATAAAAAATACATAAATTTGAAGTCATGCTCTTTCCAAGTTATTTTTTGCACTACATGAAAAAAAAATTGTAGCTTATGGTGTCTTGACATAATAGAAGTGTTTAAATTCAGATTCTTCATCTAACTCAGACATGTAGCTGAAAAGCTCCTTTGGCCATGGATTATTTCTGTGTCTTTAAGGAATCCATTTTAATGATAATTCCAGTAATAAGTGCTTTTACTGCAAATGAATTTGTTGTGATATACGTTATTTTTCCCCCACCATATTTTATAAGATGTTTGACATCCTACAGTTCGCAGGGATAATGCCAACAAACAGGCTGTCTTCAGGCTGCCTTATATACATTTCATTGCACTACATTTTGCAAATGGAAAATTTCAGCTGTTTTGAATCGTTGACTTATTAGGACCCATATAAATACACCTATAGAAGACTGAAGAAATGAGAAATCAGGAAAACATTTTCACTCCTTTTTGCTGTACTAGGAAACTCTACAATAATCTTCAAACTTTGTTACTTATGTTTATGAACCATACAAATTGTAGTTGCCTTGATATACCAGAGTTGCAAGTATGAGTAGTGCCTTTTAGTATGTTTTCATGTTTCCATGAAGTAAACTTATTACGGTAACACCTTAATTAGATATTTGCATTTTCCCATCTGATGAACCGTGTGAAACTTTCTCTGTGCTAAATTGCACAGTGGAAAAGGATATTGATGTTTTCAATTTAGGAAGAGCTTCTATATGAATTACAACATAATTCTTAACTAATTAAAAAAATTAAGCACATTCTGAAAGTAAGATGAAGTAATGTGAGTGTATTCATTTGGCATGCGTTTTTAATGGATACTGCTGAGGTTTTGTTTTCAATAACTTCACTGTTTTGCAGTATTTGACATGTTTAACATCATCAAGATCCCAGACAGATAAACTTGCATTTGATGTAGGACTACGAGAAAATGCAGCAGGTATGTCAAGTTATTTTTGAAGGAATATGTGTCACACAGTTCTGGTTTTAGAAGAGGCATTGAGATTAATGTAACTGTAAGCTTATGAATGGCATGCTTATGTGTTCATTAGAAATAAGAGGACTGAAATAAATTATGACTGTCAGTACTAATAATTTTCAGCAAATAAACTGACTTTGTTAAGAATATGACAGAGCCTTGCAATTAAACCGAGTTAGCGCAGCTGCAATAACATGGGTGATAATGGTCAAAATAGAAAAAAATTCTGTTGAATAAAGTAAATTTGATGAAGTTGTTTTCGTTTTGTGTTTTGACACTTTCAATAGAATTAGAGTATGGAAGACCCATGTATTAGTCAATTCATTATATACATTGTAACCATGTAGCAAAAGAAATTTGCAACTTACACAGGAAAACAAAAAAAGTGTAATGAGCACATTGCTGAAAGAGCTGAAGAAAAATAAGAGCATAAAATGGAGTAAAATAATAATGGGACAAAGTGGAAGAGGTACAGCACAAACATGACATTATGTGAAAGTTTTAAAATCTAATTGGTAGATTTCTAGGAGTACTGCCAGTAACAGTGCTACTGGCAAAACTATAGTAAAAAAAATTGTGCTTCCATGAAAGCACATATAAATTATGGGTTGCCACTAAGAGCTACAATAAATGAATTTAAAAGCAACTTAGCTGCAAAGAGCTACAAATAGGTTTACATCGAAGGGAAAATCAAAGTACCTGTATACATATCTCATTAATATGAAGCTCAAATAAAGAAATACCAGTTGTGTTAATGTAAACCTGTGCTTTCTATTGCATTTTCATTATATTGAAAAGAAATTAAAATCAAAGTAACCTAATTGATGAGGGAGAGGCACTGCCAGTATAGGTGTTAAAAAGTTTGTGGACCATGATCTTTGAAACTTTCTTTTCAGGTGGCTCTAGCTATGAAAGTTTCTCTTTTGAATGAGTGAGGTTTATCTTTTAGTTGTTTATAACCATACAGAAGATAGTCTTAGACAGATATTAGCAGCCTGTTACTTGGCTGCCTTTGATTGCTGCCTTAGATGGAGAACATTTTCTTTAGGCATGTTGATAAAAGGAATGTGTTCAAGCTCTATGAAAATAGTTTTACTGAAATGTGTCTTTATAGTGTTACAGCTTTTGTTCAGAGTTATTGTGCATGTGTCTTCTTCTATCTATGAGGTTTTGCAATGAATATCTATAGTTGTTTCATTGGTGTTTGCTTAATTATACATATACAAAAAGATACTTGTACACATAGGTAAGTTTAAAAAAAAGGCAACAGATGAAAGGAGTGCTTAGTTGTATTTCTGCCCAGAGGATTTGGGTAACTACCACGTGTAAACCTCATAAACTGAATGTCATAATATCACTTCCCCTCTTCCTAATCCCTCACCTACAAAACTGTCCTAGTGAATCAATTGCAGTTGCAGGAAGTATTCTTCATCTAGCAGGTATTGAAGGAAAAGCTGCAGGCTATTAAAAATTATTCCCTTCAAAGATTTAGCATTTTACGCTTTTAGTGATGTAACTTTTATTTATTGTCTTCACTATAATTAGTTTCATTTAAGATGGTTTTGCATGAAATACCTTAATTAATTAAACAAATTTTTGTGTTTTGTGTGATACTACCAATTTTGCCTTTATTTTTTTTTGTCGCTTTGCATTGCCTGGTGAGAAAGCTGTATGCAACTTGTTTTCTTCAAGGTCTTATCTAAACTCTGAAGGGTGTGAAATTATGAAATTAATTAGGTAATCCTCCCAGAACTCTGCATGTGTGCGTCTGTGTGTGCGTGTGCAAAGTAACCTGCATTTAACGTGTAGGAAATATTCTATGGTTGTCTTGTAGTCATCTGGTCTGTAGTGCTAGTGGAACTGCTTCCAGGTCTGATATTTATAGTGTAGCAATATTGTAAAGTTATTGAGTATTTGTTTCAAAATTCTGTATTCTACAAGAGAAGTGTAGCTTAGAGTGGAAATGATGCAGAAGATCGTGAATGAAATATGATCATTAAGCAAAAGAAGACATAAAAGGTAATAAATAAGTCTGAAATAGCTGTCAGCAATGTACTGGCAGGGAAAGCAATGAAGGGAGGGCAGTCCTGAGCAGGTTTTTTTTTAAAGAGTTAGTTCCTTTAAAAAGACATGAAAAGGGAAATATCAGCTTCACATATGATAAAGATTGATTGACAAAAAGTTTCAAGGAAAAAGAAAATCACTGAAATTAGTTAAAAAGAGGAATGAGGTGGATTTATAAGACATAATTTTTATTATGATATTTCAAAGTTGTATAAAGATACACTTCAATTTCTTGGGAGTTGTCTGTTTTGTAGACTCTTGATTAGTGCCTCTGTCCTTTAGGTGAGGCATGCTGGTGGACAATACACCCTGCTTCTAAACAAAGGTCAGAAGGAGAAAAAGTTCGAATAGGTGATGATCTTATTCTGGTCAGCGTGTCCTCTGAAAGATACCTGGTAAGTTTGTTTCTTTAACAAGCGGCCAAATGCTGGGAATATACAAAGTGCTGTGAGAAGATGGGGAAAATAGTTGGGATTCTTATGAATCACCTTTTTCTAATCTAGGAACTAATGCCTGGTTGTAATGCATTTTTATTTTTCCTCACTGAAAGGGCAGGGAGGGGTGAGTATGTGTGTTCCTCCTCCAGAACAAGATTGTTTCTGTGCCTTTTTCCTGATGTGTACCTCAGCATTATCCATCTTAGGAAGTTTTTATTTCTGTAGTTGTGAAAGGTTTCTAAGCTGCAGCTGGAGTCTGCTGAACAGATTTAGAAATGAGTTCATTTTAAAAGAAATTTTTTAAGAATGATTGTATATTTACTTGATGATTTATTCTCTTTGTTGTTAAATTAATATACTAAATATTTATAAGTGCATAATTTTCACTGTTTCCTCTTACCATTGTCTTATTTCAGCATCTGTCTGTGTCAAATGGAAGTATTCATGTGGATGCCTCCTTTATGCAGACACTATGGAATGTACATCCTATATGCTCAGGAAGCAATATTACAGAAGGTTTGTCATTTTATTTATTTAGAAATGTATATAGTATAGGTTACTTTGTATGCTTTTTATAAAGAGTGAAAATGAAAAAAAAATCACCCTCAGAACACCAAACCAAAAAGTTTAATGAAAATAAGGGAAAAGAACACAGGAGAGAAGAATAATTGATGGGAAAACAGGGAAATACAGATACATCAGCTAGATTAACTGAAGAAAAGCTAAATGAGCACTGTAACTTTAGAATAACAAAGCATAAAAAGCTGCATGAGAAATGAAGACTCAGTTTAATTTTGGGGAGCAGAAGCTGCAGAATAACTAAAGCCAGAAAACTTAGGTTTTGAATAAAATTTTCCTATGTCCTGTTCTCCCAATACAGGTATAACAGAAGCGAGATAAAAGTACAGGCAAAATGAAAAGTGTTTTCTCAAAGCTCCTATTTCAATCTTTTGTGGTTTTTATGGACATTTGCTCAACACCCATTGTGAATCTCACAGCCATGGTTATTGTCTGTCTGTAATAGACAAGAAAATTCATTCTCTTTACCAGCCTAAATCCTACACCAGAGTGAGGTTTTTTTTCTAGGTACTTGACTTCATTTTATGGTCATGTTTCACCTTATTCTGGGAAATGCCTTATTCTGTGTTGAAAGGCTGATCCACTCAGTATTGCTCCTTATTTCAATGCCATACTTTAACATTAACATTAACATAGCAAACATTGTACTTTACTTCTGCTGTTCTCTGTTCAAAGTATCAGCCTTTGATGTTCACAAATGACTGAAATGTGTCATTTTGTACCACTTGGCTGTAAAACCAATCACTTATGATATAGTAATATGCACTATCATTGGACAAAATGGAGCTGTAAGGGAACTGAAAGAGATACAGCATTTCCCTGGGATCAGCTACAGTAAGTCTTGATAGAAGATGACTACCCTGGTGGTAAAGACTTAATTCAGTAGGCTTGTCTGAACTACAGTTGGGTTCTTCTAATCCCAAGTGATTTAAATCAGCATCCCACAGTGTTTCTATGCACTGGTCCATAAGAAACATATCTCAGAGTGTTCTTAGGTTCTCATTTTAAGAGCATACGGGATATGGATTTTCTGATGGCTTCTGCATGACAGAGCCAGATATTTAAAAATGGCTGTCTGGGGGCATGCCACCCTGGATCATAAATAGAATAGAGGTTAACTCTGGAAAAGTCTGTGTTTTCTCAGGTTTCACAGGTAAAACAGAACCAAACAAACAGAAAAGCCATCCTATAGTAAAGTTAAAACTTGTAACAGATGACAAACATAATGAGAGATCACACAGAGAGATTTCTGTAACAGAAGGGATTTGGCAGCTAAACTTCCTAAGAGTTTACAGGGCTGTTGAGGTAGGAACTGACCTGGTCCAGTCTGCTGTCCAAGATGGTCCACCTAGAACAGGCTGCCTAGGACTGTGTGTAGGCAGGTTTAGACTTTCTCCAAGGATGGAGACTCCACAACCTCCCTGGGCTACCTGTGCCAGTGCCCAGACACCTTCAAAATTAAAAAGTGTCTCCTGATGTTCAGACAAACCCTGCCATGTTTCAGTGTGTGCCCATTGCATCTGGTTTTGTCACTGGACACCACTGAAGACACCCTGATGCTGTCCCCTTTACATTCCTGAAATCCCCCCCAAGCCTTCTCTTCCCTAGGTCAAACAGTCCAAGTTCTCCCAGCCTTTCCTCATGTGTGACATGCACCAGTCTCTTAATCATCGTAGTATCCCTCTGCTGTACTTGGAACCCTTATACTGTGTAGCCCAGAATTGGTCACATAATCCAAAATTGTGTAATTTTAAAAAAATTGATTAATTAAAAAAAGTTAAATCAAAAAGTTTGTGGTAGGGTAAGCAGAGAAGTAGGTTTTCTGTGTGTCAGTCAATTTTTTTCCAACTACTTAGGCTTAGGTTTAGTTGTATATGGAGTTCTTAGAATGGTTTATGTGAGAGATGATCATAGGTAAAAAGACATAGCAGTCTAGCTCACGATGAATGAACAGACTGGGAAAGCAGGATTTCCTGAGTGCAAAATTATATTGGGAATCAGACAATGTACATCTTGTGATCTTTGAGAAGCTTTTGATTGAACATAAATATCAGGAAAGGGTATTTTTTTCACATTCTTTCTTTGCTTTGATTTTGTATTAATTGGCAAAAGAATAATTGTCAGTTACTGTTTTCCTAATTTACAGATTTATTTTGAATCAGCTGCACAAGATGACAGTTTTCTTCTTTCCTTCCTTCTTTATGTGTGTTCTTTCAAAAGGCAGTAATTTCACCTAGTAGGTCAGAACTGTTTGAACTGAAGGTCTGATGAACCATTCTCCTCCTACTCCCCTTTGTCTTTCCTTCTTTAATGTGAGGCAAAGTGCCTGCACTCTGTGTTAAATGGGTTGGAAAGTTATTTTCCATCAAACTTAATCTTCAGAACTGCAAAGTGTTTTTCTCTTCTCTTTCTCCTACTGCTGCTGTGCACTTTTGATTTTGACACAGATTATAAATGTCAGAACAAACTAATGAACTAATGAAATTATTTTGTATTGAAACAATTTAAATTGTACTAAGGGGGAGGAAACTGTGGTATTGTATATTTGATTTGGCAATATATTGATTTGATTACATATCGATGTGGCAAAGACTACAGAATACCACAACTTTACATTCTCTGAGTACCCACAGACCAGGTTGACTGCAAAACTGGCTGAAGTTTATACAAAAGATCCATGAATACTGCAGACAAGTTAAAACTGCTCACAGCTTTTAGTCTGTGTGGAAATAAACTGTTATCTGCCCAACTGAAATGGTGGCAAAAAATTCCTACCTGAACGTTTTCCACGTTTTTTTTTTGTTCTGATATTTCCTAACCTACACTGTGGTAATCGATTACCACCACCAGGGACATAAAACAGCTCTTTCCTGGCAAGTACAGGAGGATTGCCGGGATAATTAATTAATGTGTTAATATACAAATAAAAGATGTTCCTTTACAGATGGATTTTTTTATAGCATTATATAATTATATGACTTAATCTCAGGTTCAGGAAATCTTACAACTACAAATCATAGGAGTCTGGAAGGGCATCACTGCTCCTTGCCTTCTCCCTACAGTCTTCCTGTAGGGAATTAATTCCTCCACAATTAAAACCTTTGGAGACAAGGTTCAAGGCTAGAAGAAAATTTAGTCTGGCATGGCACAGCCATTCCTTTGTCTAAGAGAGCACAGCTTCAGAAGGACATTTTTACACTATTTAATTTCTTCAATTTTTAAAACAAAAAAGCGGGTTTTATTTCCTTTTCTGTCTCAGAATCCTAATTTGATTTCTAAAAGTTAAAAGATCGCTTTCTTTTTGTCTTCATTTTCAGAAGAAATATTTTTAGCTGAAAAAGGTATTAAAAATAGCCTGTCATCATACTAAATTTGATCTTGTTTAATTTCAGTTATGATTGAAAATTTGGAAAACATTTCATCTAGCGCTTTTGAATTTTTAAAAATTTTATGAGGGTGTTATTTTCATATTGTCAATGTTTAAGCTAATACGTAAATGAACTTCTTCTATAGGATATCTTCTTGGTGGGCATGTAGTACGTTTTTTCCATGGCCATGATGAATGCTTGACAATTCCATCTACAGATCAGAATGATTCACAGCACAAGTAAGTGATGGTACATTTTTATATGTTTCCTTCTCTCAAAAATGGAAAAGATTGTCAGTTGAATTTGATGTTAGATAGATTAAAAACTCTTTACAGCAGTCTTTAATTAGGCAGTGACATTGTTACAAGAAGTTGGGACCTACTAAGCAGAAAATCAGTTGAGTTTGTCTTTACTGTGTAGTACTATAAGTAGAGGTAAGCTATTGTTAGCAGGGAAGATGGTAAAATAAAAAAAAACAAAAATACCCAAACAAAACCTCAGAAAAAGTAAGTTTGGTCTCTACAATGATTTTCATATTTTATATATTTTGCACCTTTTGGCAAGCTCTTTCTTTCTTAAATTTGATTAATATATTAAGATAATTAGGTCACATTACATAAGCTAAATCTCTTTTATACTAAACTTACATCTACAGTTGTTATATATTTATGTTGAATTTTTTTGCATTTTTTTTTTATTTTACTGTTAATCCAAATCACAGCAAGCTAATCATTTTGATACACAAACCCCCTAGCTTTAAAAATTATATTCAACAAATAAGACCTTTGTGGCAAAGAAGTTATGGTTTAGGTAATATAACACCACAACTAACATTCAGTCATGTCAAGTAAACTTTTCATCTTTAAATTTTCCATGTTTGCATTTCTGTGGAGTAAAACTGTCTCCAAAGCCAAAAGAAAACCTAAACTGAGTGCCAGAAAAATTCACTTGTTTGTGATTTTTTATGGCTATTCTCTTCATATGTGTATAGAGGAAAAAGATACAAAGTTTGCACTGAGTATCAAAATGTACACACCTAGTATAAAAATACTAGAAAAATATGAGGATCTAGATACCTTATGTAGAACAGAAGTCATAGTCAGACTAATTTTATAAACAACCTGTCTTTGTAAGGTTAGAATAGAAGACACATTTCAATATGTTCAGAAATGTTGTACTTTGCTACTGCTGTTACTTATCTAGAAGTCAGATGTAGTTAAAACTAAAAATAATTGAGAAGTCTTATTCCTTGGTATGATGTTATTCTTAATATATGTTTGATGTGTATTGCTACTGACTTAAGATCTGCTTCCATGTTTTTTACAATAAGAAACTAAAAGGGTGAAATTAAAAAAAATATTTCTCTGAATAAAATTTATATTTTTATGTTCCTAACATTTATAATAATGTGAATGTTATATTAAACATTTTCAAATGTGTGATAGTAAGGATTTAAAATTGTCCTGTCTTTTGTATTTATGAGCTGCCTAACAGACATAAGGCCAAATTTGTACTGTGTTATAGTTGTAGAAGTCACATTTACACTATCAAAATAAAATGAATATAGAAAAAAACCCAAGTAGTAATAGGAACAGGAGAAAGATGTAGGATATGGTTGTATTTATTTCCAAATGGAAATACATGGGGTGGAGATATTGAACATCAAAAAGGCCAGCTTGACAAGAAAAAAAAATATGGGTGGGTGGAATCAAGTAGATGGAGAAAATGTTATGTGGATGCTGTTGTGGAAAAGCGGCAGTTCTCTTTTACTTGCAGTTTTGTCACTGTAAGAATAGGTCACTAATGCTAGGGCAGTGTTGTATATCGAAAAAATTAGAGACTTTAAGTAATATAGGAATTAAACGTATAAAAGGTGAACAGAGACATATCTACGGTATTCCTTCAGTGAAAGAATGGTTTGAGTTGGGCCAAGGGGAAATGAAGCAGGTCTGAGAGAGTGGAAATGAATACTTAGTTTTGAGCTTAGCTAGAAAGAGGTATTTAGAGCCTGCCAAAAGTAACATCAGTAATGTCAGTGGGAGCAAAGAGGATCTAGGATGAAAATGGAAGAGTAAAGCTTGACAGGTATTGTGTATTCAGTATATTCATAGAATTATGTAACAGCCCATGTTGGAAGGGATCTTGAAAGATCATATGCATAGTCTAGAAATAATAATGAATTGAGAGCTGGGTGTTTTTTTCTTAATTTGGATTCTAGAATAGCAAAACATCATTATGGAAAACAATGTGTAGGAAATGATACTGCTTTACCTATGAGAAATATATGTTATTATATATATACATTATATATATATATATAATATATATTATATATATTATTATTATATATTAAATGTAATTCCTAAATAATATAGATGTATGAATACAAGTTCACCATCTTATAAAGAGACTGGATACAAATGCTTTCCCATGCTTCAATATACTTCATAATACAATGTAGATACTTCCTATACTGTATTGGTGTTGCTCAAGAAAGAGAGGATCACATTAATTAAAATCTTAACTGTTCTCAATAGAAGAAAAGTTTTAGAAACACTTGTTCAGATAGGAGAACTTTCATTTTACACGTTGAGTTCTGAGTCCCTTGGTTGCACAAGAACAATGCAAATTTTGTGGTTTAACCCCAGTCAGCAGTCAAGAACCACTTGAAGTTTTTCATCTTTCAGTAGGCAGCGTTTTAGATCAAGACCTTTCTTATTATCCATTGTATTTCCTATATTCATTATAAATGAGAAAGATTATACAAATTCTGGTACTTAGATGACAAAGCATGAATAACTACTAAAACATTAAAAACTTCCTGTGGACAGGGCTAATGCATCATAGTTTGTCTTTGTTTGTGCTTGACTACTGAGTAGAATATTAGTTTCAGCAGTAAAACATATCACTGATCCCCAGACAATAGTTCAAGAAAACTAGATTATAGTAAAAAAAAACCTGTTTTTTTTATTTCTCTGAATTTTCTAAAAGCAATATATAACTTTATCTGTATTATCTGTTTGGTAAGGATTATAATGCAAATTTTTTGTTATCACTGCCCTTTTTGTCCTTCCATATAAATCATACAAGTAATTCTAGGAATGAAGTCTAGGTGTCATGTTCATGCAGAGAATAATTAGTATCTGAAAATGTATATATTTATTTTAATATTGTGTATATGTATTTAAAACCTTTAGCAACCTCTTTGGAACTGTAGGAATTACACATTTTTATAGTTGTTTAAGTAACATGAAAAGTTCTCCATCCACTTTGAATTTTATCAACTCCTGAGAGAGAATAGCTTAATGGAAATAGTCCAATTTACCAGGAATATTTGGATTGTGAATGATGGTAGGAATCTTCTGTCCATTCAACTCCATCTGTTTAGCAGAGGAGAAGTAGGGAGTCATGTACTGTTTACAGAGAAGTAAACTATGAATGCTATGAAAACACAAGTAAACACAAGAGGATGATCTTCTGAATCTTTTCTGCAGGAAAGTTCTTTATGAAACTGGAGGAGCTGGTGTTCGGGCAAGGTCTTTGTGGAGAGTAGAACCACTTCGAATAAGGTACTGATGTTTTTTTAACTTTTTTTGTTAGCAACTCTTGTTATGTTCACAGTAATTTGATTATTACATACCCTTAAGGTAGAACAAGACTAATATATTTGCCATGCTGTATGATATGTGTTAGTATGTTCTTTGTCAATAATAAAAATCAATCCATTGTGATATAATTGTGGGGAATGTCAGTATTGTAAGACTTTTTTTTCCCTGTCTCCCATATTAAAAGCAGCATTGCCTATGACGTATGTCTGCTTGGGACATTGCTTCTGTCCACAAATAACATGCTTTCCTAGTTTTCACTTGGAGATTTAGAAGCATTGATGGAAATCAGAGCAGTAATATCTCTCCTGCATGTGTTTTTTTGGTTTTGTTTTTTAAAGAATCTATCACCTTCCCAGCTGATTAGCTATCTGTTATTTTGCTGGAAGTGAAATTTCAATATATACCATAAGATTATGTATGTTTTAGCTTCGGTGACCTTCTGAACCATATGTTTGTTTTACCCTTGGTGCATTTGTGATTGCAAATGAAATACCCTGATAACTAACCGAGATGTATGATAACTCTGTGGAATGTTGAATTCTCACTTAGGTTTAATTTGTTTGTTTAGTCAATCAACTAAAATACAGTTAATTTACACATGTAGGATGTTTTTATGGACACCACATGTAACACCCTAATAAAACAGAGAGAGCGTGTAAGAACAAGAAGATGAAAGCTATACTCCTTTCCAGGGTTCCCTTTGCAAATGTATTAACAGTTTTTCATCTGTTTTTATGCACATATTGCAGTCAGAACCAAAAAGAAAAATATAACACATTCTATTTTCTGAACATCCTTTAGAGACCAAAGTGAAATGTTAGATTTGATTAGTTCATAAACTATTTTTTAATGCCTCTTATGTTTAGCTGGAGTGGAAGTAACATCAGATGGGGACAGCCCTTCCGTCTTCGACATATTACAACAGGAAAATATTTGGCTCTGCATGAAGATGAAGGAGTTGTAATATTAGACAGAGAAAAGTCAGACACGACATCTACTGCTTTTTGTTTTAGAGCATCAAAGGTAAATAACATCAATGTAAATTTATTCTAAATTTGGAGCACTCAAATACTAAATCTGACTTGTTTCAACAACTATATAAATTACTTATCATTTCTAAATTGAAGTAATTGACAGAGATTATTCATTGAAATACGAAGGTAAACAACTGAGTCAAGAGTAACAAAGGTCTCCTTTAGAAAAAATAGGGATGATTAATAAATTTAAGAATAAACTAAAGTGTTATAACATTTAAAAACCAAGACTGAAAGCAAATACAATGCAAGATACTAATACTGTAATACTAATACTAATAATGCAGTGGTTTAATATGAATACTTTAATAACTATAGAATCATTTTAGTTATACAGAATCTCATTAGTGTTATACATTCAATCTCTATCTGTCATAATTTAATTCAATTGAATTCAGTTCAGTTGCTATTCTTTGTGCAGTGTGTTGATGGGAACTGAACTCGATTGAATTTTTCCTAAATGAAAGGAAAATGTAGTCAGTGATTTCTAAACCATATGTTTTCAAACTGTGCTCTCTAGTGAGCTGCTAATTGCATGTTACTAGCTTCATCATAGTTTCCCGCTGGGAAAAACAATACAAGGGACAGAGAATGAAGAATGATTGTGGAGGTAGGAGAAATTAATAAATTTTTTTTCCCAGAAAGTGCAAGTTTTTTATTTAAAAAGTGATTAAAAGTTTTTATTTGTTTTAATGATTTTACTTAGAAATAGTTGTCATAGCTGCTACAATAGAGTCTTTTATTAACCATGAGAAACTAAATTTTCCACCTAATTATGAATGCTATATGGTTCCTGAAGGTCAGTGAGAAAGAATCTTTAAAGTTAGTTGCATACTAGATAAAATCTGGCATTAAGAGTCTTGACAGATGCTAGACTTTTGTTAGTGTTCTTTTTAGAATATTTAAAATAATGATGTTTATTACTGGGACTGCATATGATATTTCATTAATTTTTATTTTAATCCATCAAAATAATTGAAAAACTATCAGGAAATTTCCTTTGATTCTTAGTTTCTCACCAAATAGTTTTTCATTCTTTATTCAGTGTAAAGGCTATACAGTGTAAATTGTACATATGATGTTATGCAGGGGCATTTATTACATTTCTGGCAAATCATGGCACTCCAGTAAGAATGGTATCTCAGGAATGCCACTTGATAAACATTTGTCTTAAAATTCCTTTAATATACTCACTGCCTAATTGGACATCAGCTGTCCTGCTATTTTTCAATGTTTTAATCTATGAATATAAAAGTATAAATTTGAAGTATATATATTTAATATTTTTGTATGCATATTGGTAAAATAATTTCTGTCACATTCATTAAACATGCCCTATTTTCTTACTCTTTTTGTGAGGTGTACCTCAAAGGCCCATTAGTGAAATTTATTGCAGTACCCAAAAGCTGGTAATTAGTTATGCAGAAGTCATTCATGTCTGCTGTGTTTATGCATAGTTTGATTGTTAACGTACATTTTTGTATTAAATACAAGCTCAGAGTCTAATCATCCTGTCCTATATGTGCTGTCCCATATAGAAAAGTATATTTCTGTCTCAAAATAGGTTACAAACTTGCTTTTTCCTGTGTCAAGGATAAGAATAGTTATTAATTGTCTGAGCAGGTAAGAGCTGCACTGTCCCCTGGGGTAGAGATATTAGTATTTCCAAAGGTGAGGGGAACAAGCAGTGATAACTCTTCATGAAGAAAGAAAGATAAAGTTTTGGAATGGAATAAACCCCAAAGATTGACCTGGACTGTAAGAAGGAAAGGGCTCTTTTGGCCAAGTGCTGATGCATACAGATTGAGAGGAAAAAGGACCATAGAACTAATAGTTAGACTAAATCTATATATGCAATATATAGATTTTATCTTAATTTCTGCACATATGTATTTGTAAACCATTGATTGGTTCATTTTCTCAATGAAGAAATATTTTCACTTGCCTGGACTTTAATATGGCATGAATTCAGGGAATATATACCTCTGTGTCCACCTGATTCTTAAAAACAGAGTGCTGGAATACCTGTTACTGCACTCCTGTCCTTTAAACTAATAGAGTAGTTCTGATTGGAAAGGATCCTGTGAAGTCATCTAGTCCAGTCTTCTGCTCCAGAAAGGGTCAACATTGAATTCAGACCACATTGCTCATGTTAAACACTGCTGCAGAGTATCCAAAAGGGAATAAAACACTTTTCCATTGCAGTATTCTTTCCGGTTTGGAAGACAGCAAAAGGGTTTTTGTAGAAAAGAGGTATTACCTTTGCCAGAAGGCAGAGCTATGTGGAATACAGAAATCCCCAAGGCTTCCCAGGAGCCTGTAACATGTGACTTTGCTGGCTAGCACTGGAAATTGAAACAGTTATTTTAAATTGTAGAATTCAAATTAGTGTTTTCCTTACTATGTCCTTACATAAATAAGAACAGAGTCCCCTGTACAAAAAAAGTTAAGGAATATGCTAAAGAACATCATGATGTAGATTTCAAGGAAAACAGCATATGTAATATGTGCCCATTTACTACAAATCACTGCAAACTAAGCTATAAGTATCAGAAATTGATGAAAAGCCCCCAAAATTACATCTTTTATTGATTTTAATATGGAGCTTACTTTTGACCAAGTTTTAAAATGTGAAACCTTTATATTTTAAGGCAACAGATCTGTAATGCCTTGTGACAACAGAGACAGCAGTTTCTCTACACCAGATGGAATCCTGTTTTGAAATGGGATGTTCTCATTCCAGCACAGTATTTGGCTCAGTATACACTGCTGAGCAGAATCTTGGTTCTACTTACAAATTTCTTTGAAACCAAATGCATTGCAGACAAGAGCATATTTAAAATATTTGTTTATTTAAATTTTTTTAGCCCAGAATTAATATTTGAGATTGCATATTTTATTTTAGTTATGCTATATAAAATTGACAATAAAAATTTATTGGTATCGCCTTGGTAAGTAACATTCTGACACATTCAAAAGTCACAGATGACTCATGCAGAAGGATTTGATATCATTTTAATATTACTGCCAGCATGTAGCTGTCTTAGGGACTCAACATGGCATTAGGATGTCGTAATAGTTTAGTAGGAATCATACAGATTAATTTGGTTTTGAAATAAGATGATAGGTATTACTGTGTCCTTTACCTACATTTGTCTCTAAAAGTTGAAGTACGTATTTTTAAGTTTGTAATTTCAGATTTTAATTTCCCAGTAAACACTGCATTTCAAATAGAGTATTAAACTATTTTTCTACTTATTTTATATGGGAAGAGTAAATAGAAGGCAAAATAAAAATCACCTCTTCTATTTTTTCTTGCCCACTGGGGTGTAGAAATATAGAGAGTACAACATGTTAGGTCAATGCATCAGTCCTTTGCTGCTATATCTGTAGACTTCTATTTTTTTCTTTTGTTAATTTTTTTCTTTTGTTTAATATGGCAGTACTTTTATTGCAATAGCAATGTCCAACACCAAAAGATAAAATTTTAATTAGCTTACACAAGTTAGATTTAGTAAGAGTTCAGCAGACAGGTTGTTTTGCCATTCTTAGGGGTGTCTAAGCAAGCCCTTAAGCAATCCAAGTTTTTCCCCTACTGTGTTTTTACTATTGAAAAAAATCTATGTAAAGGCTGTTGGCTTCATTTGTTCTATTCACGCTGTCATTCCTCACCTTCTTTCCATCTCATAGGAATCTATGAGTCTATGAATTTTCTCACTAATTCTTGCTCTTCCTCCAGTATATTAAATATCTTTGTAAAATGTTTGTTTGTCTTTGTGGGTTTGTGTGTTGTTTTGGGTTTTTTGTTTTGTTTTGCTTTTGTTTTGTCATTGTTATTTTTCCTTTGCCATCTTCGAGGCCCATGATATGATTTGTTTTCTTTGATTTGATTAATTCACAGCCTGAGGGATTTAAAGTGAGAATAGGTTGTGAAGAGAGGATCTTAAAAGAGAAAGTATCTGGATAGTTTACTGCTAAGATGTATTTCTTATTGTTTTGGGTTTTCATTTTTTTTTTCCCCTCCTCCCCTGGTAATCTTTATCTGACTATACTTTTCAGCTGTTGTAAAATACACACTGTCTTTGCAATCACACTGTGGTCAAATTACTTGGCTGAAATCCTAGAGAAACTGGACAGAGCAAGGAGCAAAACATGACGAAGAGGAATTTGTGCTCTGTTTAAGGGCCTTCAGGCCTTCAAGCCCTCAAAATAATTCTAAAGCTTTATTTCTGAAATTCAAAAAATCTTGTGTTTTTTTCTGTATGTTTAATGTTATCAAAAAGGATCAGTGTCACTTAATTTTTTTCAAAACAGTAACTTAATCAGAATTGCTTGTTACCAAGTTATGATTTCAGATGCAGATGTAATATTTGAAAAAAAATGTTTTAACATTCAGGATGCTGTCTAGAGTCAAATAAGTAATTGCTGGCAGTTAATGAATTTGTGATATTTTATTGTATTTTTCATTTAATGGTGTCACTGCAAATGTATATTGAAATAATTCCTCTTTATTCATATGTGATAGTGCAGGCCACACAAATATGATGTGACATGATTTCCTCATAATCTTCACATTGCAATGATAACCCCAAAGAGTGTCTTATAATTTCATTCAATTTCATTTTGGCATTATAATGCTCCCTGTTCCAACTAAAATTATTGTTGAAATGTGATGGTTAAATTCCGTATAAATGAAAACAGATTAGCATACCTAAAATATAATTTCTGTTTTCTCCACAGATGTTGAAAATTTGGTAACCTGAAATGAAAGAAAGAAAAAAAAAAACCAACCTGTTACGCATATAAAAATTTAGACTGTGTATCAATTCCTAACATTTTGTTTAGTTAACAACAAAGTAACAACTATCTACACCTAAGTCCATCAGCAGTTGAAATCATAGAAAAATTATGTTCTTTAATTACTCTATTTTCTTAAAGATTTTTTGTTGAATCACATGTATCCATAATTTGATATTACAAAATTTGTTGCATAATTCTGTTCTTATTGCTGAAGTCAATTGTGAAAGGACGAATATTTTATTTTAAAGAAAAAGATACTAATTTTTGTGCTGGGATCTTGAAATCCTCCAGTTGTAAATGAAGAAGAATGGTATTAAGAAATAGTTTGGGTTTAAGGACTGAGTGTTCTGGCCAAGCATTGAGCTATGTCTTTAAAAGAGTTCTGAAAAAAATCCAATTCTTCTTACAAAGCGGATAAATAAAAAAATAAAGTAAATGTAAAACAATTCAGAAATTCAAAAGTAAAGGTAAAAGCCAAACTGTACTTATTTTTAAAACTAGGTGGTTTGTTTGGTTTTTTTTTTGCTTGTTGTTGCAATACAAACGTATTATCCAAGTGAAGTGTTTGTCTGTATATACAATTTATAAGCAAAAAATTCTTTTGCGTAAAAATATTTTAACTACATTTCAAAATAAGTTTCTGTTTATTTTTATTTTTCATGTTCAAGCCAAAATTCAAGAATGTTGGTTATATAGAGTTTTACAGACTTTTAAATTGAAACTTTACTTACATCAGTAACTCCATTATTGATTAAGTTAAACATTTAAAGATTTTTTTAATTTTTGAAGATTTTACTTGATTTTTCTTGCTTCAGAGAAAAGAATGCTTGAGATTTGAAATTATTTCTAATCACAATCTGAAAAATTAATTGTATAGAAACAAAAATAATGTTAAATGAAATTTAGCTCCATCATAACAGCATAAGTAGCGTAAGCATTGTTCAATATTGTAATATGTATCAGGGTAGATACACATCCTATTCCAGTACAGAGATTGAATTCCAACTTTATTTTATCTTCCTAGGAGCTAAAAGAAAAGCAGGATTCTAGTCTCAAACGTGACATGGATGGCATGGGAGTCCCAGAAATAAAGTATGGTGATTCAATCTGTTTTGTCCAACATGTGGCCACTGCCTTATGGTTGACTTACAAAGCACTGGATGCTAAATCAGCACGTTTAGGTCCCTTGAAAAGAAAGGTAATGTTTGATGTTCTTTTTAATTACTTGAAATGAGTTTGTGGTTTAATTTGTGGGTTAATTGTTTTGTGCTGCTATATTGAAAATGTATTTCCTTCTAGAAGTGAAAACAGTGGTGGATAGAAATATATAACTGAAGAAATATAGAAATATAGAAATATAGAAATAACAGAAATATAACTGAAGAAAAAACTTTGCCACTAAGAAATGTATTTAACTATTTTTCCTTTATTTTATTTTTCCTATATTTGACTATTTTTGTCAGAAGAAATTATTAATTTGTGCTCAAGTTTTATTTTTGACACCAGTAAAAGATGGAAATTCCTGATTTGATTAGTCAAATAATTTTTTGAAAATCTACATTTAACCGTTGTAACTGGTGTAAACTTGTAAGTCATCTTACATTCACTGATGTTTTAGATTTTTTATTGAGCATATTGTGTTAAATGGCAATTAAATTTGTTGCTTAAGAAATGGTTCTGGAAAATCCTCAAGTTTCTTAAGGGACATTAGTGAATATTTCCTCCCCAAATGTTAGATGTAATTGTGATGTGACATAAAGAAGATCTTTCACTCAGCCTTTTGATTACAGAGTATGATTATATTCTTAAATATAATATCATCTGTTAAATCTTCAAATTACATTCACATTATGTTCAGTATTAAGGCATTTAATACTAGGTCACATAAATGTTTCATTACCAAATAATTCCTTAATTCTCTATTTGTAGATTTTACAACTTCAGCTTATCATTAGAACATGAGAAAGGGGAAAAAATGTTCATTACTGAAAAGAAGTTGAAATTCTCTTTTAATTACTTTTACGTATGTACATTCGTAAGAGGATATCTATATACAAGCACTGTAATATGAAACAATGAGATCCTCATCACACACCCTTGGCATAATCAGATTTATTCATACGCAGCACATATGGTCATCATAAATGGGTAGTGAGCGCCCAACCCCTTCACTTTTCAGCAACCTGGCTGATCAGAGACATTCTTTATATGCCAGTCATTCAGTGTTTCTTGATAAAAATTAAATCACACAATGATAGCCTCTTCCTTTCCTGTGCCAGAACCAGTTATGGTATTCTGTTTCCTCAGAGTGTCCAATTTCACTTCTTGAAAAGGCAACATGGAGATTCATGCTCTGTATTCAATGAAGAATTTTACAATAGGTTCCAGTGGCATTTAGTATTTTGTTTCCCCACTTTTGTTCTCAGCAGCAAGAGTCTAAAAGGAACTCCACTTTCACTTTTATTCTCCTTTGAAACTGTTTCATTCATGTTCAAAGACTTCAATTCTTTTGTTGCCCTCAGCTGGAGAATTCTATCTTGTTAATGCCTTCAAACAGAAGAAAACCCAAACCTTCTATCTTCCAGTAACTGATATTTCTGTGGAGCCAAAAAACAGTTTTTCATCCTCTGAAATATATTATGCTACACTATAATTTTGTAAGGAAGCTTAGATGTATAAATTTCCTATCAAATTTATTTTTCTACAGTAAAAGTGAAGTCACTGCTTTATATTCATCTTCTGCCATCATTATGTGAGGAGATTTTCACTTTCACTCACTGTATCCCTTCTCAAGCTGGCCTGCAATTTTCATAACATGACTCTTTAGCCCTAGCAGGATTGAGAAACACCTTGTTTTTGTAAGAGTCAAAGGATGCTTTTTTCACATAACCCAGCTATTATCACTGTCAGCTGCTGCAAATCCACAGAGGAGAAAACAACTATGGGACTGATTCTGTTATAAAATACTAAAAATTCCCAGTAAAAATTTCTGGATTTTTGGTTTTTGGTGCAGTTTCATATACCTAGTTATTATACTGTCTTTGCAAGACACAAATATAAAGAAATTCTGGCATCATTTTGGGGGCTTTACTTGCATGATTTCTGCAAGAATTGTTATTTGTTTTATCTCTCTCTCGGAGATTGTGGTAACCAAGTCTTCAAGACTTTTCCAGGTAATGATGATGTGTACATCAATATTCTAGTCAGCATCCTTCCACCATCCAGTGAGTGATGGTTGTTCATCTTTTCAGTTTGAGAGTTTGCCTCTGTCAAGCTATGAACTCCTGCAAATGAACTCCAAAATGCCAGAGTCCAGAGACCAGAAAAACATATGCTGTATGTTTTGGATTCATGTTCTGGAGGCCATTGCTCATGCTGTTGGTCAATGCCTTGCTGTACCTCAACAAGCAAGACAGTGCCTAGTGTCTCTTTTTATATGCAGAGAAGTGTTTTATCTGGAGAACTGATTTAGACAGTGCTGAATGCTTCTGTTTGTGATCTACTCACTGGAGTTCAAAATCGCACTTTCCTGTCATTGTGATGTTTCTGGATGATCTAGTGGAGGTTTGGCTTATGTGTTGGTTTTCTGGGTTTTTTTTTGTCAGAGAATTAGGAAAGATTAGCCCTTCTAAAAGACTCTTCTCTTTCCTGATCCACTGCATGTTTAGGGAGAAGAGTGCATATCTGCTCCACAATGGTGATGCAACTACTTTGCAAGGCATGGCAGCTTTTATATCCAATCTGTCAAATGTTTCCATTCCTGTAGCTCCAAAATTTGGAGCTACATACGATGTATGTAGCCTGAAGAAACATTATCTGAATGTCAAATATCTTCTTACAAGTTTTGTGATGGGAAAAGGAGCTTTTCAGTGATTTCTTAGTTTAGGGACCTCAGGACCCTTCTCTATGTTAAATAATGGTATTCAAGCTAGCAAAGTCACCTGCAGTGTGATTTTATATTTAAAAAGTATTTAAACCAAGAGGAAAGATGACCAAAAATTAAACTAGACTTCTTTAAGATAAAATTACTAATGTAATCATTCAAAAATATCTTCCCAGTCTTCTCCATCATATTTCCATGGATTCTGTTGTCCAGATAACTTCACAGGTTATGTTTGTCTCTTTTAAAAGCAGTTCCTTAGCATGTTTGAAGGACCAGAGCACATGTGTACTCTAGATTCTGACAAGTACAGAAAAACATCACTTTCCAGGGCTTTGATATACCTATACACTAGTACCTACAAAAGTTGTTGGTAAATAACATTCCCATTTGTGTCAGTACCTACTTGTATGTCATTATTAGTTTCTTTGTTAACTATTCAGTGTCTTCAGAATTACTCTGCTAACTGGTCAGTTGCAAATTTTTACTAACTCAAAGGTAAAAAAATACATTTTTCAGTGGGGAATTCAGTAGGTTACCTCTTGGACAATGAAGCAGGTGATGCCAAATTTGCCCCAAAAGGCAAGGAGAAACTGCTCAGAGACAAAGTTTTAGTCTCTAAGCAGGAGGTATTATTAGCAGCACTGGAGAGCAGCCAGTTCACACTGGACAAACTGCTCTCCCATGGTCAGTAAAAATCAGGTATTTATACATATTTTGTGAGAGATTACAACACTTTAACATACATATTCATATAGTTGCAATGTCTAGTTATAATATTCATAGCAGGTGGAGTTAAGGCGGAGTTCGGCGTGGAGTCTTCATTTTGGGGAGATTCACTAGGGTACTTCCTGTCTTCTTCATTGGAGGAAGAGGAGAAGCAGACCCCTGCTCAGAGTTGAACTTTTCAACTTTCTTGATTTTGCTGCCAACTTTCTTGATTTTTGCTGACTCCAAAGTGTATTTTGCAAGGTTTTGGACTCTAGCCCCCTCTTTCGCTCCTTATCTCTGGGTGTTCTTACTCTATGTCCTTTTATGTATATGTGTAAGCATTCTTTGATGCACGGTACCAGCTTTAGTTAATCCCTGAATCCTGGTTTTCTGTAGCCAAGAGCAAGATCTGTATTCTAAGTTAACTCTTCAGGCTCTAGCTTGGCTTCACAATTACTTCTTACAAAATTGCTATAGGATTTTAATGACTCAAAATGACCAAGACTTGTTTTTTGACACCCAAAAATTATGTTGCCTTTTTGTGATAGTGTGTGTTTATTTGAAAGGAAAGATTAAAAACCTACCCCACCAAAAGATCTCTATTATTGCTTGAAGTTCATATGATGTTCATATCTGGTTCTGATAAGAGTCCAACATATTATGTAGAAATAGTTAAATGAGTCAGAAGTTGTTCATAAACATTATAGCACCTTTAGCTGCATTGTAATTTTTATGATGTTTATCACTCCAGCTTGATTTTTCTTGTCAATAGTTTTTTCCATGAATGAATCCTTTAGTAAATGATGCTTAAGATACTGAAGATCCTCTTTCCCTGACAGAGAGAATATAAAAAAAGCAACATTTTTTATTTTAATTGGAAAATATCTGTTAAGGGTATCTTTTTTAATGAATTGTAGAAGAATAAATGTCTTCTCTGAATAACTTATGCGAGACCGAAAAACTTGTAGCTGTTTAATGGGTGTCCAGATAAAGTGACTAACAAATAGTAGCTCCATTACCATACCAAATATATCGTTACTGTCTTCAGCACAATGTTGAAATGTTGCAAAACATTTAAAAGTAAGAAGTGTTTTAAAGTAACTGTTGTGATAATTACTGATTTTCAATAGGTTATATTACACCAAGAAGGTCATATGGATGATGGTCTCACATTACAAAGATGTCAGCAAGAGGAATCCCAGGCTGCTCGAATCATTCGCAATACTACAAGCTTATTCAACCACTTTATAAGGTAGTTGTTACCACTCTGTTTTTTAAAGTATTCTGAAATTATAAGAATTTCTCCAAGAGCATGCATATTTCCTGCTTTAAAATATTTGAATTTAGAAGCTATTAGCAATATATTTTTACTGATTTTTCAATTTTGATTAGTAAAGCCATTACATAGAACAGTTTATTTAAGATTATTTGCATGAAGTCTAACACCTTGAAGTCAGAAGCAAGCTGGATCCTAGGTTGAAGAAAACCTGTAAAATGATCTCAGTCTAACTCCATTCATAAGTATTCTATGGTACCTAGAACTTCGTATAAGAATACACAATGAAATATATAAGAATGTATGTAATACGGAAGAAACTATTTTTTCATAGTGCTTGGAAGACATTTTAATTATGATGATCAAGTGGATATCCTTGTATTACTACCTACTTGCTGAAAAAATATGAAGGAAAATGAGTTTGTAATTAAATATTTCCTTCCACAGAAGCCACCATACAGGCATGTGTTTAAAATATTATTGCTTCAGTATCTCAAGGGCCTGCACTACTCCTTTGGTTATTTCTTGGGCTGAGGATATGAAAACAGAGCCACCTTTGCCAGGAATCAGCTCCTCCTATTTAGTAGTGAGTCAGTGAGTAGAAAACTGGGTTGTCACACAAGAGTGAGAAAATACTTGAAGAGGAAAGAGACATTATTTTACTGACAACTGAGATACCTCAAAATGCTTTCTATTTTTAAATCCCACCCTTCCTTATTTCCTGTATAGAATAGATACAGAAGTCCTAATTCATGGTTAGGATTACCTGTTATTTTTTTGTTCTTTCTCTAGAAGACTGGGGGTGTATGGCTTCAATAACTGGTACTATTTTAGCCCATCTGCACAGTACACAACTGCTACTATTTTAGCCCATCTGCACACTACACCTAAATCATCAGTAGGAATTTAAAGTATCTAAACAAAATCAATTACCATACAACTATTTACATCAGTGTGGAAAGGGAAACATGATTCCACTTCTGGAAAATATGAGTACTGGACACACAAATAATAGGTGTTTGAATGATGTTCAGTTCAGATCATCTGTTGTTCATATACATATGAACATATGTCATATGTGTACCAAAACTTGATTTAGATACCAACAGAAAATAGGCTGCTACACGATACTGTAAATTGCAGTGGGAAAATTATTAATGCTGCCGGTCTTTTTTGCTGTTTTCCATAGTGGAAACAACAGAACACTATCACCCTCTGCCCTGCCTGTTGAGGAGATGGCTCAGACTCTGCAAGACCTTATTACATACTTCCAGCTTCCCGAAGAAGATCTGCAACATGAAGATAAGCAAAACAAACTCCGCTCACTCAAAAACAGACAAAATTTATTCAAAGAAGAGGTATAGAGAGAGGAATTGTCACATTATTTTAATTTCAAATATATTGTGTCACAAATATTGAGAAGAATCTAAATATTATCATCTAAATGTATACGTATGTTCTATATGTAACAATCTGTAGCAGATATATATATACACACATATCTACACACACACACTTGTGACAGGCTACAAACCCTCTGTTATAAAATTTGATCTTGATACTTCTGAGCATCTTTAAACAGATGTCACTTTTGCAAGAAAGAGTTTTGACAAGAAATTTCCTTTTCTCTTGATAAAGTTATACATTTGGATACACCAAATGAATAATAAACCCTAGATCAATAACAGATGTTATTTCTGGTGTCTTTTCTGCCCACCAGGGAATCAGTAACTTTTTATCTCTAGAAACTGGAACAATGTTTGCTTTAGGGAAGGATATGTTGAATTGCTCCTCTCTGAAAATGGAATAACTACATTTCTGTATAAATAGTAAACATATTTTACAATGTTTTTAGATATGTTTGAATTGCTTGCAGGTTTTCAATACCATTTGAACCTGCAATCAAACTGAAGTTAAAAATCTCTTTCAGTATTTAATTTTTTTTTTAGAGATATTTTATTGGATAGTAAAATTTCCACCCTTTATATCAACAAAAATTCCCTTTTATATAAATTTAAAGGGTTTTCTTCTTATGCAAGGAAGACTTTATCTGAAAAAAGCTGTTCATTCTTACCTTAAAAGCCTTTATTGTCACCTTTTTATTCCTCATTTTTTATAATACTTAGTTGAGTAAGGAACTATGTAGAATCATTCTCTAAAAGGAATTCTTTTATACAGAAAGATACATATTCACATCTTGTAAGCACAATTATTGTTTTGCTGTTTGGGTTTTTTTTAAATTTAAGATAATGCAACTTTCCAATTTATAAAAGAAAAAAATCTTTCCAGGGGACAACAACAAATACTTTTTTATGTACAGTTCACTTTTCTCTCTGTCACATGTGTTTAGGGAATGCTGGCACTAGTTCTGAATTGCATTGATCGCTTAAATGACTACAACAGTGCAGCTCATTTTGCAGGAATTGCAAGGGAAGAACATGGTATGGCATGGAAAGAAATTTTGAATCTCCTTTACAAATTGTTAGGTAAGTTCTTAAAAAATGTACAAATGTAAAAAAACCCAGGATATGTACTCTTTATGTTCTACTTGCTGCTTCACCACCAAAGACCATTGACCAAAGATGGTCAAATAAACATCGCTGTGTAAATTACAGACTTTCTACCATATACTTACTACTATTTATTACAGAGAACAGAGTTTATTGAACAATGATAGAGCAGAAAAATAGATCTGATCTAGGGAAAAGTTCCGTGAAACATGACAAAAGTGTTTTTTTTTTAAAATAGTTGAAATGTACCTGTGGTATGCAAATAGATGTGAATTATTATTTTAAAAATTAGAGAAACTGGAAAACAGTCTTTGTATGTGACGCTGAAGGAAGTCTAAAAGTAATAGTCAGGTTTGCTGACCAAGTTTTGTTATTTCAGGCTTAGATTTAAATGTCAATTAAAATAATTATATAAAACAGATGTGTAAATATTTTTTTCAATGGTTTTCATGATTTCTAGAGCAGACTACTTCTGTGTTGTAGAAGGGCCAAAATTATAGAGCAGAAAAAATATTTATATGTACATTTCTTTAAATTTCCAGTTTGATACTGATTTGTGTTATTCCTCATATAGGAGACTCATCTTCTGACGGAGTTTACATACATTCTGATTTCATTACAAAGAAAGTTAGTCCTGAACCATAGTAAAATAAGCAGGTTGAGAGTCAGGACAAGAACAAAAGAAACTAGAGGAAGTGCTTTGAAGCATATTCACATAGTACAGACATGCAGGTGCTTCAGGTGAAGTCTTCGCTTTAGAAAGTAAAAAATTACCATTGCCCACATTTTACTTCAGTCTTATGAGTTTAAAGAAAAGTAAGTTAAAAAAAAATCTTTTTAGTGCTATGTAGGCCATTTTCAGATTTTGTCTTGATTTTCAGCTGCAGGTACATTTTGAACACACTTCTTCTGATGTAATAAATATTAATGCTTTGTAATAAAAATCCTTGACAATTGTATACAGAAGGTGTTTTTTTGTTTTTCCCTATGATCAGTAATAACTTCTAGAAGAAAAAAACAGTGTTGTTTGAAAGACTTGGTTGTTGATGAACTTTCAAATAATATTGCATTCTGCACTACTGAAATGCTAAAAGCTATGCATTCTATAAGATGTTGTAATCAGAGAGTAGAACTAAACAGCAGTGAACACAACCTGCACCTCATCTTAAACTTCTATATATGATCTTCCCACTCTTGGTAGGAAGAGATAGAAAAAGAAATATTTCAGTCCTCTGGTCATGACAGTGCCTGACATATGCATTAAGCAAGGGTGGTGGATAACTTCTATTTAAATTTAACAACAAAATAAAGCATAAACAAAACATATTTTTTGCTGAAATTCTTGTTTATCCAGTAGATCCCAGTCAACTTCAAAAACCATGTGCTCTCTAGAAGTTATGTCAGTTGCTGATATTCAAAGTAATGAAAATCTTAATTCTTTAATACTGTAACATATGTGGACCTGTTTGTTCATTATTTTATGAAGTTACTTTAAAAAATGTGTTAAAATACATATGATAAACATTGATGACTTCAAACAGAAATCTTCTGTTAGAAAATTATACCTTGTGTTTTTTCCAGCTGCTCTCATTCGTGGCAACAGAAACAATTGTGCTCAATTTTCCAGTAACCTTGATTGGTTAATCAGTAAATTGGACAGATTAGAATCTTCCTCAGGTGAGACTCACTTTTACAATGTAAATTATCTATCAGTTAATGTCTGTCTTACATTATTGTCAGAGCAGTTTCCCTTGAAACCAACATGCATTAGAAAACAAATACGCTGTTGGGTTTTTTTGGTAGGTTGATGGTTGCTTGAATTTTTTTGTTTGCTTGTTTTTTAAAATTTATGAAAGTAGTATACTTAGAGACATTTTTGTGGCATTTTTGGATTCCATGTATTTGGTATGTGCAATGCCACATCCACTGAATTTTGAACATGACTTGGGTGAATTGATGGATTAGGTCAGACAGTATCAACACTACTGTACCATCATGTAACACCAGTTTGTGGACATGCATACAAACCCCATGAAAATATAGATAATAGGGGTTTTTTCACTATGAAGTATTCGAAAAAATATTGCTCCCTATTAAAACCTTTATGTCTCTTATTGAAAAGAAGGAGCTAAGCTTGCGATTTTGTCAAGTGGTTTTAAAATTGTGGCTATTTTCAAAAGAAAACAGGAATTAACAGCTTTATTATGTGTTTATTCCTAGTGTGTAATATTCATATTAATGCTCCTTGAAAATGTTTTCATCCTCTTTTTAGGATGGAGAAAAGATAGCATCTCATAAGATACACGTTCACTGAGCTTTTAGATTGTGTTCAGTTGTGCAGGTGATTTAATTACAGCATTGTTTCTGTGGCCTTTATGTAGGCATTTTGGATGTACTGCACTGCATCTTGATTGAAAGCCCAGAAGCTTTAAATTTAATATCCGAGGAACACATCAAATCCATTATTTCATTGTTGGATAAACACGGGCGAAATTACAAGGTATGTTTGGAAAAACTAAGAATGTACTGATAATCTTACAATGCTTGGTGGCCGGGGGCGGGGGGCGGGGAGGGTTGGAAGAGAAATTTCTACATGGAAATATGTGATTCTAGTACCCTTAAAGGAATAAAATAACCTCAAAATACATCTACAAAGTTGTTTTCTTGAGATTAAAAGAATGTGTAATATACAATTGTTTTTCAGAAATTTTCAAATACAGCAAATATGTCTGACAAGCAGACAGTTAAGAAATATTGGTAACCTGTCAGAACACTGGATTTGCTGAGAAAATGAAGCATTCTCGTGGCTGTTAGAAAGTGGGCAGAGTAGCTTGCTTTGTGACAGAGGGCTCTGCAGAAGCAGTGGGCTACCTTCGATCTACAGAAAGAGAGAACTATATCCTGCAAAGTAACTCGTAATTTGAGTAATAATAATACTAGCAGAAAAAAAACCTAACATGAGAAATCGGAAAAATAATCCAAATATCTGAAAACACAGGTGTTCAGAAGAAAGAAAAAACCCCTGAGTTTCCAGAAGAAATACTGGATGAAATTAATTTAGACAACAATATGCAATTTATTATGATAGAAGAAGGTGAACAGAGTTTCTGGCTGCGATCAGGATGACATCACAACACAGACGAAGATATAGGTTTATGTGTGATTTTCTGATGTGAGTTTCCTTCCTCAATTAAAATTTTATTTGAAAGATTGATAACCTCGAGGAAGAGCAGAGAAAGTTTTAGTGAGTTGAAATTACCTTCTCCTTTAAATCAGTAATACAGAGAACCTAATCAACTACAGTAAAGGAGAACAGAAGAATGGTTAAGGAGCATGAACCGATATAAGTAAGCATAAGAAAAAAACCCTGAAATTACAGCAGTAAGTTTAGTTTACTATTTTCAGCTCTTAACAAGATTACTGTGCTATTCCAGTTGCCTAGAATGAACCTTTCAGCTGGAACATCTTAATGTAGGCTTGATAGTGAGAACTTAGAGCAGAAAAAGAAAATATGTACACAGGAGAAGAATTATACTGGGTAAAAGATTTGTACCCTTCTATTTGTACTGTCTTTGACTAAACCTCAGTAAGTAATGGGAAATAATGGGAAGTTACTCCACAAACAATATATCTTTTTCTCCTGCTAGATTAGATATTCTGTTGAGATTTAGGGAATAAGAAACAGTAATATTAATAAGTGAAATTGTCTTGGGAATTATTGATTTGAAAGATTTTTTTAAATGAAGAGCCTTGTTTCAGAACTACAGGCAGCAAACTCACAGAGATTTTTTTAAACAGTTTACATGTAAATTCTGAGTTATTGATAATATTAATGTTACTATATTGTTGGGTACTGGTCAGAGTTTATGTAGTTTTTTAAATTATTACTTCTATCCTTCTGCTAGAGGTTTCTGCTGCTAGGAAGGAAAATGCATGGGCTGGGACATAGAAAATCTACAATATACTATCTTAAACTGCTGTTGATGGTGTGTTTGTGCTAAATTCACTGGGCAGATGACAGCAGTAGCTAAAATGAATGTTATGTTTCCAAAATGGTAATCAACAGTGTGAAGATGTGTCTTTATCTTTTAGGGGATCTGTAGCAGTTTAAACCATTTGGGCTCACTGCTGAAAGATTTTTTGTCAAAGCTCAAGTACATCTTTAAGCTTCTCTGCTATTTTCTGGAAGTGTGCAGCTTTGCCCCTCAGCATTAAACAACACTATGTTACAGTGTTCTCTCTTGGAAAACCTTTCACTCCAGTAATCTGCAGGAGAATTATGTCAGTCTCTTTTGATTTTCAGACTAAAACAACACAAAAAGAAATTAGAAGTTTAAGATCTTTCTGAAATTCTGTTTTGCTTTATGGTGAATTCTTTCAAGTATTTTTAGGTTTAGAAATAAATGGATTAGTTGTCATATAAAAAATATTATTTTCAGAAGAGATTCTTAAGCAGTCAGAGAATTGCTGTTGAGAATTGTCCACTAATTTTCACTGAAATTTTTTTGGGCTGCAAGAAATTTATCAAAAAATTTTATTTTATATTTTGAAATTTAATTAAAAGTAAAGAGTTGACATACAGCTGTTCTAGCTTTGGTTTTTTTGATCGAAATGAGAATAGGATATCTCAAAGGTTTTTGAGGCATTTTTCAAATCCTGTGTTCAGAATTTCTGTTCCACAAATGTTCGATAGTTCGATACTACTATCAGTAGTACAGACTACACTTACTCCATATATGTGAAAAGTATTTAGAAAACAATAATGGTAAAGTGCATTATATTCCTTCCTTTAGGTCTATTCTGAATGTAAATTGAGCTATCAGCTGAATAGTAGTATATGCAAGTAGCTGTCTTTACCCTACTTTTTTCTGATTTTTCTTTTAAGGTTCTTGATGTGCTTTGCTCTCTCTGTGTCTGCAATGGAGTTGCAGTTCGTGCCAATCAAAATTTGATTTGTGACAATTTACTGCCTAGAAGAGACTTACTTTTGCAAACACGTTTGATTAATGATGTGACAAGGTATAGTGACGTTTTATTGTTATATAGAAAAAATGGAACTTCCATATCTTCAATAATGAATGGGAGGAAATACTGTAATACCTAAGAAATGTCCCATAGATTTCAATATTGTGACACACACTTTGGGAAGCATTTATTTATTATATATTAACTTCTGAAAAAACCATTTTTACTAACAATATGGCATTTTGTAATGGGAACTGTGCTCAAATAGAAATTACTAATTAATAGTAAGATCTGTTTTGAAATTGAAACGTGAAAATTGCTTGTTTATTAGTCAAAACAGCATGGAGCATGTGAACATTCCGTGAAGTACTTGTGGGATATGATTTCCCGGCAACCTCCCTTTGATTTTAGGAAATGGTCTTGTTATTTCTTGTTTGACTGTAAGTTTTTCAAAGCATTGAACTCTACCTTAGAAGATTATTCTACAGCAGTTTTATAACATTATATAAAATGGGTCACTTTTTGAAATACTGTAAGGAAAATGTGGATATCTACATACTTACTGTATTTGTAAAGTGAATTTGACAGTTATACAGCAATATGATTAACATGTTGCATTTTATGTTTACACTAACTGGCTTCCATTTTCTTTCTTAGCATAAGGCCAAACATATTTTTGGGTGTTGCTGAGGGCTCTGCACAATACAAGAAGTGGTACTTTGAGTTAATAATTGATCAGGTTGATCCATTCTTGACGGCAGAACCCACCCATTTACGAGTTGGATGGGCTTCCACTTCAGGTTATGCCCCCTATCCTGGAGGTGGAGAAGGATGGGGGGGCAATGGTGTTGGTGATGACCTGTACTCCTATGGTTTTGATGGCCTTCATCTGTGGTCTGGTAAGCACTTTGTGAGCTACCACTAATCTTTCGTTTAACAGTTACCTACCTTTCCCTTCAGTACCTTTGTTTATATAACGTTATTTTATAGTGAGCTACATTCAGAACTCTGAGTTATTTAGAAGCTCAGATCAGACTTGTTGACATGTTAACCAGTATTGAACTATATCAATTAGGCTTTTTAGTAGATAGTTTCTATTTTCATGATCTTGATCAAAGAATGGTATTTTCCAGATCTAGGTCAATATTGACTTAATTCCATCTGTTCCAAATCAGTGGACGTATTGATCTCAGATAAATTAATTCTATATGGATCTACATTTGCATTATTCTTTTACTTTATATCTACAGGTGAAGTAAAATGACAGTTATCCTTACACTTCCTGATAGATTTAATAAATTGAATTAAAAATTTGATAAATAGCTTCATAAAAAGACTTTTTTTCAATTAAAAGTAATAGCTTTGTTTTTTTAGTCCTTGTGCATACAGTTTTTAATTTTGAAGTATCATGTTATTTTTTTTCTTCCAAATCTCTTTTGCGTACATGGTAAATGATGGTTATTTTTTAGCTTGTTCAAATTGTCAGTTGTGATTTAATGTGCAATTTTCAAGGCATGTAGGCAAAATCATTAATTTCACCATATTTCTCAGTGCCTTTAAATGTTATATACATCTAGGTATTCTTTAATTCTCAGAAAATAATAGTGTGGGGTCTTACAATTAAAAGGTGTGTTTTGAGTACGTCACACGTAAATACACTGAAGTTAATCTTACGACTTTAATTCTACCATTTCCTAATTTGAGGACATTTCATTTATCAATTATATTAGCATTGTTCTAGCATTGTTCTAGCATAGGATTTTGTACGCAAAATGTGTGTGCGCGTGCACACACATAATTCAATATTTTATTTCAGCACTTCTGAACAATTATCCAATGTCAGAAGGTATGTTTTTTTGGGAGAAGACTGGGAGGCATCTGTAACATACAGTCCTTAGAAATCATTAATACAAAATTAAACTCTAATTAAACCTCAGAAATGCAGTACTGGAAAGCCTCTTAAATCTCATCTCCTGCAGTAAGGGAAAATTCAGGGTACTTAAACTGCCCTGGACAGTTGACTAGAGTTGTTCTTGAGAAGTTCCAACACAGTAATTTGGAATACTACTTAACTGCTTAATTAAACTTGCTTTACAGGTAAAATATAATGTTTTCAAGGGAATAGTTTTGAAAGGAAATCTGAAGAGGCATCAATTGGATTGAAAAACTGTAGTTGTATCCGAATGTTAGATTACTTCAGATGTGTTATCTCTAGTTAATTGTTATTATAAGTGCTGAGTCCTGTGCATGTCTATAAAGTCTAAACTTCCCAGGTAGCGAAAGTTAATCTCTGTTTAGTGTATGGCTGTAGTTGATAAAGAAAACCTGGCCCATCAAATTCTTGATCCATTTTTTCGTAATTCAGGATACTATTCTGCCTCTTGATTGTGTTAACCTGGATATTGGTCATAATCACAGCTCCTATAAAATTTTAGAATTTTAGAAAATTTTAGAATAGATTGGGTTAGAAGCAGCCTTAAAAATCATCTGGTCCAACCCTCTGCCATGGGCAGGGATGCCAACCACTAAACCAGATTGCTGAGAGCCCCATCCAACCTGGCCTTGAACACTCGCAGAGATGGGACATCCACAACTCCTCTGGACAACCTGTTCTACTGTCTTACCGCTGAATATTCACATATATGTGAATCTGGTATTTCACAAAAACTAAAGAAACATGGATCTATAATTGTTACTTTTATGAACAGGATATAATTTACAGTGCCTCATTACTCTTGCATTGGTGTGGACTTGCATGATATCAGCTCAGCATGTTCTGTCTTGTGAACAGCATCAGGGATTTCAAGTTAATTGCTCAGTTTATGCAGTTTTCTGCCATATATCAGTTTTAAGAATGTTAACTCCCTGTTTCTAAAAACAGGAAGGAAATTCAGTGTCAAACCTCTAAGAAACCTCTGCTTCAAGCTTCTGATTACTGAATACTTTTATCCTAGGTCGAGTACCCAGAGCTGTAGCATCTGTCAATCAGCATTTATTAGCATCTGATGATGTGGTTAGCTGCTGTTTGGATTTAGGTGTACCCAGCATTTCATTCCGAATTAATGGACAGCCTGTACAGGGAATGTTTGAGAACTTCAGTACAGAAGGGTTTTTCTTCCCTGTTGTAAGCTTATCAGCAGGTGTAAAGTAAGTACAACTTAATTTAAATTCTTTTCTTTGCTGTCTTGTCCAAATTAATTTATGATTTCTTCTGTTTTGTTCTGTTTTTGTTGTTTCTGCCCAACTAGCAGCTGGGAGGAAGTCAGGAAAGTACTGATTTGTTCAGTGATGATTTCACTTGAAGGTGAAATGTGAGCCTGTGAGCAATTTAAGTCACAGTGTCTGAAAATTATTATTTTATGATTATTCAGTGACCTAGGGGAAATTAATTTTGTCTCATTCCAATTATCAGTGAAAAAAAAAGCGCATTAGAAACACAGCACCAGATTTGGTAATTTTTAAATTAAAATTCTCACTGCCTTTCTCAGCAGGGAGTAAAAAGCCTAAATCATCATGAAAACTGATACTATATTCAGAGTAGGAAACAAAAAGAACTGCTGAAAAGCAGTTTTGAAATCTTGTTACTAGTATTGTCCATGCCTTACCCATTCTGTTGCTAAAATACTGAGTTTTGACCTTACTGTAATCAGTTTTTTATTGTTATCTTACCTTTCGTGAATTCAGAAAATCTGTAGAATCAAGAAGAATAAATAAGGGCTGGGAAAGGCTTAGTAAATCAATTATCATTTATTCCCTGGAAGTGACCCTACTATGTAGCTGCACTAGTACAAAGCTTTTGAAAATATTCATTACTTTTTTTTCTATAAGAAATCTGCCTAAACTGGTGTAATTAATTTTCTTCATTCTTATTTGATGTTGTTTGTATATTTTGTGAGAGCATTTTCGTTTTTAGTAGCTGATATATATCATCTTCTGTGTCCGATAGTATGAGAGAAAATGTTATTACATGGGAATCCTGACTTCATGAATGGAGGAAAGTGTTCGGGGCACAATCTCTTATGTTTCTACTTCTGCTCTGGTTTATCTAGTTTTTCTCTGCTATCTGTGCATTTCTCAATCTCTATTTCTGAGTCATCTTCATCACTCTATCATCAATTTTTCCTCTCTATACCCTTGTCAGAGATCTGCACTGTCTCCTGTCCTTCGGAGTTATGTTGCTTTATATTTGATTCTCAAGAGGGTTCTTTTTAAGGTCAAGGTCAGACAAATTATAACAAGTTTTTCAAATCAAAAGATTTGAACATTTCTTTTAAAATAAGGCCAAAAAAAAAAAAAAGCCACAGCTTCTTGGAGCATTCAGGTTTGTAAAAGAGACTGTACAGAAATAGGAAGATACAGCCTGTATGGAGGTTTAGATACTGCAGTGAAGAGCAGGGATAAAAGAGGCCTCAGAACAAATGAGAAAATAAAAATCAAGTGAGATTGAATTGTTCGCTACAATTCAGAAAAATTGAGCAAGTTGGAAGGAAGCAATGAGCTACTTACTGGTCTGTGATTGGCAAGGGAAAAATTGAATGAGAGGTTTTTAATTTCAATGCTTTCTTTGACTTTTGTCTGTTTAGTAAGTTAGACTTCTAGGTCTCAAGATAAAATTGACCTCCTTTATTTTTAAAGTGCTTTGATATGTGTGGGAGCTTTCCATAAAGAGACATCTAGACTCAGAGTTGTCTTCTCAAATATTTAGCTACCTTGGAATCATTCAAATATTTTGAACAACGTATTTTTAAAATTAAATTAGAAAGTTTATGCTTAATAGAATTATTCAATAATAACCTATCTCCTGTGAGCATTAAACCATTTCAAGTATTTTTGACTTGTGCTTGTGTGCATCCTGTTTGAGAAAACTTTTGTGTCTTATATGTTCTTCTCTTTTTAAAAATGTCAATGAAATATGGTGATTCGATAGTTCTAGAGTTTCTATAGGCTTCTCCTCACCCCATCACAAGAAATGTAAGAGCTATTTCCTAGTGGTAACAGGGTAGGGTTTTTTTAAACTTTTCTGTGTTCATTTATCTCTAGAGTTTGCCTATTTGAAAACCAAAGTATAAAGCTGGGTAGTTTTGCCCTCTTGTTTTTCCAGGTATACTCTTAAATTTATGTGAAAAATATATCTCTGAGAAGAAACAGAACACTTTACAGGTTTATTAGGAATCTTAGTTATACTTCTAAAGCTCATTCCAGTTGTAATATTTGGTATAATGTTGTTTGATTTATGTATTATGATTTAATGTTTTGTTTGTCCTTTTATTTCTCTCATGAGCCAACTGCCTGCATGAGTGCACTGAGAAGTTACTTTAAAACTTTAAAGTTACATATCAATAGTCCTGATAGCATTTTTAGAGGAACAATTTAAATTTAACAATTTTAGAGTCCAATTTAAATCAGATTTGTGTTTCCAAATCCTTTAAATCCATTTTAAAAATTCCCAAATTACAACTGTTTGATTTTAAGTGAGAAACATTTAAATATGCTACAGCATTAAATGATTAGTTTTGCTTTAGCCAAAACAAATTTTCAAAAAAGAGTGTGTAGGTGATGGTGATGGTGTTACTGATAGTATCTGCTCGTATCAATCCTTGGTAAATCTTTGGTGTTTATGGAACCATGAAGTGCACCTGAGTTTTTGTAGATGGTAATTAAATAAATGTTTAAGTCTCTAAATGATTTATTTATAATGTTAAAATATACTGACTGTTTGAGAGTCTAATTGCTTCATTGGAAATTGCACAGAGTTCGTTTTTTGTTGGGTGGACGTCATGGAGAGTTTAAATTTTTGCCTCCTGCTGGCTATGCTCCCTGTTATGAAGCGTTGCTTCCAAAAGAGAAGATGAAACTGGAACCTGTGAAAGAATATAAAAGAGATTTTGAAGGAGTGAGGGATTTGTTGGGTACAACACAATTCCTCTCGCAAGCTTCTTTTATCCCTTGTCCAATAGACACCAGTCAGGTATGTGAAATTTGCAATAATTGGACTATAAAATATATCTGTACAAAATTTAAATTTGCACTATAAAAGCTAAGGTAGCCTCCTCCTTTCTTAGCAATTCTTCATTTGTGTGTTGTGGTGTACTAAACAAACAAGATGATGTTGGATGTACAAGGCGTGGTAAGGAACCTTTTCTTATTTCTGAAATTGTTGTTCTCTTTTCTTAGATTGCTCTTCCTTTTCATCTTGAAAAGATCAGGGACAAGCTAGCTGAAAACATCCATGAACTGTGGGGAATGAATAAAATAGAACTGGGCTGGACATATGGCAAGGTATGTTTTGAATGACCTGCCAGGGTACAGTCACCTGTATTAAGTTAAGTATCCTACCAGAAAACCTGAGTTTGGAAGTTGAATGGCTGTCTATACCTTACCAGCAATATAATATAATATAATAAACATATAAGGTGGAAGTAGGCAGTGATATTAACTTTTTGATGACTTTTTTAAACATTCAAATTCCTCAAAACTTGCTTTTGTTATTTGATTATGGATGAGTACTTGCAGTGTGCATTATAACTGAATCATGGGAAAGTACATTTATATAGTGATGGGTAGCTGTCATTGATAAAATATAAATGACATTGCTTATAGTGTCTTCATTATTGCAAAGAATTAAATGTTTTTTTACTGCGATTCTTGATTCTGATATCAGGAAAGTACTATTTTCTGTTACTTGTTGCAGATACGAGATGATAATAAAAGGCATCATCCCTGTCTTGTGGAATTCTCAAAATTACCTGAGACAGAGAAGAATTATAATCTACAAATGTCAACTGAAACACTCAAGTGAGATTTAAATATTAAGAATATAAAGTTGGGTTTATTGTTTTTATTCAAGCACATCATACTGCTTTAAGATATAACATTAGATCTCATTTAAAGTGTGTTCTGCTAACTTTACTAGAAGTCCTGGGAACCCCTTCAGAGTGATTTAGAAAAACATTGTCTCTACAGAGAAACAAAGGAAGAAACACTGCCAAATCCTGTTGGTTTTGTGTAACTCTCATGCCATAGATTTGGGCCTCTTTAGACTTTGAAGAGCTTATATATTATTTCTGATAAGTTAAAATATTTGGGTCTTGAAATCCCATTTTTTAATTACTTCCCTGTTTTTTAAATATAATTTCTTCTGCATATTTATAGTCAGATAAAAAAAAATTACACAGTGGGTGAGCCCTTTAATGTTGTGTTTCAATAATGCTGCTTTTTTATGTTGGCAGAACCCTTTTGGCCCTTGGATGTCACATTGTTCATGCTCATCCAGCAGCTGAGGAAGATCTTAAAAAAGTCAAACTTCCTAAAAAGTATGTACCTTATGATAACTGTTATCTTTTATAATATATTATTATAAATATAAAATATTTTAAGGTCATTAAAAATACTTAATATGAGCCCCATACTTGTTATGGTCTTACAGGTCACATGGTTAGGCTGTTACCCTGCCTGAGGATGGTTGGCTGTGAATACTGTTGTGTTACATCATCTGATGAAGTTATTCAGAGACAGAAACAGTCACATACTTAAACCACATGCAATAGTGTTACGTGATCCTAAAACAGATACTCCAAAGTTAAAAGCAAAATTTCAATGTTTTTCTACCTCATGGAAAAGAACAGTTTATGAGTATGATAGTAAATTTATCTGCTTGAAAGAGGGTATACCATATTTCCATAACTCTTGTTTAAATTTGCACCTCTCCTTCTCTCTCCTCCAGGAAAAGGTTTGCTCAGCGTACACACATTTCCATAGACATTATTAATGCATTTCTTTAAAGAGGAAAAGTAGAAAAATACTGTTCTTATAATGTTTCACAGTTCTTGGAAATGTACATATGTAGANTCTTTAAAGAGGAAAAGTAGAAAATTACTGTTCTTATAATGTTTTATATAATGTTTATAATTCTTATAATGTACATTTCTTGGAAATGTACATATGTAGGTTATTGTGTAAAATATATATTTTTTGCCTTAATTTCTATTTGGTAGCTAAACTGTAACAATCAGAGCTAAAAGAATTGAATATGTTTTTATTTAGACTTCTTTAAGTCATCAGTAGTAATCACTCCAAAAATGGTGACGATTAATTAAGGATTACATCTGTATTTTGGTGTTGACTGTGGGGACCCTGTAGTCCTCCTAGGACAGATTAAAGCCCTGTTCTGCAACTAAACTTGAAGACAGAAAGAGAAATTTGGATACTTACTATGCCACTATGTTTATCAATCCACAAGAGGTATTTTTTTCCTGAGACAGCTTTATCCATGAGAAACAAAGTTAGGTTTTCAAAGAGAGCACTAAAATACGTAGTTTTGTGGTCAGGGAAATGGTAATCTTGATCCAGCTGATGGCATTAATTAAAAAAAGGGAAAAAGATCTTCAGGCAGTCTATCATAATACTGGTTTAATACTATTATCTTATTGAAATACCTAGTGGCTATATGAATTGTCTGAACAAATGGAAAGTATCTGATTTGAGCAAGAGAGATTCTGCTCATATCTAAAAAGGATGGTGGGCTTTATACAGCATGGAAGGCTTGGAGAAGGTACTAGCTAGGGCTAAAAAACTACTAAGGTAATTATTCAATGAAAAAGTGGGATGAACAATAGTTAAAATGTTTTCTTCTGTTGGAAAATAGTAATGCAGTCCCTACAGAATAGTGAATTAATATACCATACTTAATAATGTATAAAAGATAATTTCATAAGAAGTCATCATACAGATCTTTAAAATAGAAATTATTTGAAAGGTTTAAAAGACAAATCTTTCAAAAATATATAAAAATTACTCATTCAACAACAATTTTGTTGTTTTGTAGCAACCATTTAGGCATGAATATATGGATCTGAGTTACATTTAATTAGCTAGTGTGTGAGTAGGTGGAAAATGAGATTGTCTGCTAGAATCCAGTTTATATCCCAGGCAATGACCAAATGTAATGCAGGATTTTTGCAAAGAAATGGGAGAATAGGAGAAAAAAAAAATTGAGAGAGCAAGTGAGCCCCACCCTATGAATGCCATGTAGAATTATTTAAATACCATAACTGGGATATCTCTGTTTTGCTTCGTTGACTTACAGTTACATGATGTCAAATGGATATAAACCTGCCCCTCTTGATCTTTCTGAAGTGAAATTGTTACCTTCTCAAGAATTTCTGGTTGACAAACTAGCAGAAAATGCTCATAATGTCTGGGCAAAAGACAGAATAAAGCAAGGATGGACCTATGGCATTCAGCAGGTAGGAACTTCAGATGCATTTGGAATGAGTAAAGAATGTAAGATTTTGTATTCTAGAACATCAGTTGGGAAGAGAGTGTTAAGAGGTTAAATAGTGAATGTTGTGTAATATCTGGAAAAATTAGAGGGGGTGGGAAGCAGGAAAAGGAACCTTGCCCGTGAAAGTCTGAGTAGGTTGTCAGACCTGTATGGTTGCAGCTGCAGGATGTGTGGGAATATATTTCCATCCTTCTCTTTCATTCTTGTCTTTAGGTTTTTAGCCTTATTAATAATTGAGCTTGCATTCATAGAACTCTTTTTCGTCAATGCTCGTTCTCTTCTGTGATGTTAATATGATTTCAGAGTACATTCTGTCTTATTATAAAAAGTCTTTGTGTTATTTAAACAGAGTTTTCTTCTTGTTCTCTTTTAAAACCCCTTCCAGGATCTTAAGAACAAACGTAATCCTCGGCTAGTGCCATATGCATTATTAGATGAACGCACTAAAAAATCAAACAGAGATAGCCTCCGTGAAGCTGTTCGGACATTTGCAGGCTATGGTTACAGTATTGAACCACCTGATCAAGAGATAGGTATGTACTTTGAAAAAGAGTCATGGCCTTTTTTCCCTCTCAGTGCTGTGAAAAAAACATAAAATAGGGAAATATAGGGAAAACAGGAGATATTAATTAATAGTAGTGTAATTTTTGCAGTGAGTTTTAATGAAAGGTGCAAACATACCTTTAAAATTACTTTTATATTACTTAAGTCTTTGTTGGAGTTTTTTTTAAAGATTGTTTGTAGTTAATGATATGATAATTCTAATTCCCATGATTTTTTAGGTCGGAGAAAATCTGGAGTGTGAGTGGGCATACTGGTTTTCATTTGGAAAGAAAAAAAGAAATAAAATAATATAGGTTTCATTTAATTTTACTTGTAAAAATTTTACATGGTACGCAGGTTAGGTTTGACTAGTTTAATTTTTTTAAACACTCTTCAAAGAAGCTCACTAAGTTTAATAATTTTTTTAAATTGAAATCAAGAGCAAAAATTTGTTTGGAAGTTTTTCTTCATATTTGCTGTAATTTCTTTCACTGTAATTTTTGACAAAAATCCAAAATGAAACAAAACTTACTCTGTAATTTTAAAAAAATAGTTCTAAATGCTTTGACTTGTGTAGGAAAATAATATTTTGTACTGTAATACTACATTATTGCGTTGGATTGTATTGCATGTAGTAATCTTATGCTTCTGTTTCCTCTACTCAGTTTTGTGGTTGGGGCTCTGCATCGAATGATGCTTTGAAATATGCTGATTCTAAATAGCAGATGATCACTCATCCTGTATAGAACTAGAATGTGCTAGCCTCTGCATGCTGACTACCGTTATTCTTTTTGCAACATTTGCTGTGAAGTTTCTTAAACATGCAATGGTAGATGAGGTGGAAAATACTGGGGACAGATGAAAAGCTAGACAGTGTCATGTGCAGTTTAATTTTATCATTAAAAATGGGTTTTTTTTTCTCTATTTATTTTTACAGCTGACCAAACAGTGGAAAAAGTCAGCATTGACAAGATACGATTTTTCAGAGTAGAAAAATCTTATGCAGTGAAGTCTGGAAAGTGGTACTTTGAATTTGAAGCTGTGACAGGTGGAGATATGCGTGTTGGCTGGGCCAGGCCAGGCTGTCGACCTGACATAGAGTTGGGAGCTGATGACCAAGCATTCGTATTTGAAGGAAGCAAAGTCAGTGCACCTTTACCTCTTTTGACCTATGAACAGGCTAGACAGAGAACCACAGTATAGGTTTCTCTGTACACTCCAGATCAAGTACTGAAATTTTTTTGATCCATAGAAATACTAAAATTTCTTTGATTCATAGAAATATATCTCAGAGCCCTGTTTCATGCAGGATAGTATCTTCATTTTGGTTCTGTTAATTGAAATTATGCTAATAATGATGTGTTGGTTTATATCTTCCTAGGATCTACCCAACTAATTAAAGAAGTCTGTCATAAACATAAACAAGATACAGCATTTACTTCCATTTTTTTTAATGTGGTATTTTACTAAAATCAAACAAAAGTTTCTTCAATGACTGGAAGAGAGAACCACAGTTCTGTTTTCCCTTTTCTGTCTTTTCTGCTTTCTGCACGTTCTTTCTTCCCAAGCTTGACTCCTAAAGCAGCAGAAGGATAATAATTACACTGCATGTGAGAAGTGGAATCCAGTGAACAGTAGTTATCACCCAGATTCTAAATTGCTGAAGTTAGGGCTTAGTTGCTCTTTGACTCTATTGTCTCTAAGACAAAAGCCATGATCAGTTAGCAAATTACTTTGAGATCCTGGAAAATGAAATGTTTTTCTTTGTTTATTTTGTATTTAATTTCTAATTTTAACACTGTGATTATTCACTTGTTTTTTCCATTTAGGGCCAGCGTTGGCATCAAGGCAGTGGATTCTTTGGACGAAGCTGGCAACCAGGAGATGTGGTTGGTTGTATGATAAACTTGGATGACAAATCGATTATCTTTACTCTGAATGGAGAGTTGCTAATAACAAGTAAAGGGTCAGAACTTGCATTTGCTGACTTTGGAATAGAAAATGGTAATTTCCTTTTTTCGGTCACATGAGAAGCTAAAACAAAACAACAACCAGAAAAACTAGTCTGTCATAATGATTCAGTGAGCTGAGAAATGATATTTCACTAGTGTGAACCTTGAGACTCTGCTACACATTAACTTCATAATATTTATTTTGAGAGTGCTTATGTGGCACAAATTGATTTTCTTTTTTTTTGCTTTGACCACATTAATGGGATTTCAGTAGTCATAATGGATAAATTTTCTTCAGGCCTTGCTCTTTGATAGGCTTACTCTCAGGACTAAACTTCAGTACTAAGAGGTGATAGTAATAAGCATCCTGAAAAATTCCCTAAATCTGAAAATGTAGTCTCTGATTATCTTACCAGAGCATAAATGTATTATGTTCATGTCTATGAATGACATATGAGTATGTCCTTCACTATGTGTTGAGAGTCTGCACCCAAAGAACCTAAGTTGTGTGATTTGTATTTTTTTTCCTCCATCCTATTCATAGCTTATCTGAATTTCTGCTTTTCTTTGCATATTTTTCCTCTTCTGTTTTTGGTCTTTGTTTTTTCTAAAAGTAGTATCTATATGACTACAGTAAAGGAGGCAGGAAATATTTTCAAACTGTTCTGCTTTGTGTTTTAATGGACATTTTCTTTGCAAGCAATGTTTCTCCAACCAGTAGTGGCTTCATATCTGTTAGTAATGGTCAGAAGACTTTGCAGTTGCTCACTGTCCCTCTTTGATGTTACCATTGATAGAGTTTTTGTAACAGTAGAGAAGGGTCTGCCTTAACAAAGCTATTCTAAAGGCTCAAATTAAAGTTTAGGAGAAAAATTTCTCCTTTAGGGGATAAACTGTTGTCTCCAGGTTCTGTTCCTTGAGAAATGGAGAAATAGTTCAACAGTCTTTCTTCCCTGTCTATAGGCTGCTATAAAATTTTATGGAGATCAAAGAGTTGAGTCATGAAAAGTACTAGCATTAAAGAAGTGTGTGTCCATTGTGAATGATGGTGAAATAAAGGCTGTCAACAATGTACTGAGATAGCTAAACCTCTTCTCAAAGTCCTTTTGAATGTTCAGTGCACTCAGAGAGCATACTAAATATATGTTAATAACTTTGATCTGGCCAAGGTTGGCTTCCAGAGTCCAACTCATTGTATAAAACCATGTGTGTTATTCTAAAAATGAGGAAGATAGATGAATTATTTTAATAAATGAATAACTGATTTGAGCAAATATTTTCAAATAAGATTGTCCACAAAACTACCTCTCGACTTCACATTTTTTGTTTATTATTCACACAAATCTACTACTTACTAAGAACAACTGTTTAAACTGGTTTAATATTTAAATATTTAAATAAATGGGATAGTGTCTAAGTCCTCAGAAGTTTTGTAGCGATTATATTGAACCTAAAAATAGTGTTTAAGGTAGCTTTAAATCCCTGCTAATGTCATCACTTCGTGTGCATTACTTATAGGAGCTAAAGTTTAGTCCACATTAGATGGATCCAAAATAAAAAATCCTTGTGTTTTTAACTAAATTACTGTTGCAGTTTCTTTTTTATTATTATTTATTTTTCTTTCTTTAGGTTTTGTTCCAGTTTGTGCACTGGGCCTATCTCAGATTGGTCGCATGAACCTTGGAATGGATGCCAGTACATTCAAGTATTATACGATGTGTGGTCTTCAAGAAGGTTTTGAACCTTTTGCTGTCAACATGAACCGAGATGTTGCTATGTGGTTTAGTAAACGCTTACCAACATTTGTCAATGTGCCAAAAAATCATCCTCACATTAAGGTAACATTACATGTTAGGGAAACACCTGTTTAACAACTGTTTGTTTAGCAAGCTGAGACATTAAACCCTTACTAATACTTACTGTCATCGGATAGTTTGTCATATAAACCTATTAAGTCACTCTTGGATAATTCCAAATGATCTTGTCTATCTTCAGTTTCATTTATGGCAGTGCGGATTCCTATGGATATATCTATCATTTTTATTATATGTGTTACTAATTTATTTTGTGGTTAGCTACTGGAAACTTGTCAGTTATGTTTTTTTAATATTCTATCTTACATGTACTTTCACTTTTTAAACCTTCTTTACTATATATATTTCTTAAATGTGTAAAAATTGTTCAGCTGAAGTCTGAGGACATTTAGGTTTACCTGTGGTGTCACTAAGTGGGTTTTTTTTCATTCTTATGATGCACCAGTGATAGGAATTCCACAACTCCCTAACTAATGTACTCTAGAGCAGAATAATAAATCCTATCTTTTCTGTAAAATATTCATTATTAATATATCCCAAAATGATAAGTTTGAATTCTGAATGAGGTGGGGGTTTTTTATTATAAACTATCTAGGCCATTTACTTTAATTTAGGTATAGCCAATTATTCCTTAATAATTGTCTCTGAACATTTCCTTCTTAAGTGAAATACTTTTCACTGAATTCCAACTGAATGCTCTCGGAATTTTTTTCAGTTTATCAGGATCATTTCAACACCATTCCTGTCTCTAGAATTTTTTGAAATGTTCCTATCACTGACTTAAAAAACATACTCACTTTTTCAGCACAAGGGAAAGTGGTATCAGACTGCTATGACAGTTCATAATGGCCACCTGAACAATTCTAATTGATATTTTTGCTCATTGTGGTAGAATACTGATTCTCGTGAAGGAGTTTTTCAACGGCTTGTGCACTCAAAGTTAATTAATTTAATATGTACCTTTTTTTTTTGTGTTGTATTGAACACCTTGAAAATACTGTAGTCAGAATATACCGAGTCTGGTGTTTCCCTTGATCTTCAGGTTAGATTCAGTGTCAGAGAACAAAGTTGCGTAGTTTTGAAGATAATTATTTTTGAAAAATATAAGTTGGCTCTCTCAGTTTCTCACTCTCTAGTTGCTTAATGAAAGTTTTCAGCATTGTTTTTGGATAGTACTATTTTAAAATATTTCTGTTATTTTTAGATATGGAGAATTGATGGAACCATTGAAAGTCCACCTCGGTTAAAAGTTACTCACAAAACATTTGGCACACAGAACAGCAATTCGGACATGATATATTGTCGTTTGAGTATGCCTGTTGAATTCCACTCATCATTCAACTCCGGCATGGGTGTGGAAAATGCCTCATCTGATGTTTTCCAAAAACGGTCAGGCTTGGCATTAGTTATCCTTTCTCTTGCTTTCAATGTAAATGTAACATGTTCTATTATTATTTATCGTTGTACATTCAAAATTCATAGTTGTTTTTAAACACAGATTAGCATAGGAGGCACATTACTGAGATTTTTTTTTTTTATTCTTGAAGATTTTAATTGATTTATAACCCACCTTTGCTGTAGAATGCTATATCCAGACAAGAGAGAACCATATCTAAAGAGGCGCTTCACAAGGTTTATAATTTTTCATTTCTAAGCATCTGGCATTCTTTCAAAATTGTTGGAATTTGCAAAGCTCTTCTGCTAGGCTGGAAAACCGGCTCAATCTTTTACCCACTGGATTGATGTTCCTCAACATTATTGTTCAATAGCTCATTGTTATTGGAAAAGTGCCTAACTCATGAAAAGAAAGAAGATTGTGGGACAGGTTTTTAAAGATACCAGGTATTACTGAGTCCAGCACCTTTCAGAGTTGCCTCTGTCTTTATTGCTGTAAATCTTCCTTTCCTCCCACTCTGCACTTTAACTGCAATTAATTATTTTTCTTGTATATTTGTATACTGTGCAGTCTTTGCTAATGCATACTGCATACCCAGCGAGCATTAGTTAGCTCGTAAGTAGTCTAATAATGAGTAGCTTTTTACTACCTTTTTTTAAAACTTATTTACTGATTTTTTTTCATCTGTAGAAAGCACAGCCAAGAAATTGCTCCTCCTTCTACTACAGTAAGTATATATATTGAGATACTTAGTTCTTCAAATGCTTTGAAGTAGATTTAGTCATGGCAGAATGTTTACTAGAAACTGATCTGTTGACAGTGGCCTTTTTAATAATTTGCTATGATATAACAATGTTTATAAATAATGATGTCCAGTGTTCCACAATTTGAAGCATAAACCTCACCAGTTTAAAATACTGTCTGCTTTTTTAATTTAAGAGCATTTTTTTACTGATTAAGAGAATGTGAATTACTATTAAAGTCTGATATATAGAAGGATTTTTTTTAAAATCACTATTTGAGTATTCCTTGATAAAATCATTTAGATTTCTATTACTAATATACTCTATTCCTCTTTTCAGTATTTTTACTCACTAAGGATATTTGCTGGCCAAGACCCATCCTCTGTCTGGGTTGGCTGGGTAACACCAGACTATCATTTTTACAGTGAAAATTTTGACCTAAATAAAAACTGTACAGTGACAGTTACTTTAGGAGATGAGAGAGGAAGGGTTCATGAAAGGTATGGATTTATTTATCACTTATTACATTTGCATTCCAGTACTGTTGTTCAAAAGTTAATTATTTGCAAGCTTGATGATGTTTTAAACATTAATTTAAACTAATGAGAAAGCTGGTTATGGAGTATGGGTTTTCTGTGCTCATTTATATATAAATGTTTTATATGTAGACTTTTTAGAGTGAATATATTTGTCATTAATGTTCCATTTGAAAGAATGTTTTGTGATGTTTCTTTAACATCTGTATTTACTCACTGTGGATGAACTTGTTTGTTTTACTGTATCTTACATGCACACGCAGAGGCCTGTGAAATTTTTTTATAATTTTAAAATAGGAAAATGTATTTAGCCTGATGCATACATTATGAAAAAAACCCCCAACATTTTTTAATGATCAAAAAAACTAATACCATAACAAACACCTTTGAGGATCTCTAACTATTACTCCACTGAAAAGTACATCTTTACCAAATACTGAAGTGCAGCGTAACCTATGCTTTGTTCTTGCTGTTCTTTCAGTGTGAAGCGCAGCAACTGCTATATGGTCTGGGGAGGAGATGTAATTGCTAATTCCCAGAGATCAGGTCGCAGTAATGTTGATATAGAAATTGGATGCTTGGTTGACCTGGCTACTGGAATGGTGTCATTCACGGCCAATGGAAGAGAACTTGGTACTTGTTATCAGGTATTATCAGATTTTCAGAATGCTATCAGTAAGCTGCTGATTTTGATGTTACTATTTTTCTTTTCCAGATACCTGACCATTTGTGTGACCATAATATGTTTTCCTATATAATTCAGGTTTTATCCCTCTTCTCACTCTCTCTACTTTAAGACTACATTTTTTTGAGCTTTTTACAGTTGTTTCAAGTGTTGAGGAAAGACTATTGGTAGATATGTTCAGAGAAATTTTTTTTTTACCTCTAAGTTCAAGTGATACAGAATCTTGCTTTATAACCTTCTTTAGTCATTAAAATATTTTTTGTCAACTGAATCTGTTATACAATATAGAGGAAATAAATATTTAAATTAACATAAGGTCAAAATTAAACTTTTAATAAACAAGATTAAGTGTAGTAATTTTTTGTATGAATTGAGAAAAAAAATTTCATTAATTATTACCATGGTTTATGTCTTCTGCAGATAGCTGTGATGTGGAGACCTTGTGATTTGATAAGTTTCAAAACCTTAAATTCAGAGGAAATGGGGTGGGCCCTAAATGCTATCAATATGCTCAAAACGAAAAGTCATTACGCAAAGGGATCAGTAGTTGACTGAAGCTTTCAGCAGCAGATTGTTGAGGTTTGCTTTCAGGAAGATCAGTTGTCCATAGTAGAGCATCCACTGTGGAAGAAGTTGTCCAGCGTTAGGAACAATTCATTGCTTTCTTCAACATCACCCCCCAAATCTGTAATCCAGATAAAACTGAAATGTTATCTAACTAAATTTAATGGAACTTCCAACAGGATTGTTACATCTGAGGGTGAAACATTACTCAATTTTTGCTTATTTTGAGTAATTTAAATATTTTCTATGTTTTTGAAAGTAGTGAGAATAGTGTTATGCAGTTTTCATTTCCATTGAATATTTTTACCATAAAGTATGATCTTTAAAATACTGTAATAAATCCAATCTCTTCCCTAAATTGGCACAAATAACTGATATTTGTCTGGTCTAGGTAATTAATCTAGTTGCATAAGTGTTTGCACTTCTCAGCTTTCTTAACTGAAAGAGGACAATATTTGTACCCTATTTTCATTTTAAAAGGTCTATGGGCCAACAACATATCAAGGAGATAAAATGAATTTTGCGGTAGTTCCTGATTTAACTATTGAATGTCATGGTGATATTCAGGAAAACAAAAACCCAAACCATTAGGAAGGTAAAGGGAAGATACAGTATATGTAAATATTTGAGATTTTGTCATTAATTGTCAGGTCAGAGTTAATGTATTTGGAGCAGAAAGGAGATCTTAAATACTGGTTTAAAGATGTTTTATTTTATTTTATGTTATTTCCCTGATCCTCAGACAAGGCTAGAAATTACAAATTCAATTATTACTACTAGGAAATAGCTATTTTTGGTCAGAGGTTGAGAATTATATTGTCTTAGCTATCTTCAGGCTTTAATGAAATAATAGGCACATTAGTAATGTCTTGCAGTCCAGGATTCCTTTTGTTTCTGAATTTCAGGTTATGGGTTTTTACTTATCAAAAAGTTTGGAACATACATACTTAGCCCTATATTATTTTTAATATGCCAAAGTGATAATAGTGAAAATCTTTATTCTGCATACAGTTGTTTTCAGTATAGGGTACTATTTTGTTTAAATTAATTTTGTTTTGGAGTTGTTTTCTCATCTAAAAATAGATATATTTTTTTATTTCGATTTTTGACTTTCAGTTAATTGTTTCGCAGTTTTTGATAAATTGTTGCCCTCAAAGTTAGGAGTTTTAGTTCTTCACAGTGCTAGTATTGTAGCTGTGCTCAGTATGTATAATGTATATGCGTATACATGGTACACAAAATGCAGAATAATGTGAATAATATATTTCACTGAACTTTTGAAACTTTGACTTAATTGTATAGATGTACCTTTTTTCAGCTGCCCTGGAGCCCTGAATTTTTAAAAATAATATATTAATCAACAAGTATATTTTAATAATATAATAATTAAATAATATTAAAATGTTATTAAATAATAGAATAATATTTGTATTTATAGTATAAATATGACACTATTTAATAATTTATATTATAAATAGTCTTTATTTCATGGCAGTAATGGGGGATCTTTCTGAGAATTCTTCAGAATAAACTAGTCTTACACTGACATGCACTTTGAGTCCAGCTGTAATGAGGAAAGAGGGATAACATAGCAATCATAAAAATCCCAAACACAACCAGACACTTTAAAACTGCATCACCATGATTCAGTGTGATTCACTGCGATTTGGTTAGACTGGAGACAGATTCTAAGCCTGAAAATAAAGAGCTTTTTAAAAAAATTACATTATTTTACTTTTAAAGCATGTATTAGAAAATCATTAATCTTGAAAGGAAATAAAGATTTGCATTATCCCAACCACATACTCACTCACCCTCTAGAGTAAAGAGTTGAGTTTGGATATTTTTGAGAAGAAACCACACTGTTGCCAAAGTTCTTGCTAGAGGTCTTGAGAGCACATAAGGCAACAGACACACCTGTCTGAAAATCAGGTGGTCCTATAAAGATAACTGCAAATGTTTTACTATATTAGAGGTGAACCACAAATAGACACTATTCACCACTTTATTAAAGTGTTTGGAGTCATTTGATAATGAAGTGTAAGCTACACAGAATTTATTTTATATCATATTCAGGGAGCAGATTCTTTTTGCATTTTTAATCTTTAAAACATTTTAATCTCATCTCACTTCTAGGTTGAACCAAACACGAAGCTTTTTCCAGCAGCTTTTTTACAGCCTACAAGCACTAACTTGGTTCAGTTTGAACTTGGTAAACTGAAGGTAGGAAATATTTTTATATCATATAAAAAGAGAACCTTCATGTAAAGGTGCTCTTCTAAATCTGTTTATTCTCATGCAGATTCCTGCTTAGTTGAATTTGTTTAGGAAGACTGAATCAAGGGCAAGAATCTTAATTTGAATTCCACATTTACTTATGTAAATGTAATTATCATATGCAGTTAGGTGTTTATCTGCATTTATCAAAATAAACTCATATTGTTTGAGGAGAACACCACTAATGTTGAGGTTATTTAACAGATTTTGTTTGTTGTAATAACTTCTATATTTCTATGATTTCTTTGCTATTTATAAGTTATATTTCCTTTTAATGTTATAGGTTTATTTATTATTAGATATTACAAAAATAATTTTAATATACTTATTTGTTTCAGAATACCATGCCTTTGTCAGCAGCAATTTTTAAGAGTGAAGAAAGAAATCCTGTTCCTCAGTGTCCCCCTCGCCTTGATGTGCAAACAATTACACCTGTTTTATGGAGCAGAATGCCAAACAGCTTTCTAAGAGTAGAAACTGAGCGTGTCAGTGAACGTCATGGCTGGGTTGTGCAGTGTTTGGAACCTCTGCAAATGATGGCACTTCATATCCCAGAAGAAAACAGGTACATTTGTAAGGAAATCAAATTACTAAATGTGGACAAAGTATATTGAAACCAGATGTCAGAGTATTGATTAAACCTGCCTTGGAGAATATTTACACCACAGTTGTTGAGAATTTCTCATCCTATCTGCTATAACAATAATTAACCAGATAAGATCAGAAAATTTAAGTAAGTACAAGAGACTGAATTTTAATGCCAAGTGATGACTTTTGCACACATGAGAGAAAACGTGGCTATTTGATTTTATTTAAATTATAAAGTAACATACCCTAAATCTCTAGATCTTTAAAGACAGATTTTTCTCCGCTTGAAAAGAACAAATATAAAGAACATGCAAGTAGTTATTTGTTGATTTTTTTTTGTAATAAAAATGTAATCTGTTCCTGTTTCATCTGCTCTGAATTTACATGAATTAAGTTTTTATGTTCTTATTGACAAGGTCACACCTTTCTTAGATTTTCCTTAGCTTTTATCTTCAGAGTGAGGATAATAAAGATCTGTCTGAATATCAAATATCATAACCAGTGAAAAATCAAACTATCAGAAAAAGCGCAGCAGAAAGATAATTTAACTGCTCTACTTTTATCGGTTATTTTTAAATATCTTTTAATAATTAAATAACAATTTTGTACTAATTTTAATTAATTTTAAACAATCTCAACTGCCATCAATTACTGTGTTTGGATGATACACGTCCTAAGACTGGTTACTATTAACTTTAATATTAGTGGTTTAAAGAGGAACTGACCAAAATGTAAAACTTTTCTTTTACAAACTTATTATTCATGGGATTGATTGGTTTTCTCGTTCTTTATTTTCTAACAGATGTGTTGATATTTTGGAACTATGTGAACAAGAAGATTTGATGAAGTTTCACTATCACACTTTAAAACTCTATAGCTCAGTTAGTGCTCTAGGTAACACTAGAGTTGCTTATGCACTTTGTAGCCACGTGGACATATCTCAGCTATTTTTTACAATAGATAATCAATATTTACCTGGACTTCTACGTTCTGGATTCTACGACTTGCTCATTAGTATTCATTTGGAGCATGCCAAGCAAGCCAAGCTCATGATGAGCAACGAATTTATCATTCCAGTTACAGATGAAACTCGAACTATTAAATTATATCCCAATGAAACAAAGAAGCATGGTTTACCTGGAGTAGGGCTTAGCACTTGTCTGAAACCAGCCTTTAATTTTTCTACTCCATGCTTTATTGTGACCACTGAGGAACATCAGACATCCAGTCCAGAAATACCCCTTGAAACACTTAAATCCAAGGCCATAAGTATGTTAACAGAGGCAGTACAGTGTAGCGGTGCTCATATACGAGACCCTGTTGGAGGACAGGTTGCATTCCAGTTTGTTCCTGTTCTTAAACTGATAGCAACGTTGCTCATAATGGGTGTTTTTGATGACGATGATGTGAAGCAGATTTTACTCCTCATTGATCCCACTGTGTTTGGAGATCACAAGGAAGAAACAGAAGAGAGAACAGAGAAGGAAGAAGTTACAAAAGTTGAAGAAAAAGCTGTAGAAGCGGGGGAGAAAGCAGTAAAACAAACAAAAGCTCCTGCGAAGGGCTTATTGCAGACAAGATTACCAGAATCTGTTAAGCTTCAGGTGATCATTTAATATAAATGTATTGCTCATGTTCTACTCTTGATGGAAAAAGGATTGTGCCTTTTGTCTGTTCTCTAGTTTAAAAGAGTTGAAATTCTGGCGGTCTTTAATTCCACTTTGCCTTATAACCTCATGTTAAAAACGGAATTTAATGTTGCTACAGTTCTTCTACACTCAAAATAGATAAGTGAATAGTTACTTATTTTGTGAAAAGGAAAGGGTTAGACCAGGTGGTCTTTAAAGGATCTTTCCAAGCCAGACTAGTGTATGATGTCTACATATTTTGGGTGCATGAAGTGAAAAACTATGAATGCAATATAGTATTACTGATCAGATAATAAAACTGTACCAACATTTTGTCACCTTTACAGTGTTAAAAGAAAAATGTGGGAAAAATGTGTCTCATTTTTACAATCTGATGCAGGGCATCTGCAATCCACTGCAGTTCTTCCCTAGAGTTTGTAAAACAATTAAGCTTAAGTCTGTTTTTTTCTACCCTAGATGTGTCATTTACTCAATTATTTTTGTGACTGTGAACTACAACATAGAGTGGAAGCAATTGTATCATTTGCAGACCGTTACGTATCAAAATTGCAGTATAATCAGAAATACAGGTACAACGAACTCATGCAAGCTTTAAACATGTCTGCTGCTTTGACTGCCAAGAAAACAAAAGAATTTCGCTCTCCTCCTCAAGAACAGGTAATATTAAATATATGGTTGAATTAAAGATTAAAAAACTCTTTGTGGTGATAAAATAGAGTCCTGACTTATAAACTACCATTGAAATTGCCAGAGAATTGAAATTAATTTGAAATAAAATTTGTTTCATGCCACAAAATACTGAATGTCAGAATGCTTAAGCCTCTACTGTAGAATTTAAGCTCTAAACCAAAGTAATTTCTACTTAGGATTTCTCAACAGCCTCCAACGTTTGAATATTATTGTCTTAATTGCTCAAAGTTAGCATGAAGTTAGTGTTGAACTGACATGTGTGTTAAAAATAGTTTTTTTATGCCCCTAGGAAATAGCCTTATTATTAAATGTTCTGCAGAATTATAGAATCATTGAATCATCAAGATTGGAAGAAATCTTTAAGAACATCAAATCAAACAGTCCACTCAGCACTACCACTGCAACCCTTAAACCACATCACCCAGCACCAGATCCAGACACCTCTTGACCTATTCTAATGCCTGACTACCCTAATAGTGAAAATATTTTTTCTAATGTCTAATCTGAATCTCCCCTGTCTCAGCTTAAGGCAATTTCCTCATGTTCTCTTGCTGCACACATGGTAGAAGAGACCAGGTCCCACCTCACCACAACCTCCTTTCAGGTGGTTGTAGGGAACAATCAGGTCCCCTCCAAACTTCCTTTTCTTGAGACTAAACAAACCCAGCTCCCTCAGCTGTTCCTCATAAGAGGTGTTTTCTAGACCACTTACGAGCCTTGTTGCCCTTCATGGACATGCTCTAGTATCTCCATGTCCTTTCTAAAGTGGGGGACCCAGAACTAAATGCAGTACCTGAGGTGCAGCCTCACTAATGCTGAGTATAGGGGATGATCATTTCCCTAGTCCTGCTGGCCACAGTATTCTTGATACATTTTTTTGTATTGGTAAGCTAATCATAATTAAAGCTTACAAAGTACCATTGCTTGAGTATTTCCTTTAAACTGTATAAGAAATTTGTGCTTTATTTCAATTTGATTATTAACAGGTAAAATATGGTTATATATTAGAATATGTCTTAGGCTATCTCAGTGTTTAACTATGTTTTAATTCCCTTAAAGATTAATATGTTGCTGAATTTTCAACTGGGAGAGGATTGTCCATGTCCAGAGGAGATTCGGGATGAATTATATGAATTTCATGATGATCTTCTAATTCACTGTGGTGAGTGGCAAGGTTTTGATACAGGTTTTGTTTATCTTTTTGACACTTGACAGATCAGTTTAAAAATATACTAATATAATGTGAGGGTTTTTTGTTAGATGTATTACTGTCTACAAGGTGACTTTCTTGACAGACTTTGGTGTATATTACAAAAATATGGGGAACTTGTGCATGGTTTTAAGTTTCATTATTATATATCTATTAAATATTGTCCAGTGTTATTCTGTTTATATCTCAGTTTTAGACTTAGTTGGAGAAAATAAATGTTTCAAACAAGAAGGTTGGATTACCTTAAAAGACTTACATAAGTACGTTTATGAGTGCAAGCACTATAAAAAGTATTGAGGGAACATAATTGCTGTGAAGTTAAGCTTTAGAAAATCTGATGAAAAACACTAGATGTGGAGTGCTGTGGCTGTTTCAGCTTTGTTTCCTGGTATATATGTAACTGTGAGAGTCAATCATTATAAAACACTGTTGCACTGCAGACTACAGCTTGGATTGGCCCCAGTCACTCAATTTGGATTTCCTGTGCAATTTTATGTGGGTTTTTTGATGTCAAAAATCTTTTGTTAGTCTACTGAGGTCTTAGTCTAATCCAGACAATGATGGAATTGTTAGCCCATTTAGTAACATATAGTCTGAGTCATCTGGTTATTACTGCTCCTTCCCAGGAATTATACAGGTAAAACTGGTATACTTGGTAGATATATTCATAGTCACTCTTCCAGTGTGTTTCTTGGTCCATCTTGTCTAAAAAGAAAGGGCCAGGGTCATTACAGTGAATTGATAGCATCTCAAGCTCTTTCCCAGGAAGACCCATTACCCAAAAAATTCCCCCTTGTCCTCCTGTTTGCTTGAGGTCATCATTAAGTGTTTACCAAAACAGTTCTTTCTTTGTTGGCTATCCCTAAAACCAGTGTTACCTGGTTCATGGAATTACACTGTTTTAATGACGTGTAATTAAGCTTCTGTCTTCTGTTTGTAGCTATGGTGCCTCCAATTCCATTCTGTACTTGTATTATTAAGGCTTCTGCTGTTTTGCACTGCTATATCTGAGTACCCTCATAGAATCTCTGGTAGCCATCAAGCTGTGATTTTGAGATGAACCAATTTTCATTTTTCAACTATGTCAGCCTTAGCCTCAGCCAAAGTTGAGTGGGTCAGCAGGTATCTAAGTTGTGTTTTATCAGCTTTCTGAGGATATTGTATAAGACAGTATTAGAAGTCCTTAACATCAAGATTTGTATCTGTAAGGTTAGCTACATTACAGGCAGAACTTTAGCTGGTTTGACATTATTTGGTTTGACAATCCTGTGTTGATTGTTATTCATCCTTACTTCTAAGTGCTTACAAAAAACTGTTTCTTTCATTCCATCATTTTTCTTCCAAATGTTAAAGTGAATAATTAATATCATCATAGTTACTCCTCTTTCTCCATATTTTTATTATGTCTATCATTATAAGAGATTACTGTCATCTCCATTGTTCAACCACATAGCCCTTGATCTGACTTCCGATTTTCAAAAATAATACACATTTGTCAGCAGAGAGTTCTCTGAGACTCCACGATGGAGATTATGAAAGACCTACAACTTCCTTGGAAATGTCATAACTCTGCAATCTATTTATTTTACCTTGGAATCTTGTGGCTGGTGGGATCATTGAGTTAATTTAGCTCCTGATCGCTCTTCATCTTTTCATAAGGTGGAACACTAGTTACTGTATAGGTTTGGTTTATTCTTTTTAGGCATGTACTTTTGTTATTTTTTTTACTACATTATAAATGTGTATACTGAATGAAAGAGAGTTGAAGATAGAGAAAGCACTGTCTCATGATTAAAATAGCTTAAAGATCCTATGGATTCTAAACAGAACCATATTTATTACTTTGTACAGAAATTTATCATAGGTGGTCAGTGTGGATAAGTGTTCCTCATTATCTGTGGCCTGACTTGGTCCTGAAAATCAGCACTAAGCAATCACAGCTGCAGATAAAGGAGAAGGAGTTCTGCTTGGAATGTTTAATCAGCTTTTTACTACCAAGTATACTTTGCAATCTAAGTGGAAAAATATGTAGGCAATCAAGTAATTAAAGGCTTCTTCATAATGAATATAAGCAAATACTCTAAATTGAAGTTCTCAGGCAGTCTTAATCCTAGCATGTCCTAACTTTGAGTGGTTAATTTTGCCAGCAAAATAAGAACCCTCTATCATAATTTTTACGTGTAATTTCTTGGTTAAAAAAACCCAAAGTATTTTGTTGAATAATATAAAATTCACACTTATCTGGGCTCAACTGGAGTTGCAGCTGGCCAGAAATGTGGGGAACAATTAAAAGAGTTTTCTCAAACATATTAATAGCTGTAGACACTTTAGAAATATCATCAGTCTGTTACAGGATGAGGATGGTTACCTTGCAAACAGGGACAGAGACAAGGCAGAAGTGTTTAACGTTTTCTTTGCGTCTGTATTCAACACAAATGATGGACCAAGGGGGTCTCAGTGCCTGAGCTGGAGGACTATGACTGCAAGAAGGATCAACTCCCAGTCGACCCTGAAATTGTGTGGGATCTGCTGCTGTAGCTGAATCCTTACAAGTATATGGGGCTTAAGGGGATTCATCCCAGATTCCTCAAAGAGATGCTGATGTCATTGCAAAATCTCTCTCGAAGATTTTTGAGAAGTCTTGGGAATCTGGAGAGGTCCCAGCCAACTGGAACCTGGTGAACATTCTCCTGATTTTTCAAGAAAGGTGAGAAGGAGGACCCTGGAAACTACAGGCCTGTCAGTGTCACTTCAATGCCTGGTAAAATTATGGAGAAGATTATTCTGGGAAGCATTAAAAAACACTTGAAAGAAAATGCAGTCACTGGTCACAGCCAGCATGGCTTCAGGAGGGGAAAGTCCTTCTTATCCAACCTGATTTCCTTTTATGACAAGGTAACCCACCTAGCTGATCAAGGGAAACCAGTAGGTGGAATCTTTTTGGATTTCAGTAAACCTTTTGATACTGTCTCTTATGTGTCTGGACAAAATGTCAAGCCCACAGCTGGATAAACATATCATGTGGTGGGTGAGCAATTGGCTCATGGGTTGAGCACAGAGGGTAACAGTGAATGGGGTGACATCTGACGGGGGAGCTGTTACTAGTGGTGTTACACAGGGCTCTATCTTACGTCCTGTGCTGTGCTCTTCAACATCTTCGTAAATGATTTAAATGCAGAGAGAGCTTGACAAATTAGAGGACTGGACAATCACCAACCATGTGAAGTTCAACAAGGGGAAGTGCTGCATTCTGCACCTGAAATGGGGCAACCCAGGATGTACATACAAACTGGGGAATGAGATGCTGGAAAGCAGTGCCGCAGAAAGGGACCTGGGGTCCTGGTTGATGGCAAGTTGAATATGAGTCAGCAGTGCCCTGGCAGCCAGGAGGGCCAACCCTGTCCTGGGGGGCATCAGGCAAAGCATCGCCAGCCGGTCAAGGGAGGGGATTGTCCTGCTCTGCTCTGCACAAGGGCAGCTTCACCTTGAATATTGTGTGCAGTTTTGGGCACACAATNGAATGGCCTGAAGTTGTGTCAGGGGAGGTTTAGGTTGGATATTAGGAAAAGGTTCTTCACCAGAGGGTGGTTGGGCACTGGAACAGGCTCCCCAGGGAAATAGTCACAACACCAAACCTGATAGAGTTCAAGAAGCATTTGGATGATCCTCTCAGGCACAAGGTGTGACTCTTGGGGATGGTCCTGTGCAGGGCTAATGGTTGGACTTGATGATGTTCATGGATTCCTTCCAGCTCAGCATATTCTGTGATTCTGTGAAGCCATCTGTACCAGTACACAGACCTCTACCATTTGAATTAAGTCATTAACCAGTAGCAAAATGAGATGGTCAGCTTCTGAATGGATTGCAGCTCTTAAAAGGATGCAAAATGAACAATTAAACAATCAATGGAACAATGGATGGAACCTCCATCTGGAGGAGTGACAGACCTCATCTCCTCCACTCAAACATTGTCTTAAGTCATTATCCCATATTCCTCTTGTTTTTCCATTTCAGCTTCTGAAGAGTTTTCCACCCAGTGTTCCTCTTGTGTCCAGTGCCTAGCTTTTATTTCAGTGCCAGATAGTTTCTTCTGTTAATATTCTTGTCTGCTTTCTCTTTCCTTTCAATACCGGCTACATTTCCTACTCTTACTTTTTCCGGACTGCCTGTAGCCTTCCTTCATTCTTACCTTTTAATTTTGCCCAACCAGTTTCACTTGTCCCATTTCCTAAATTGCATATTTACTCTCCAATTTCATATTTGAGTTCTTTCATTTCCTGCCACTGCCTCTGAATTTTTTTCTTCCTAGTCGTTTAGTCACTCCTAGTCATAATTTCAACTCCCCCTTGGTAACTACCACCCACAAAGTTTCTCCAACTTGATGTCACATTTCTGATCTTTTTTTCCTTCCTTTCTTTCTTAGTACTAGTTTTAGCCTCAGTTTATTTTTTTCCATCTGCTCCTGGTTGTGTCTCTAGTATTCAGTCTGGAAAACTTTTCCTTTTCTCAATTTTACTTTGAGAAGCAGAAAAACTGCAAAAGCTTACATTTCAGTTGAGCAAAATTAGCTCTGATCTGAAGGGAGCCTGCTTAGATGTTCTTTTCTTCTGCACATAAAACGTGGTGTCTGTCATCACTAAGCGTTGTGAAAGACTTCAAATGGTTGTGAAGCAATGTAGTGAGATGAACTGTATTAAACTAGCTTGTAAAGTGAAATCCCATCTCATTGTACACATTTTCATGAAAAGCAAGTGTCACCCATATAATCTCTGAATGTCTGTCTTTTTAGAGCTTTAAATTCAGTTAATATGTTTGTCTATGACTGCTAAATAACTGGAAAATTGTACTATATTGTAAGATACAACCATACGATTCTTTCTTTAGCTTACATTCTGCAATACGAAACAAAGGATCACATATTTAAGCAAATATGACTCTGAGTCATATTTAATTGCCCTAGTAGACTCTTAAGAAATACCACCTCTTTGGTCATAATATTGAAAAAATAGTACTATAAATCTGGATATAAGGAGTATATGTACTGAAGAGAAAATAATTGAGGGGTACTACTGTAGCTAACATGTTAAAGCTGCTGGCCATACTCCTTTTTTTAATTTTTTTTCGGTATGAAATTTGCTAGTTAAAAGAATATTCCTATAGATATTTTGGTATTATTATTTAAATAATGGAGTTAAACTTCAAAAATTAAGCTTTGTTTCTAAGCAGTTTTATTATCTGCTTAGGTATTCCATTAGAAGAAGAGGAAGAGGAAGAGGAAGATTCCTCCTTGACTGGCAAACTCCGTTCATTAATGTACAAAATCAAAGGTCCACCAAAAGCAGAAAAAGTGGAGCCTAAGGAGGAAGAAGAGAAATCTCCTAGTAAGTTTTCTTTCCACATAAATACTTACATGATGCAAGTGTTAAAAGTTGATAGTCAACAGAAGTGTGTTTTCTAATGAAGTTTTATAGTGGACTGAAGAAGACGACTACCTGCTTAAGTTTCTTCTGTCTCTTAGAACCATTTTCCTGCATACTGTTAATCTCAGATACATTTTTAAGCAATAAGTTAAAATGAGTGGAAGATTTTTGGATCAAGATCAGTAATTCTGGGGTTGAAAATTGCATATTCCTTATGAAGAACTGTAAAAAAGTTAATTATGGCTCAATAATCTAGACTCAAGCACTCCAAACTTCTGAAGTTTTGATTTTTATGGTTTGGCTTTTTTAAATTCAAAAGTCCTTTATGGCATATTTTCATTTCAGTTGTACCTTGCTGCATGAGAAGTTGTACGCATCTCAGTACCAAGATACATGTGCACAGAGGGTAATAGTGAATGGGGTAACATCAGAATGGTGACCTGTCACTAGTGGGGTTCTGCAGGGCACCATCTTGCACCCTGCGCTCTTCAACACCTTCATAAATGACTTGGACACAGGACTGGAAGGGATACTAAGCAAGTTTGCAGATGACATAAAACTGGGAGGAGCTATTTACTTCCTTGAAGGCAGGGAGGCCCTGCAGAGAGACCTCAACAAATTAGATGACTGAGCAATCACCAACCATATGAAGTTCAACAAGGGAAAGTGCTGCATTCTGCACCTGGGATGGGGCAATCCTGGATGTACGTACAAACTGGGGAATGAGATGCTGGAAAGCAGTGCCGCAGAAAGGGACCTGGGGGTCCTGGTCAACGGCAAGATAAATGTGAGTCAGCAGTGCCCTGGCAGCCAGGAGGGCCAACCCTGTCCTGGGGGGCATCAGGCAAAGCATCGCCAGCCGGTCAAGGGAGGGGGTTGTCCTGCTCTGCTCTGCACGGGGCAGCCTCACCTTGAATATTATGTGCAGTTTTGGGCACACAATAGAAGAAAGATATTAAGCTCTTAGAGCATGTCCAAAAGAGGGCAACGAAGATGGCGAAGGGCCTTGAGAAGAAGTCGTATGATGAGTGGCTGAGGTCACTTGGTCTGTTCAGCCTGGAGAAGAGGAGACTGAGGGGAGACCTCATTGCAGTTTACAACTTCCTCGTGAGGAGAAGAAGAGGAGGGGCAGGCACTGATCTCTTCTCTGTGTTGATCAGTGAGAGAACTCAAGGGAATGGCCTGAAGTTGTGTCAGGGGAGGTTTAGGTTGGATATTAGGAAAAGGTTCTTCACCCGGAGGGTGGTTCGGCACTGGAATAGGTGCCCCAGGGAAGTGGTCACAACACCAAGCCTGATAGAGTTCAAGAAGCATTTGGATGATCCTCTCAGGCACAAGGTGTGACTCTTGGGGATGGTCCTGTGTAGGGCTAATGATTGGACTTGATGATCCTTGTGGATCCCTTCCAGTTCAGCATATTCTGTGATTCCTTTAGAATACACTTTTGCTGAGGTTTTTATTGCCCTTGTGAATCAAGATTGGGTTTTCCACCTCTAAATTTCTGTAAGACCATCCAAATATCACGTGCAGAATTCTCCAAGTTACTTGAGGTTGGTCCTTTCAATGGTGCTTGCACTTGGCAATGATGGTTGCTTCTCTTCTACTTCCAATTTGCTCAGTTTGGCAGTAGGCCCTTATACAGATCTGGAATGGTTAATTTGATTTCAGAGAATCATTTCGAGATTAGACAGCAGAGTTATTTTATAAACCATGACACCTCTTACATGCTCTGGTTGTTCTGTAAGGCATTGGAGTGTGTTTTTCCTGAACTGAAAGCATATTTTCATCTGTTAAGCTTCCTAATATCTTATAAGTACATTAAGTCTTATAATAATTTGATATGCTGCATGAAACAGGGTTTAATTCTCCAGTGACTCCTCTGTTAGCATCAGATTCCTCTTTAATGGTAGCAGGACCTACTCAATAACTGGAAGTATCATTTCTTCTCCAGGCTTCATAAGGATTCTATTGCCATGAATCAGGAAGTATTCAATCCTAAAGCCTCAGGGCAGGTGGTGTTTGGTTCTTGGAACAGAGCAGTTAATATATTTCATTTTCTTTGGGTCACAAGAAGTGTAGTTGGACAAATGATTCTACAGTGTTGGTTTTTCTGGAAATTTCAGATAATCTCTTCAGGCTTGGGTTTGTACTTGGAGTGATGCATAGTACAAATATGCACATGCATGAAGTAATTCAAAGCATGATGAAAATTTATATAAATATGATATGATATATTATATTAGATACCTGACTGCAGCTGGAGACTGTGAGATTTTTAGTCCATATGTGCACTTCCCCTTTACTCACCAATAAATTTAAAATTCAGAGAGTAAAGGAAATGGGTGTCTGAGGTACCCCAATCCTCTTATATGCATGAAGATGGGTGGTGGTGCGTATGAAATGTGCATGTTTCCAAAGCCTTGAGTGTCTGGTCATACATACTCTGAGTGTGAATATTCATAAGAAGTAACTATTTTCTACAAGTAAATCTTCATTTCCTCTAAGCAAGCGTATGTTCATTTTTAATCACAAATGGACTTCACCTAAAGAGAGGAATGCCAGCAATTTAACCTAGTGTTAATAGCAAATCAGTAAAATTTGTATTTAAAAACAAGCTAGAATTCTGCAAATAAACATGTAGAGGTAACAAATCAGTGTTTATATTAATTATAGGACTTTAGTAAATATCAAGTCAAAATTGGGATAAAGCATAACATGTCACTAGGAATATGGCTATGTCTATGAAGAACAATTTGTCCCCACAGAGTAAAAACCATTTTATTGAACAAACCCTCAGAATTAATGATGGGTTTGCATAAATACAGTATTAAGTAAACTGTAAGGGAGAAGTGTTAGCAAATTAAAGGATAATGTAGACACAAAACCAAATGGATCTACGCTAGCTATAAATACTTTTGTGATGGAAAGTGGGAGAGGAGTGTTCTTAACCATTGGAAGAACTTCAGGAAAGTCAAGGGGTAGATATATTTACTGCTAATATAAGAAAGAAATTTGCATTGTTTTAAGAGGGAAGATAATTATTTTTCTATCAAGGCTTGTATCAACAAGGCTTGGAAAATGTTTCTAGTTTTCAGGTAAATTTCCTAAACTCTGGACTCAGAAGAATTGTTTTCAGTGTCATTGAATGTGTAATGTATACAACAGAACTTCTTCAAACAGCTTCAAAACAATACAATGTTTTTAGAAAATGTATTTCCAAGTGACAGTGACTTGATATAGAAATTAAGGATAAATTAAAAACCTAAATGTAGCATTTAATTTACAAGGATGATTCTTAGAGTCATGATCAACTAAAAAGTTTTCATTGTCACCAAGGCTGGTATTGACTTGAATGCTAAGTAGATGTTTATTTTTTTTCCACCTCTCAAGAACATCACACTTTCCTTGAAAGATCTAAAAGTTGTTTTCCAAATTTAGAAAATCCTGTGCAGTCTGCTTGTGATTTTTTTTCCGCTATTTTACAACTGCCTTGTTGTCTACTGTTATATATTATTTTAATATAATACATGTTTTTTACATTTTCTGTTGGAATAACTAGTAACATTTAATGTATTTTACTTTCAGCTACACTGAAAGAACTCATATCCCAGACTATGGTGCGCTGGTCCCAAGAAGATCAGATTCAAGATCCTGAATTAGTTCGAATTATGTACAGCCTCCTTCGTAGGCAATATGACAGCATTGGTGAGCTACTGCAAGCTCTGAGGAAAGCATATACTATTAGTGCTGCCTCTGTGAAGGATACCATTAATCTGCTTGCAGCACTGGGCCAGATTCGCTCACTTCTCAGTGTGAGGATGGGAAAAGAGGAGGAACTGCTGATGATTAATGGATTAGGGTATGGAATTAACATAATTTTATTTTTAAGTTGATGTGAAGCTTTTTGTTATATTAGTAAATCCTGTCATTTTAGATCCTGAATGAAACTTAATGCTGTACTGAAATGAAAATATATACTAGAAATTTTCATTTTCACATATATTTCCAAGGTGACTCAAACTGATCTCTCTAGAAGTATCAAATGGGTCAAAGTTTCTGTGAATTAAGGTATTATCTAAAGAAAATTTACTCCTTTTACTGTAGCTAAGACTAATGCTTAAAGCCTCATCAAAGTACATGTTTTAGCAACTCTGGAGAAAGAGATCGCTAAAATCTTTTTTGGTGTCTACACTAAATCTTGTGCAAGCAGTTAGGTAGAACCTGAAAAGTGGTGTTGTGAACTGAAATATCTCTGATCGGTTAACTTTTATTATTTCACCATCAGTGGCAGCTTTAAGTGTTTGAACATAGGAGACTGCTCACTTTATCCCCTATTGCATTAGAGTTATACAAAATTGCCTTTATATAGCACCTGATGAGGTGAGAATATTTCCCTGCATCTGTTATGGAATTACCTCTGTTAAGCAGTGGTATTATGGTGCATGCCTGCATGCCTCCTAAGTGAATAAATGCTGGTCAGACCATTTAATGTTTTAAGGAAAAAAAAATCCCAGAAAATCAAGTACTTTGAATAAAATGGTGCATTTTGAAAGAGAGAAAATGATAGTATGGTTACCTGAGTATTCTATTTATTTGTCTTTCTTCAACAACGGAACAATTGAATTGTTTGAACAATTACTCTCCTTCAATATATATGTAACAATTGTAGGATATGAGGGATGAAAGGTAAGTTTTGTCTGAACATGGCATATGTCTAGCCACCTTCCCGGGGGTACTGTGTTGTGAGTCATCCATTCTCAGGTTTTGATATTTCTTTAAAGCAGGCATGCTGAAAAAGTTAAAATAGTCCTTTTTAATGGGATTGTATGCCATTTCACTTGTTCTGACAGAATCTAGAAATATTGATTAAACACTTATAACCGATGACCTTGAATATTGTCTGTTTATTGTCTTCTAATTTGTGAACTGAGGAAATTAATTAAGAGGTGTTACTACAGAAACATAATTAGATTTTATTTTCTTGATCCCCACTTTCAACTTAAAACATACAGAATATATTCTTTTCCACATAGATCATCATAGAATACTGTTTCGTTGTTTGTTTTTTTTGTTTAAACAGAACCAATAGTAGGAGCAATTTAGAGATGAGAAATGGCATTTTGAAATAATTTAAAAGGTATATATTCTTATTATGAAGAATCCACAAGGAATAATAGCATATTGAAATATGAAGTATTTAGTTTTCTGGTGGTTTTGTATTATGCTGAAGTCTAAGAATCTGAAATTATGTTACTACTGTGAATGCATGTTTCTGAAATAATGCATCGACTTACATTAAAATGGTTCTTTTTAAAAACAAATTGTTCCTTTTCTTCCATTTTAGGGATATAATGAACAACAAGGTATTTTATCAGCATCCAAACTTGATGAGAGTCTTGGGCATGCATGAGACTGTTATGGATGTGATGGTGAATGTGCTTGGAGGAGATAAATCTCAGGTAATTTCACCATAAGTTTGTTATGTGTTTTACACTTCAGACCTTTCCAAAAGTATTCTAGGATGTTTAAGAAGCAAACAATAATATATTGCCCTTGTGTAAGCTAGATTTTGCTTTTACAAATTAAAATATTCATTAATGATAAAAGTTGAATCTGTTTCATAGTACTAGAGGGAGAAGCCCAGCAGTCTAGGACTTGACTTTTAAAAAATGAGTGAGATGTCAGACGTGTTTCATTTGTCTTTTAATAGGATTGTAAAATATTTTATTCTTATTTTAAATTAAATATATAATTTAACTGCATTTATTGGAGGTGTAGTTCTGCTAGGAAAATATACCTCTTCATCTTAAATGAAGTATTATTACTAATAAACTAAAATAAGAGACTAACAACTAATTTTGAATGTTCAAACTCATGTATTCAAATTGAGCAATAATTTTTTTGCAGTTCTGTGTTCTCCCTTTTATGTTCTCCCTTTTATTTTTTGTGTTATGCTTGAGTCTATATATGTTATTTTAAAGGCAGAGTGTTATAAATTTTGAGGACCCTAACTGAAAATTTTCACTACTGAAGAAAATAAGGAGTGAAGTGGGCTTATTTTTACTTTCTTTCTTTCTTCTCTTTGCTTATGTCTGATGTCTTTAACCTGTTACCTCGATTCCAAAAAGAGGGGTCTCCCCTGATCTCAGTATTTCTTATCTGCTTTTCTTTTGCCCAGCTACTGATTATTCTCCTGCATTTGGAACACTTTTCAGCCCATATTACTACCTTTTGCTTGTCCTTTCCCTGTCTGTCAACTTTTCATTACTTGAGTGCCTTCCCTGTGCAGCTGCACCCCCCCTTTCTTTGTCTCTTTGGTCATATAGCTCATATAATTTTCTTAAATACTTATACATTGCATCTACCTATACAATTGCAGTCTTGCAAAGTATTCCCGGTTTTAGTTTTTCTGCTTCATTTCAAGACAAGTTACAATTAATTACAAAATTATTACTACTTTGGCAATTTATAAGTGTTACACCACTCTGGCTTTGCTTCAAGTTGTACATATAATCATAGGTGATTAAAAAAAAACCCAAACCCAAACCAAGAACCCCACAATGCAGTCTAATGCCATTAAAAATATTTTCATAGAAAATTTTAGTAACAGAAGCCTACAAAAATACTTTCCAGAATTTACCATGATATGAAGATATACCAAAGGAAATGAAGACTTAGAAAATTATTTAGCAACCTTATATCTCAGCACTAAATGTGTTTGGCCACCCAAAATATCCTGTTTTATCTTTGTCTTTATGAAATGCATGGAGAGAGTCAGCTACCTCATGGACATTTCTTTCTATTCAGTGTTATATCTTTGAGAGATGGAAAGAGCAACCATGCACTGTAGTCTCTGGTTTAGGGATTGGGCATTTTTCTAGGTTTTGGCAGCAGATGGTTTAAACTAAATCTTCAGCTTCTTGGAATAAATGAGTTTTATCATGCAGCTGTATTGAGATGTAGTGGCTCCAAAAGAATGGTGGGAAAGTGAAAATTTGTCAGTTTAAACTGAAGAAAATTTATGTCAGGCTTCTTTCCAGATATGCTGTTAATAAATGACTCAAAAGCAGAGGAGGATATATGTGGGATTTGATGTGGCTGAAGGTATCTCAGTAACTTAGAAGTATTTGCTATTACTGGTTAAAAAAATCCTGGAGAAGTACTTTTATTTGTGAAATGTATATTCCAGAAAATTATTGGGCAAGCTATGAACATTTCCATTACATTTAGGTTTTAGTGCGTATCTTAATGTCTAAAACAGTTCTTTTAAAGTCTGTGTCTTTAGATGTTACAATTTTGGAATCTTAATGTCATATGGGCTTGTGATGTTGGTCATTAATTCATTTTCAAAGAATCCCAAACAACAGTCTTTTTGACTGTCAGAATTGAACTATTTTACTTCAAAATTGTTTCCTAGTAATTGAAAGTTTTAAAATTCCATACTCATATGTATTCCTGACAATAATGAGGAATTTCTGAAATGACAATTTTTAGCAGTATTGCTGTTATTGTAGTTTCTAAACAAAGTTATGTCACACATTCTGTTAAAATCTCTGTAATCTGAGGATTGAAATCTTTATTGAAAGTTTTGATGAATTGAGGAATTCATTTTCACCTATCCTACATCTAAGAGCAGGAATGCTAGATAATACTGCTTGTACATAATAGCTCCTTTATGTTTGAAATAGGCAAATAAACTGGATATACAAACAAAGCACCTGTGCCAAAGTAAAACTACAATTTATCAAGTCTCCAGAATTTAAGAAGTGCACCTGTAAGGATAGTACATATCACACCACATTTAATTAAATAATCACTTTTTTTGCAAGCTTGTCTTATAGGTAAAAAGGTTGTACTTAGAATGAATTAGGGTTCTGTAAAGTAAATTTTATTAGACTTTTTTATAATAAAGTATAAGCAATATTATTTATAGTGTAAAGGTATGAAGTGAAGGAGGGAGGATATAATAGAAATTACAAACCTCATGATATTGTGATAAAAATGCTCAGATATCACCTTGAATATTATAGAATATGTATATATAATATAGAGAATATGTTCCTTATTGTGTCTAAAGGGTACAAGAAAGATTATTAAAAAATATTTCTTCTCAATGGTAATGAATTTTCGCATTAATTTTGTGAGTATCCTTAGGACATAGGTTTGCAAATGAACTTGACTTTTTTTTATGCATGCTATGTAGTGGTAAATTTAATAATTCAGACAGAAAAACCTTTGATTTTGATCTTGTCTTTTCATCTCCTTGCAGTAAAATGTGAGAATGGCACAACTTGTTAATTTCAGACTGTGTATTCTTATGGTAATATGGGAGGAGAAACTGAGGCTCTTGAATATTCTTTATTCTTCTGTGATATGATATTGCAGGTAGAACTTGTTATTGTAAAGCTGCTAAGACATTTTATACAAAAATTTGGTTTTGTATAACTGCATTTGCTAGTCTGCAAATTGCTTTAATAGTAATTATTTCTGCTTTTTTCCCCCCTTATATGTCCCCTATAGTCCTCTGCAAAATGATTTTTGAGCATTTTAATGAATGTGAAAGTAAAAAGGAAATGTGGGTTCTTTCTTAAGTTAGAACCAAAGCAACTGTCAGATGCTTATCACCTTGGTAACTTCACTGTAATTTCCTTGTTAGGAGTGCAGGAAGAAGAATTGGAACAGATTGGTAATTAACATATTTCACTGCTTTGTCAACTTTCTTCTTCAGCAGATCGCTTTTCCAAAGATGGTGGCAAGCTGTTGCCGATTCCTGTGCTACTTCTGTCGAATTAGTCGTCAAAACCAAAAGGCCATGTTTGAGCATCTTAGCTACTTACTGGAAAACAGCAGTGTTGGATTGGGTACGTCATGTAACTGTAACAGCTAAAAGCAAGAGTAGGAGCAACTATGATATCACCAGACTAGTGTCTAATTAGTATATTAACTTGAAACATGCTTAAACCACTTTGTGGTTTCACCTCTAATTTCTTTTTTTTAATCATTTTTGTTGCATCCTTATGTGTCTGTGAATTGTATTAGAAACAGAATAGTTCCATTCAAAATAGTTGTGATTTGAAATCTAAGATTAAATTGACCCTGCATGGTGTTTGCCTGTTTCATTTTCCTTGCCTCTGCTGTTAGGCTACTGAAGTAAATTTCACATTTTTCCTTTAGAACACTGAATGTATGTTTTTTAATGCATGTGCATTAGATTTTGTAATACAAGGAAAATTGTATTGGCTAGATAGACGGCTATAATAATAACATATAACGAGGCCAAGATAGTGTGTGATTTCACAGTGCTTTAGCTGTTCATGCCTGCATTTGACCATAATAAACACAGAAAATGGAAAAAGATTAAAGAAAGAGAAAAGGTAACTGAAGCTTGAAATGTCTCTTTTGGCTAAATTTAAGCATATTTTAAAATCTTGAATTAATAGGGTTGTGCAGAATTATGTAATTAATGTTGCTCTGCTAAAGAAATATTATTCCTCTGATTTGCTATGTTGTTAATACTCAGGTTTTTATCTGCATTTTATTTATAGATATGGAAGTCCAGTCAGAAGAAAATATCAGCATTTATTTTCACAATATTGAAAACAGTTAACCGTATTCTTGAATGAAGAACGGTCCTACAAAGTACTATGAATATATTTATGTTCTAGATTCCAGCTCGATTGCTGCCCTCTGCTGCATGAATGCAATTACTGCAAACTCAATTTAATTATTGTTTATTGACTTCTGCAGCATTTCCTTCAATGAGAGGTTCGACACCACTAGATGTTGCAGCAGCCTCTGTTATGGACAACAATGAGCTTGCACTCGCATTGGAGGAGCCAGATCTTGATAAGGTAAGTGGTCACTCTGACCTATTTACCTATTCATTAGATGGTGTACTTGTGCTAGAAGGGTTTAAGAGGGCAAGTTTGGTCATAGTAATTCTTGCATATGGTCTCCTCAGAAATACCTACTCAAGGTATTTTCTGTTTCACAGTAAGATTGAATGAGCACTGCTTTACCTGATTTTGCTTTATGCTTATCGGAAATCACAGCAAAAGAGATTTATTTCTCTTTTATGCATCTTTTCACTATTGTTATCAGATAGAAAGGATGGAAAGAAAAAAGATGTGAAACGGGAGAAAGGAATATCAAAAAACTTTGTTTGGGGAGAAAAAATTTTGAGAATTAAGAGGAGAATGTGAAAAAAGGACACAGGTCTTTTGGCTTAAATCATAGAGATTGGTGGGGATGAAGGTTCTTGTAGACAAGAGAAATGGAAGGGTAGGTATTTGAAGAGGAAAGGTGAAACAGGATTTTAAGAGTAATTGCGGTGAGAAACTGAATCCAGGGCTCAGTCACTGGCAATGGTTAGGAATAAAGGGGGATGTGAGGAGAGGCAGGATGAACTAGAAATGGTGGTAAAATACAAAAAATCACATGAAAGTTCTTTGTATATTGCAGGATAAAAACAGATTTAGAAATGGAATATGGATGCACAGTCAGAAGAGGAGGAAAGATGGGAAAGGAAGTGATATATTCTAACACTGCACTGGGGTACAGAAAACAGAAGACAGCATTTAATATAAATGGAGGGAACAGTTAAGCACCTACATGATAGCTTAGCACAGGGAAAATCTCTGTGCAGTATGGCAGAATCCTGTGATGAGAGTGGAACTGGTTGTGGGAGTGTTTGTGATCAGCATGTGGTGTAAGAGAAGAAAAGTTGTGAAATTGGAATAGATAGGCATATTGTGGGGATAGCTAGGAGAAGACAGAGACAAGAATATGAATGGAAAGGGTGTGAGACAGCACAGAAATAAACCGATTAGGAAAAATTAATGTTGAGGAACATTATCAATTCTGTATCACCTGCAAAATTGCCAAGAGTAGACTCTGACCTGTCATTAACAAAGAAATTAAATGGTATTGATATCAACCCTTGGGATACAACACTATTTTTTAATAATTTTTGTTGCATCCTTATGTGTCTGTGAATTGTATTAGAAACAGAATAGTTCCATTCAAAATAGTTGTGATTTGAAATCTAAGACTAAATTGACCCTGTATGTTGACTGGAACACTACCAGTGACTGTCTTATATTTTCATGGAAAGTACTGTAGAGCAAGTCAGCACCTAGTCACAGCACCAAGCCTGACAGAGTTCAAGAAGCATTTGGACAATACTTATGGGTGCAGAATGTGACTCTTGGGGATCATCCTGTGCAGGGCTGGGAGTTGGACTCAATGATCCTTGTGGGTCCCTTTTGACTCAGTGTATTCTGGGATTCTACGCATTTCACTGTTGATCATTAACTGCTTACCTTGAAATACTTGGCACCATACAAGTGCTGAATGTTCAAACACATATATATATCAACTGCAACATAAGCAGTATTTTATGCTGAAAAATCAGGCTGTATATGTCTCAGATTGGGCTTTCCAAATTCATCAGTCATTTTAGCTGTAACAATGGTAATGTACTGGCTGTAATATATTGCCTTTGCTGAGTCAGTAACTTTACCTGGTGTAGTATATGCATGTAAACATATCTATATACCAAATAACAAGAAAAAAACTTATCAGTTGATGAACATGGCAGACATAGCCTATTCACTGAATGATACAGCATTTCTGTGTGACTGAAGTTTGTACCATAAAGCCTATGTTCAAAGCAAATAAATTACACATAGGCAACTTTTGAACTTTTGCCACTGGAAATTTAAACCTTTTTTTCTTCAAATGTGTGAATGTGTGGAAGGTAGAGGACTGCACAAGAAATGTATCCTGAGGCCTGTAGTACTGAAGTAGTAAGCTGTAGTAATACTGTAGTAAACTGTAAAATTGTAGTAATACTGTAGTAAACTGAATAGGTTAAAACTATGTGGCTTGGTGCTAACACTGTAAATTCTGAAAAGACAAGAAAAAGAGATTTATTTTACTGTTTTTCTCACATTTTATATGAGCTGCATTTCTAGACTCCTACAAGTGTGTATTCACTTATATCTGTTCAATAAATGCTTGAAAACAACAAAGTCCTGTTAGGAATTGCATACTTTTTCCATCGAGTGCCCTGAGTAACTTCCTTACTGTATACTATCATAAGCAAATTTTTCACATCAGGCCATTTTTCCTCTGTTGCAGCCTTTTGGAGGCAAATTGTGTACTGTATCAGCAGAGGTATAATTCTTCTTCCTGAATTCATAACTTTTTTTCTCATAAGGCCTTAGATAATGACTAAGCATAATCTCATCATATATCTCCCTTTCGCCATTCATTTTTGGCTGACTTCCACCGTAAGAAAAATATATTTTGTATCTTTTTTTATAAGTTCAATAAAAACTCATGTTCCTTACCTATTTTAAATGCTATAACCTTGTTGTCCTTTGTGTATTTCAAACAAAATGTTTATTTTGCTATTGTAGAAAATTAACCATACGTGGTTATTTGTATGATTTTTAAAGTTGTTAAATAGTATTTTAGCAGTTGTTTATGTCCTGTAAATAGATCTGGAATCTACAGTATTTTGTTCTACTTCTCACATTCTGCATTTGCTCATGTTTTTGTATTCTTGTGTCATCATATAATTAGGTAACTTCAGAAATAAACAGTGCTAGCCTTTTTTCATTATCATCAAAAGAAACCATGACTGATAAAATAATTACATATTGGTGGTTCCTTAGGTGAAATACCTACTATATAAAAATGTTGTGATTTTTAAAAAAATGCTATGCTCTTTTTTTTTTTAATAGGTATGTTTAGAAATTTATGTCTGAACACCTGAATAAATGATTGCTTCTGTATTGTAGGTTGTTACCTATCTGGCAGGTTGTGGCTTGCAGAGTTGTCCAGTATTGCTGGCTAAAGGATATCCCGACATTGGATGGAACCCCATCGAGGGTGAACGTTACCTGTCATTCTTACGATTTGCAGTTTTTGTTAACAGTAAGTGTAATTTGTTGGCATTCAAATTCCATCAAGAGGTTTCCTTTAAATTACTTTCCTAACCATAAAAATGTGTTGGCGACTGAAGAGAGGTTAATGCATAGTGTTCTCATTACAAATGCGAGATTATTGGTATATGCTGTTTATTGTAAATTTTCTTAATCTTCTTAATTGTATTTTTTTCTTAATCTTTTTACAAATCACATAAATTAGTAGATTAATCTGTTATGGTTGTACATGACATTAGGAGTTTCTCAAGTATTTCCATGTACTCCATACACTGGCTATAAATGTGACCACTGAACACTGATTTTAGACCTATCTTGACCACTAGACCACTGGAAGATTTAGAGGCTTATAATTAAGGCATTTTGCATTACAAAAAGTAAATTTCCATAATCCTGAGCAATCGATATTTGTAAAGCTTCTTGACTGTGTATCTTACATTTAACATCTTCAAAAAAGATAAAATCTTCTTTGATAACTTGCTTCTGTGGGCAATTTCCGTTTGCATTTTATTAAGTACATATGTTAAAGTCAAATCTGAATTATCTAAATGCCACTCAAGAACATACTTCACTTCAAGTGAATTTTTTTTTCATCAAAATAGTAATTTAGATTAGAGATTAGATGAGACCAAAATCTCTGGCAGTATGGAAGGTGTTTTAAAGGGCAGCTAGAGGAGAGAAAGGGAAATAATTTAAACAGTATAAATAAATGCTAACAGTGCTCTGTAAAATTAGATGAAAAAAACTCTGGTCTTGCTTGTGATAGTTTATTTAGTATGAAGATTAAACTTTGATGAATGGACTACTAGTCAGTAGAATTAAGTTTTAATTTCAAGTGTTTCAGTTGTTTTATTTCTGAAAAACAGTTCTGGTTGGGTTTTTGAATCTTCTCATTATGAAGAGTTTGAGTGCGGTTCAGCACTTTTGAAATCAGGTTAGTAATTTTTCTATGTTCTCTACTTGAGCGGATAGTTACAAATAAATTAGTAAAATGTGGGTTTTGAGATAAAAGCAACAAACACTTGTAAACACATGAATGAATTTTGGTTCTGACCAATGAATCCTTGGAATAAGCAAAGCTTCTTTCTTCAAGCAAAATTCTTCATTAACTTGACCTATGACAGAAATTGGAGCAGACTGGCAAGATATTAAAGCTATTTTCAACAGTTTGATATCCCCTCAGAAGGAATATGAAAAAGAAATGTATATACAGAGAAGGTCAGAATAAGAGTGTAATGACAAATGCAGTGTACAAGCAGTTGAAAATGTAGATTAATAATTCTTTATAAACTTTTACTGATGTCAGTAGGGTGACATTAAGGATTAATTTCACCTTTGTTCTTAAAGCAATTTTCTTTCCTGCACATTCTGAATTAAAACTACCTGCAAGGGGCTTTTTCTGATATATCCTTCCTTTTACTAGAAATTGCAATTCTTACAAAGCGTATCACTGTGTCAAAAAATGTGTGTGTCAAAAAATGCCCAAGTCTACATAAATTTTTAACATTTAAATCTAAATTGTATTGGAAATGAACCACTCAAACCAATATCGCTAGTGCTTTTATTAAACTAAACATAATTACATTTTATAATTTTATTTGTATTTGCTGTTTGATTCTGCAGTGTGGACTCAAACAGCCCCTTACAATTTGTTAGAGTTTTTTGTATGTGCCTCCTCAAAACATACATAAAACATGTAAGGATTTGGGAGTATCTGATAATCATCTGAATCTTGTGCTTGTTTTGTAGTCATTTGTATATCTATAGTGAGGTATGTAAATTACCCTAAACTGAAGGCAGAATCTCTGCGAAGTCAGTAAATAAAGTTTAGAATCATTGAATCCTTTTGGTTGGAAAAGATCCTTATGTGTTGGAAAATACCCTTAAAGACCACTGAGTCCAACCATTAACCTAATACTGCCAAGTCCACCACTAAACCATGTCCCTAAGCACCACATCTACACACCTCTTAAATATGTCCAGGAATGGTGATTCCACCGCTTCCCTGGGCAACCTGTTCCAATGCTTCACAACCCATTCACTGAAGTCATTTTTCCTAACAACCGGTTTCCTAAACCTCCCTGGCTGCAAGTTGAGGCTGTTTTCTCTCTCCCTCTGTTCCCTGTGTTCCATATCAAGATCATAAGTCAGAAAAATACAACACTGACAAGTTTAAAGTATTTAGTTGCTCCTAGAGCCAGTCAGTCCCAGTTATCTCACCTACAGTGACTACAACTTGGCTGGTAACACCACTGCTACTCTCAGCTAAACTACAGTTTCTAGTCCTACTTTTTTTGTGACTGGTAAAGCTACAACATTCAGTTTAATATGAACTTGTTACTGTGATTCTGTACTGATTTAGTATTGTAGCTTGCATGTGAAATATAGATACTGATGATCGAGGCTACTGAAATCGCAAGTTCACTGATTGTGAACTGTTTCTTTTCCCATACTTTGTCTTCTTCCTACGTGTCCCATTGATTTCATATCATCCTATAGATTATCAGTATTCTTTATAAGACAGTCACTGTGAGTTTCTAAACAGTTGCATTTGACCACAAGCTGAGCTTTCGACCCAATTATTATTCCTACCACTAAATGCAGTCCACGAAGCAGTTAGTTAAGAGTGGAAAGAGTTCATTTAAGAGTTAAGTTCCTTTTCTTAATTACTTTTATTCAGCAAGCATTTAGCTCACAACCTGTTTGCCTGTACTGAATTTATAGAATTATAACTAAACTAACTCTTTTCCATTTTAAAATACACATACATTTTCCCATACAAAACTCTTTTAAATAAGGTTGTTTTAGGAAAGCCGTGATCTTTAAAACTTATTTCAATGTGATTTTTATATATAAAAAAGAAGAAGTATCCAGTTTCAGGCTTTAAATAGCAAGCAAATCAACAAATATTTAAATATGCAATGGAAAGCATCAAGATATTCTACTCTAGGTATACTTAACTAAAATACAATTTATTATCCTTTAGTCATACTGAAAAGATTAAACTCTGAAATGAGTTTTCCACTGATGAAGTACTAAGGACATAACATCAAGCAACATTCCTTGCTTTAGTTTGCCTATAAAAATCAAAGAGCTCTTATACCCTGGTCTGGATCGGATGGAGTTAATTCTCTTCAACTTGTTTAGTACTGCACTTTTTATTTGTGATTAACAGTGTTAATAACGTGCCAGTCTTTTGAGTGTTGCTGAGCAGTGTTTGTGCAGCATGAATGCTTTCTCTTTTTTTTTTCATACCCTGTGCCTTCCCCTCCTTCCCTGGCCACAGTTAGGTTCAGGGTGGGCAAGAGGTTGGAAGAGGGGACACAGGTGGGACAGCTGGTCCAGGCTGCCTGAAGGGATAATCCATACCATGACATTGTGCTCAGCAATAAAAGCTCAGGGAAATGAGGAGGAAGAGGGGAACATCTGTGATTATGGAACTTGTCTTTCCAAACAACCATTATGTATACTGGGATCTTTCCTAGGAACTGGCTAAACATCTGCCTGGGAAACAGTGAATGAGTTTGTCTTTTTTCTTTGCTTGTGTGGTGGTTTGACCCTGGCTGGGTGCCAGATATCCACCAAAGCTGCTCTATCAATCCAAGGTTTCCCATGCATTCACAGCCTTCTTTCCCACCTGCTCCAGTGTGGGACTCCTCCAGGGGCTGCAGGTGGATCTCTGCTCCCCCACAGGCCCCCATGGGCTGCAGGGGCACAGCTGCCTCACCATGGTCTGCACCATGGGCTGCAGGGGAGCCTCAGCTCTGGCACCTGGAGCACCTCACCCTCCTTCTGCACTGACCTTGGTGTCTGCAGAGCTGTTCCTCTCACACTTCTCTCTTCTCTGGCCATGGTTACCTCTGCACAATAACTTTTTTTCTCCTTCTTAAATATGTTACCACCATTTCTGATTGGCTCAGCCTTGACCTTGGCATTGGCTCTGTCAGACATGGCAGAAGCTTCTGGCAGCTTCTTGAAGAAGCCACACCTATAGCCCTCCCTGCTACCAAAACCTGATCATACAAACCCAATACAGGCTGCATGCATGGCCTTCCCTTTCTCTACTAGACAGTTGTTATCTCAATCTATATGTCAGCACAACTTCCTTCTATTATCTCCCTGTCCTTTCCACCCACTTCAGTTGCAGACTTTTGGCCTCTTGGGACTGTTAGCCTTTATTCCAAAGTGAACCGTTCTAGACTGAGTGCAGTAAAACTTTTGCAAGGCAAGTCTACACTAGCACTTTTAAACCTCAGTACAGCTTTGATAAAGCATATCCAATGATGCCAACTTAATATATTTTTGTTTTCAACTATTAGGATGAGGATTTATTTTATATTTTGTAAAATTTAGGGAAAAAATGAAGTTTTCCTCTGACTTAAGGATATCTTTCAGAAGAAAGTATGTATAGTGCTTTTTGGTCCTCAGGTGAAAGTGTTGAGGAAAATGCAAGTGTTGTTGTCAAGCTCCTTATTCGACGGCCAGAGTGCTTTGGGCCAGACCTTAGGGGAGAAGGAGGAAATGGTTTGCTGGCTGCTATGCAGGAAGCTATCAGGATCTCAGAGAATCCTGCTCGTGACCTTCCTTCCCAGGCATATAAAAGAGAAGGGTAAGTAAATGTGAAAGCTTGTTTGGCAAATGATGATTTCATAGCTGGTTCAATCATGCTTGCAGTAAGTGGATAATAGACCCTGCTGTTTAAGGCATTATACAAAGATAGAGCATTAGAGATTTGCACCCACAAGCAGTTGTCATATGGAATTCATAAAGCATGAGCTGGATAAAAGTGGAATGAGAGTTACAGAGAGAGAGAAAAAGCCTGATGGACAAAGCAAAGGAGAAGGCTTTTGTGAATGAAGCTAAGGTTAAACTAAAGTAAAAGAGGAAGATAGAAGGCTCATGTAAAGTCACCTATTACTGTTCAATTGCATGCTTACTCGAGGGATAGAAACCCTGTAGTCCAGAGCCAAGCAGAATGAGTATGTCTGTTTGAGTCTCTGGATCATGTCTCTAGCTCCAAAAAGGAGCTATTAGCTTACATTAGCCAAAATGCTCACTGTTATTCCCTACTTTTTAGTGATGATGAGGAGGAGGAAGAGGAGACTGTGCACATGGGAAATGCAATCATGTCATTTTACTCAGCTCTCATAGATTTACTTGGACGCTGTGCACCAGAAATGCATGTAAGTTCATTTTGTCACTTGCTCAGAAAATGTAGGAGATTTGTAAACATAACTGTAGCTGTCTAACTAAACCTTTCTCTATTTGAAGACCTCTTCCCTTCAGGAGGTAGACTTTATTGCTTCTTGCTGTATCTAGATAGATCAATTCCCTGCAAGCTGTTTATAAGGAACATGGTCTTTTGATTCCTTTAAGCTTTTCATTTATCTAAAGTTTTGGTAATTTTTATATGACTATGGAATCAAACCAAATACGAAGTTCTAGTGTTGCACAATTAAACAACCAGTCTAACAACAATTTCTGAAATTGATCCTTTACTATTTTCTCTAGAAAGCCATAAAAATATTTTCCATAAGAATATGATACAGAGCTGCATTTGTGTGCGTTGATGAAATATGGTGCCCACACCAAATGAATACATGGAAAAATATGTAAAATATCTGTTTGGACTGCAACACCCATAAAAGCCACATGGAAGATGTAGTTTTAGTCAGCCTGACTTTTACTCTTCAGTACTTAAAATTCTTTAGTAGTATGAGCCCAGATGAAAATGCACTATGTACTTCAATACAATAGGAAGGACGAAGTTTGGTTTGTAGCCTCCCTACTTACTACTACCAAAGCTATTAACTTTATTAGCTGTATGTAGCTCTCTGTCAGAGACAGTAGTTTTATGTTGAGAAAATTACTGGTAGAGATTTTCAGACACAGGCTATGAATACATGACTTCTGCAAGAAGTTGAAAGGAATTGGTCACCTAATTGTTGTTGGTGCCTTTTGAAATTTTTATGGCATAGAAATAATAGAAAAATCCATAGCCACATCATGCAGGTTTGCATCTGTTTGTAGTGTAAAGTAGCAAGCTCAAAACCTGGCACCTAAGGGTCTGCAGATAACATGAGTATTTCAATAAGTTTCAGTTTTATCACCATATCTGATTGGTTTAGAAATCTTATCACTGTTTTTTTGTGTTATTGGGAATTTATAATATTGTGAAAACATTCATGATATCAAAATAAGAACATATGCAAAAGGAGGAACAGCTGAAAATTGGCAACTGCATTAGAGCTTTCAGATAAATTGAATTTCTGTGAATTTTCTTCCAGTGTTTGAAAAAAATCATATTAACATAAATTTTACGTCCATCAGTACCAAATTTTTTAATTGATAAACTTTTTCTAACAGCTTATTCAAAGTGGAAAAGGGGAAGCTATTCGAATCAGGTCTATCCTTCGATCTCTAGTGCCAACTGAAGATTTGGTTGGAATTATAAGTATACCACTAAAGCTGTCAACAGTTAACAAAGGTAATGACAATACTTTTATTAGACTAGTAATCTTTTATAAAAATCTTTTGGTACATTAGCATTCAGGTGTAAAATAAAGCAGTTTTGTTAGAGTTGAATATGAGCAGAGAACTGTTCTTCAAATTTTAATTAGATCTGTATCAATTAGAGCTGCTCTAGTAACACAGGAAATGTTCATTCAGCTAAACCAACCCACTATATCTTCTTCAGAGGAAGTGAAAATCAGGCATATTTTCTTTGGGATTATCTTGATCTGAAAAAGATGCTGCTCTATACCTATGGTCTTTCCCCCAGTTTCTCAGTATAATGTTCCACTGTGATCTCTGATATTTAATCCTAGATCCTAATTCCTCTTTTATTAGTCACAGAATCACAGAATCTGCTGAACTGGGAGGGACCCACAAGGATGATCAAGTTCAACCCTTCCAGTCAGTTGGGACCTGTCCAGATTCCCAAGACTGCTCAAAAATCATCAAGAGAGGTTTTGTGATAACATCAGCATCTCCTTGAGGATTCTGGGATAAATCCCATCAGACTCCATAGATTTGTAGTGATCCAGCTGCAGCAGCAGATGCCACACAATTTCAGGGTCAAATGGGAGTTGATCATTCTCATAGTCATGGCACAGTCTCCAGCTCAGGGCACTGAGACCCCCTTGGTCTGTCATTCATGTTGAAGACAGAAGCAAAGAAAGTGTTAAACACCTCTGCCTTGTCTCTGTCCCTCTTTGTGAGGTGACCATCCTCATCCAGTAATGGACTGGTGATGTTTCTATACTGCCATTAATATATTTGAAATATATTTAATATATTGCCATCAATGCATTTGAAAAAACTCTTCTTATTGCCCCCCAACATTTCTGTCCAGCTTCAACTCCAGCTGAGCTTTAACTGTAGGAATTTTCTCCTTACAGTGGCAAGTGATATCTCTGAATTCTTCCCATGTCATTTGACCTTGCTTCCACTGGGCATACACCTTCATTTTTTCCCTTATCTCCAAGAAAAGATCCCTGCTCAGCCAAGCCAGCCTTCTGCCTCATCTGCTTGACTTCTAACATTAGGGAATTGCCTTCTCCTGTGTCCTTAGGAGGTGACGTTTGAAAAGTGACCACCACTAATGGACCTCAGCACCTGCAAAAACACTTTCCATGGGGACCTTACTTTCTAATTCCCTGAGCAGCCTGAAGTCTGCTCTTCTCATATCCAAAGCTGAGATTTTGCTGGCAGTCTATTTCTGTATTTGTTCCTCTTGTCCCAAAACGATTCCCTCTTTTATGATCAAGCTGACTAAATCCTTCTCTACACCACAACCTCACCCATCCTGTGAGACTTTGATACTCCCTTTTGATATCTCTGCCTGCCTCACACAAGGTTCTCCTGTGAAGTATAGACAAGTTATCACGGAATTCTCTTACACATCATGAAGCCACTCAGCTTAGTGCATAATACAGCAATCTCCCACTTCCTCTGCCTGCTACTTCATATCCTTGGCGACCTTGTCTACCACCAGGGAAGCCTCTGTGCAAAGGGTGGAGTGGTTCTTCTCTTAAGATGTTATCTTTCCTTCCCAGGTAAATATCTAAGGTATCCCAGGTAAATTATCCAAGACTTACCATCCATGTACCTCAATGGTTGCCACTATGGGGTTGAGGCTCAGCTGCAGTGTTGCTATCTTGTTTCTCTTACTACTCTGATTCCTCTATTTTCTCCTCTGCGGAAGGAGACCATTCTCTGAAGACTCAAACATTGTGTATTGTGTGTATACATAGAAGACCTGAAACCAGGGTGTGGATCTGCTGCTCTCTCTGCATCAACCTGCATGGGTCCTTATTTGTACCTGGATGCCTACCTATCACTGAGATTGACACTGACTTTTTGTCAGTGGAACTAACAGCCTTCCTAACACTGTCTGTTAAAGGCAAGTCAGTGAAGGTTCTTCAGCTTTCACTCTCTTTACCCTGGAACTCAAAACCACTTCAGAATCAGAATTCAGATTACAGAGGTGTATTGATCATAGTGTTCTTGCTTCTTAGGTGACTGTTGATTCTTTCCTAGAAGTGGTCAATATCCAGGGTGGATTTATTTCCACATTTATATAGAATTTCCAAAGTAACCATAAAAACCAAAACTTTCTGTAAATTTTCTGTAAACAGAGGATGAGGGGTTTTATGGTATTATGATCTCCCTGTTTCACATTAATTTCTCCATGTGCCATGAGCTACAAACTACCAGTCTGCCATGTTCTTCTAGGGCAAATTAATTTGTCCTCCTTTCTGTCCTTCTGTCATGCTTTCTGCTTCACAAGAATTGTCTTTACCCCTTTGCAATCAGAGATGTTTTATCAGATACACAGTTGACATTAGTTAATAACAGTTGTTATTGTCATCTTCCCCTTGGATTCCATGTCCATTCTAGTCTAGTTTACATGAGAGAAAAATTAAACTTCTTAACCTTCTTTGACTTCACAGTTCCTATGTATTTTTAGTGTTTGCAGTAATACTTATTTTTAATTTTACTATATAAACATTCTCTGTAATAATAATGAAGCAAGTCAAATATTTTACCATTCATTTATAAGCTTTTATTTAAAAGTGAAAGATTAATAAACTGCAAAATAGTAGGGTTTTTGAAATAATAAAAACTTATTATTCTTTTTCAGCATACAAAAAACCTGAACAAGACTATAATTTTCTTTGAATATGTGATTTTACACATTAAATGTAATTATAGCATCTTTCATTGTCTTGATGTTTCTTATTTTATCAGTTATCTACTATTAAAAGTTGCATTATATATTTGTGTAGATGGCACAGTAAATGAGCCAGACATGTCTGCAAGTTTCTGTCCTGATCATAAAGCACCTATGGTACTCTTCTTGGACCGTGTCTATGGTATTAAGGACCAAAGCTTCCTCCTTCACCTACTAGAAGTTGGATTTTTACCAGATTTAAGAGCCTCTGCCTCTTTGGATACAGTATGTATTTTGCTATGGAGTTTAGTGGCTGGATATAGTAGCTCTGTAAGTGTAAAAAAATGGAATTTCAAGTCAAAACTTCTTTTTTAAAAAAAGGTATTATAGGCTTGCTATAAAACAAAACCAATATTAATTCAGTTACTACTAATTTATAGTGCTTGTCTGATTATAAGCATACAGTAGCACCTTATGAAGCAACAATGTAAAGTAGTTTAAAAACTTTTAACACAGGTTGTACAGTAATGAAACAAGTACATAGATCATACTATAATAAGCCTAATGATTGTTTTTATTTCATGTGTACTTCCAATAATTACACTGAAAATCTATATGTATGAAGAAATTGAGATGAGAAGTGCTACTTAATGTTTAGTGGTTTTTTTCTAATCTCTTAAAGAAACAATCTGCAAATTCTTTTCTGCTGCTCTTGGTTAAAAGTGCAGTGGGGCAAGACATAGGATGTAAGTGGATGGCTTAGGTTTTCTCTAGTTGAGAAAAAATGGCTTTTGTCTTCATGTGTATACTGGGAATATCACGTTAGCACCCAGCCACTAAACGAACTTAAGGAGTATTTAATTATGTTTTATAGGCTTTGTATTTAATAACCTTTACTCAGTGTGATATTAATAATCATTTACTACTTCATACAGGTTTCTCTAAGTACCACAGAGGCAGCTCTCGCGCTAAATAGATACATTTGCTCAGCTGTGTTTCCATTACTCAAAAGATGTGCTCCCCTCTTTTCTGGAACAGAACATCACGCCTCTCTGGTTGACTCCATGCTTCACACAATATATAGGTTATCCAAGGGACGGTCCCTTACAAAAGCACAAAGAGACACTATTGAAGAATGCCTGCTTGCTATTTGCCAGTATGTATGACACCTGTGTACAAATTGATTTCTTTCGTGCAGAATATGTATTTTAATACTTGCTTTCTTTGTGTATAGTGTAGAACTAAGATTATTGTATTCTTGCATGAAATAAATGATCATTGTATGAAACAAATTTTTTTCTGAAGAAAAAATATATTTAATTTTTCCATTCTGGGTACTTCATTATAGGGACTGTCATGTTGATATGAAGCTTATGGTGATACAGAATAAATTATGATTATTTGTAAAAACAAACCCCCAGTAATTACAAAAATGTTCTGGCAAGTCTGACTCTCTGTGTTGAGGACTAAGGGGTCAACGTGTTTGTATTTCTGATTGTGTTTTGAGAAACCTTGGCCATAGTTTAACAAAACAAACAAACAAAAACCCACACAAAACCAAACAAAAACAAACAAACAAAAACATATGAAAACCCCAAACCAGAAACAACTCCTAAAGCTGATCCTAAAGCTGAACTGAGCACCGAGGAACTGAATCTTAGGAACTGAAATGTTGATTTGTCTTTCACTTAAGAGGGTCAAGAAGTAGCACAACTTTCAGTGCTGTATCATTTATATATCATTCTATATGTAGATGAGATACATGAAGCACCTGCCATTGTTTTTACATGCGTGTTTTGTATTTCAATATGTAAATTCAATTTTTATTTCATTTTTGCTGAACTGTATGACTTTACTGATAACATCTGTTTTTTTTAAATTGCAGCCATTTACGTCCCTCTATGCTACAACAATTGTTGAGAAGGCTAGTTTTTGATGTGCCTCTGCTCAATGAATACTGTAAAATGCCTCTTAAGGTAAATACTTTCTGTACACACATTCAGCATGAAATTTCAAAATAAACTGTTGTCATAGTGTTTTTAAAAACAGCAAAGGAAGGGTGAAGCAATGTGAAATTCTGAATTGAAAAAAATGTAAAAAAAGTCTTTCAAATTTAATATAATATTTGCAGATTTTTTGAAATCTTGTCTAATGTAAACAGTGTATAGTAAGTTGATTATTGCAGTTTTGTTTAGTGAACAGTTGATTTTCTCACTACTTCAGCAAAAGAGTATTTGAATGTATCTGTGGAGAGAACAGGATTTTGGTGAGCAATCCATCCTGCATTTCTGTAGGCCCAGCCTTAGCATAACCAGGCACAAATAGCGTGGGAACGCTGAACTATTTTGATAATGGACCTTCTGGTCTGAAACAAAGAGACTCCTGTGCCAAAATAAAGGAGGAGTCCCAGAAGGTAAATAATGATTTCACAGTGCATGGACACCTGTAGTAATCCAATTAAAAGTGTGTTAGTAATGCATGTTTAGCTCATAGATCCAATAGCTTAAGAGTGATCACAAACTGGGTGTATTGGAAGCGTATAAAAGAGCAGCCTATGTAAATAAAGCGGAACACTGTTGATCACATTGGTTGTTAGCAGAATTTGTTCTGAACCCCTCTGTCTACAGTATCAAATTAAATATTGGTGTTACCTTAATAGTTCTTCTGCTGCTATACAATCTATAATAACTCTTGGTAGGATGCACAGTCAAGGAAGAAATCCTGAGTGAAATCTAAGAGACGGGATACAGGGAAGAAAATTGACCTCTTATTTTTGAACAATCTGTAACTGAAATCTTATTCATCTTCCTGTTCAGTCAATAGAAAATTAGAAATGTGAGATAATAAATAAATCTTATTTGAAAATATTCTGACAGGTTTGCTTCACTTTCCTCTTGAGATAAAAGAGCATGATCTTAGGTCTTTAGGTCTTTTTTATGGAAGAATTGAAATTCTATCAAACTCGAAAGCCAAGCTGCCATATTCACAAACATGCCCTGGAGCAGCATTATTTTTTTCTTAAAAGTGTGGTGAAGAGGGAGTGTTTGATTTGGGATTTTAATTATTATTTTCCCTCCCTAAACAGAATTGCAGTAAAAACTAAAATGCTAAATGCTAAAAGAAATTTCAAAATTTCCCATGAGATAGGAATTTTTAGTTCTAAAGAAGAAATCAGTGGAAAGTGCCTCAATAATCAGTAGACTAGCTCTTTAACTGGTATATTACAGATTGCCTGTATGATAGTTCTTTCCATCAGCTTTTCCAGAGAAGAGAGGTCACAGATAAAAGGGTGTCTTCTGCAGTGTTTTGAATAATACTGAGGCCTGCAGTGACAGGAGTAAAATGACAGGAGTAAAATCAATTTGAATTTTTAAAACTTTTTATCGGAATCTATCATGTCATGCCTCATACCCATTTCATTGTCTCTGTTTTTATTCTGTGGGCTAATTTGTACTCAAATGGTAACAATCCTGAAATTTTGCTTTTCTCTGTCATCACTAAGAATCCCACAGCAGCAGCTGGAGATAATACAGGCTCTATACTTACACAATATGGGATCTGTTGCTCTTCCAAATGAAAAAGGGAAAAAACCCTGTTATTATAAGCCACTGGAAATGAAGAGGCAGAGACAAATAATAGTACTCTTGTAACAGTTTAATATAACAGCTTGTTATTTTGTTAAATACCAATGTTTTACATGCTTTTTTTTTTCTTGAAAATCTAGCTTCTGACAAATCACTATGAGCAGTGCTGGAAATATTATTGTCTGCCTTCAGGAATGGGAAGCTATGGAATTGCAGCAGCAGAAGAATTACATTTAACTGAAAAACTTTTCTGGGGAATATTTGATTCTTTGTCTCATAAGGTAATGACTGCCATTCACATTACAGTATAGGGTGACCATAAAAGCGTTACGGTGATAATTTGCCATGCCAAGAGCAGAAAGTTTCTATTTTGACAGTTGTTTCATCTGATACAGGAGGTGCAGCAATGACTGCTTTTAATTAAGTGAAAAATTGAATGCTGAATCTTGAAAGATTCTCTCCAAACCAATGAAATGTCAAATCTTTATCTCAATATACCCATAAGCTTTACTCTAGTCACTATATATATATATATATATACACACGCATATATATATATGTATATACATAAGTAATGATTAGTGCTTGCTGCACTAACATGTAGGCATTGTCTCCTATCTTAGCTTTACTAAATATTTGTAAATATTTTTTACTGATGTGAGATTAATTTTAATAAATATATATATAGTTCTTATCAAATTATTGGTATATGCACAGTAAATTTACATTGTCAGTTTTCAAACATGTAGTTGTATTATTTTAGTTTTCTGGCTATTGCCCAGCCTAGGAGATATGATGCAACATTCTATGAAATAAACATTTTTCTATTTTCATGTTCCAAAGTGTGATATTGGGATTTTTTAACTTACTCAGTTTTCTCTGGGTAAGAAAAAGTTGCATTTCTGGTGGGAGAAATGCTCTACTGAGTAAATACTTTTTGTACTTGATTGGGCTCAAAAATCAAGATTTCACTATGGGACAATAACATCTTTTTCATTGTGTCTGACTAATGTTCCCATTCTAAGCAACAGATTTAGATGATTGCTCTTCTAGGCATTCTGATTTATAATATGGAAATGAAAATGATTTCTGCATTAGTGTGAAATGGCTTTTTAAGCTTTATTTGTATTTGATTTTAGCAACATTTACCTCTCTCTTACTGCTTTCACAAGCGCAAGGAGTATCAGGAGTCCCTGATACAATGAAATGTTTCCAATTAGTTCATCTTAGCTCTTAACAGATAAGTGAAGATGATACGTTTCTGCCAATATTAGTGGCTCACTATAATAGCATTTTCACTTTTCTGCAAATGGCCAAGTGAAAGAAGGATTGTGTAAATCTGTGATCTGCTGAGCTACGGGGTTCTCCACTGTTCTGTTTTGTACTAAGATCACTAGAAATAATGAACTGACTTTGCTACAGTAAAACACAATTTCCTTAATGAGTGTGTTTTTAACTGAAGGTGAAAGAGCTGCATGGCTTCTGCAGTTAAGATATGAAGTAGTAATTTTGGAACTAAGGCATTATTTTATAGATGATCATACTCTGTAACAAGGTGAACAATCCTTGATCCCTCCTATGTAGGCCTTCATGGCCCAAAGGAAGCTTGAGTTGCACATGTATTATATATACTTACACAGTGTCTGCATACTCTTATGTAATTTTTGTAGTCTTAAAAATATGTAAAGTTGATATAATGAAAAATAGATATCATGCAGCAATAACTTTGCTCTATGCTTAAATTTTAAATATGCTTTACTGTTTGTTTGCATCTTCTAATATTTATGCATATGGCTGCTTGGTTTTCACTAACATTTTGCATGTTTTTCTATTGGATTTTCCAACCAGTTCCTATCTCTCCTGCAGAAGTATGATCCAGAGCTCTTTCGAATGGCTTTGCCCTGTCTAAGTGCTATAGCTGGTGCTTTGCCCCCTGATTATTTAGATACACGAATTATGTCAACTTTGGAAAAGCAGACTTCCATGGATCCAGAAGGAAATTTTGATCCCAAGCCTGTCAGCACAGCAAAGTGAGTCGTATAAATCATAGTGATTTCCTTTCCTTAAATATTTTTATACTATTCCTTATTAACATTCTCTTCTCGTCTGTAGGTGGAGTTGGCTAGTGACTGACTGTTAGTGATATTAGGACTTCTCAGAAGTAGTGTAGGGATTATTGCTTCTTCCTGCCAAATACTTTACTGCAACACATCATGTTTACATTAAATGTATTCTTCTCAGCACTGCAGAGATGTTAAATATTTCCATGTTATATCTGCACAGTACATAGTAAATTCTATATTTATTATGTACTCTATTGTCTAATCATTCAAATGTTTGGGATATATACATTTGATACCATCATTATTTCAAGTGTGTTTATGGCAAATGGTACAAGATCGTCAAAATCTGGTAAGTGATTCTGTTGGCTTATTGCCTAATTTTTGTAAAATCTTCACCTTATTTTGTGAATTGATCTGTAGAAACCTGATATGGCAAAATAAGCAGGTAATGTAGGCTGATTTAATAGAGATTTGGCCTTGCTAGTAATCTTGTGCTTTTAAAATACAGATTTCTAATATCTTTATATTCAACAACTGAGGATCACTAGCCGAGTCTTGCTATTAGTCTTACCCCTCTATCATTATGCAATGTGTAACAGCCATGTTAATATTATTCTGTATTAAGAATTAGCAACAAAGTTACGAGTAGATTATGGTGAAGCAGGTTCATTTCTTGTTTCTGCTAATAAGTGCAACTGTTATGTATTTGAAGATTCTCCATAAACACCGTTATAGCTCTACCTTTTTTGTGACATTTCTTCTAAAGAGAAGAGAATTGCAAAATCAAATGTCTCGCCTTCATCTGGAGGTCAAGTATTTTGATTAGTGCTATGTTATACAGACTTTTTTTCGTAAGTCAGACTGCTGTAAGTTAAGATTGAATGACCATGCTCCTCTTCATTTACAGCCTTGTACTTCCTGAAAAGTTGGAGTATATTGTAAGCAAGTATGCTGAACATTCCCATGATAAATGGGCCTTTGATAAGGTAGGAATTATTTGAAGACTGGCAACTGTCATAAAAGGACTAGTAAATAATACCTGGGATGAATATTGAAAGAAAAACTGGACAGTTTAACTGATAGGTCCTTGATCACAGTGTATGAATGTCTACATATTTATTTAGGGATATGTGGAAGAAACCTTTTGCTCAAGAGAATACATTGGAATTTGTCACTTTTTCAAATAATTTATTGGGACAAATGTCATAGAAACATAGAATAATTGGATCAACTGGGTTGGAAAAGGCCTCCAAGATCATCAAGTCCAGCCCTTCATCCAACACCGCTGTGGTTACTAGACTATGGCACTAAGTGCCACATCCAGTCTCATCTTAAAAACCTCCAGGGATGGTGAATCCACCACTTCCCCAGGCAGCCCATTCCAGTGTCTGATTACTCTCTCTGTAAAAAATTTCTTTTTAATATCCAACCTAAACCTCCTCTGGCAGAGCTTGAGGCCATGCCCTCTTGTCCTACTGCTGGTTGCCTGGGAGAAGAGACCAACCCCCCATCTGGCTACAACCTCCTTTCAGGTAGTTGTAGAGAGTGATGAGGTCACCCCTGAGCCTCCTCTGCTCCAGACTAAACAACCCCAACTCCCTCAGCCTCTCCTCATAGGGCTTGTGTCCCAGTCCCTTCACCAGCCTCGTTACTCTTCCCTGGACCTGCTCCAGCACCTCAATATCCTCCCTGAACTGAGGGGCCCAGAGCTGGACACAGCACTCCAGGTGTGGCCTCACCAGTGCTGAGTACAGGGGAAGAATCACTTCCCTGCTCCTGCTGGCCACACTGTTCCTGATACAGGCCAGGATGCCATTGGTCTTCTTGGCCACCTGGGCACACTGCTGGCTCATCTTCAGCCTCCTGTCAATCCAAACTCCCAGATTTGAGGTGACTGAAAAAAAGGCATTTGTTCTGATTTGGGGGTTTGGGGGTTTTGGGGGTTTGTTTTGGTTTGGGGTTTTGGTGTTGATTTTTTTGGTGGTTTTGTTGTGGATGGGTTTTTTTGTTTGGGTTTGGTTTGGTTTTGGTTTGGGTTTTTTTTAAGTAAAAATATATAGTTCTTGGCTTCATTTTGGCGGGTGAGTTTTGACTAGGAGTCAGAGATTCAATTTTACTGCAGCAGCTCCATGATTTAAGAAAGTACAATGTAATGTCATTTTTTTATTTCAGAAAAAATAGTTATAGCTTTTGTTTCTTATTAGCTTTAAGAAGGCCATTATATATTAATTTTAGCTATAGTTTCCCAAATGCTCTGTCACTGTGTCATGTTTCTGTTTCACTACTTCTACACAGCGCTAAGACAAGACAATATATTCTTAAATAATTTATCATAACACTAACAAATGAATAGCAATTTTATGGAATAGTGATATAAAATAATTCAGTTGTTTGAGGGCTACGTATGCAAATTTGTAGAGAAAGTTACACATATATATGGCTATGTAAATATACACAGATTAATTTCAAATCACAAATGTCTGTTAATATTGTTTAAGGTAAAGGATTCATTACAGTTATGTTCTTTAGTGCTTAATCTGTTAATATTGCATATTCTTCTCTCTGTTTTTCACTTTGGCCTCCCAGAGAATTGAGGCAATCCTTTTTACCTCAGTCAGTACTTTCTCAATGCATGAGTCCACTTGAAAAGAGCCAATGTATATTAGGCTCAGAACTGGTGTCATAAGACCTACTACTCACAGGTGGCATCTATTCTGTCCAGGACATGATTTTTTCATGTGTATCCACATATGTTTGCATGCTTTTTTTTTGTGGTACTGAGCAGCTGTGGGAGTAGATTAGCAGTTTGATATGACAGAGTAAGCTGGCTAATTTGCTGTCACTCATCTATGTGGTTCTCATCTTATTCCAGTGGTTTTTTTGATTTTTTTTTTTTTCCCCAGACAAACAGTGGATGGAAATATGGTGTTTCACTGGATGAAAATATGAAGACTCACCCATTAATAAGACCTTTCAAAACTTTAGCTGAAAAGGTAAGAGAGGAAATTTCAGCTGTATTAAAACAAAGTAGATTGATTTGTTTGCTCTTTAAAATCTATTTCAATTATATGATATAAAAGGAAGAAGGACAAATAGGTACATCTATATGCTGAAGTGATTGTTTAGTTAATCTTACGTTGAATCTTGTATAATTTACTTACATTAGGCATAATATTCATAATTTCTTCATAGACCTGGGCCAATTTATATTCCATATATGAGTAGCACAGATTTTTCGTGCTTGCATGGAGGAGGAATGACTGGCAGCAATTCCTGGGTTTTAGGTGAAAATGTAATTTAACATATCTGAAGGCAATTTTGTCTTCAAGAAAGATGGTAGGAAAATGTAAAGAATGCGCAGGAGATGATTCAGTCGAAAATGCAGAAAAACATTTAAATTATTTTGAATGCATTTTTATTTGAATTTCTTGACTAAGCACGAATGTCTTCTGGTTGTCAGAACACTGAACTGAATTGGAATTCTGTTATTTATTTTTGCAATGAATCACTGGGAGACAAAAGTAAATCAATTAAATTTACCCCTCTTTACCACATTTTTCCTGTTCAGAAAATGGAGATGACAAAAATCAAGAGGGATTCAAAATGTTTTAGTTTCCTGAGGTTTGTAAGCTTTCTTGCAAAGTTTAGTTTCCTTAGTTTAGTTTCCTTTAGTTTTTCTTAACTTTAGTTTCCTAAGCTTTCAAATCTTTGGAGAGGAGCCAAAGCATTGTTGGTTGAGTTGTTATTTAAGCATTTCAAAGAGAATTTTCTAAATTGTCCCAAATTAGAACTTTTTTGAACCTAAAAATCAGGTCTATCCATGAAAGCTGTCATGTTAAGTAACTGCCAGGAAAATTCTAATTTACAGCACAAACTGAAATACTTTTATTAAAATTGATTTGAAAAGTCTTAATAGGGCATTACTCTGAATTTTCTTTGCCAAAACTTTTCAGAGTTTCTCTAACACCTTTAGTTTTCAAAGGGGTGTTGGAATACAGGCTGTTCCCTAATTTTTTATTGATAGCTGTGTTTATATGAAGAGGTGTATAGTTCCGTAATGTTCTGTATCTGTGAATGCATATAAATATAGAAAGACTAAAAAAAGGTCTTGAGTGCTGATGTACTCAAATGTACATACTTGCTTAAATAAGTTCATAGCCCTTTTAGTACCATCAATTTTTTATTGTTTTGTGCTGGAGGAATCAATGAATAAGTTTCCAGATCTAATCAACATTATTGCTCCAGAGCTCCTTGCAGTGCTGTTAGTTTCTAACACATATCCCAGCAATAAATGCCACTAAGAATTAAATTAAAAAAAAGGGTATTTCAAAGCTTCCATCTTATGAAAAAAGAATTATATTGTTGTTCTCACATAATATACAAATTTTATATACTTTTGTGGTATGTGACAATTTATACAGAAGGACAGAATGCTTTTATTGAGTTTTTACTACTTACTAAATACAGAGAGATTTTGCATTTTTTCATCAAAGGAAAAGGAAATTTATCGTTGGCCTGCCAGAGAATCGTTGAAAACCATGTTAGCCTTGGGATGGAGCCTGGAAAGGACCAAGGAAGGAGGAGACACAATAGTACATCAGCGTGAAAATGAAAAGCTTCGCAGCATATCTCAGTCTAGTCAGGTAATGTAGAATTGCTTAAAATAGAAAACAAAAGGCCTGTTCACTAATTTACCATGAAACTTTACACAGTTATGTCAGCTTTATATACTTTTAATAAAAACAAACTTTTAATGTTAGAGTTCTGAGACTGAAAGTCATGTCACTATAATAAACACTGTGAAATAACACTGAAGAGTGGATTCCAAAAAGGTAGCAGCTTTTAAGATAGTAAGGCTATCAGAGACCATATCAGAGAGCCATTGCTTTTCGTTTTCTCAGAAGAACTGAAGAGAGTGTTAATATAGTTATTCAAAGAATACCTCGTATAGTATTTAAAGTCCTTTATTTTTTAATAACCAAATCTAGCAATTTTCTTTTTTTTGGTCACACAGGGGAGCCTAAAATGGGCTTTTTTCAAGATTCTAATTATGATTGAGAAATGAGATTTCACATTTGATACCTTTTTTTTTTTTTAAATCTACAGGTAATATTTTTCAGGTCGTTATATATATTACCTAGCATTTTGATGTGAGAATAGATCTTTTTTTTTCATTTTTAAGTTTTTGTAATCACATGTTAAGACTGTTGGTCAATATGTCCATGTCTTGGACGGGGAAAGCTGTTTAAAACTATGACAAGTGTTTGGGAATTGTTATTGTACCCCTTGAGTTGAATTAAACGCACGTTTGTACTTTAATGTAGTGAGAGTTCATAAGCAATGCGTTGGGCACAGTCCTGCTGCCATAAGCAGTCCTGTGAGGAGTGTGCAAAGATGTGTCACAAGGTAACTCCCCGTGTACACTTGCACCAGCACTGATCCTGTGAGTATCAGTATCTGGCACCTTGAGCCTGTGTTGGGTTCATTCCCCAGGACCAGTTTTTGCTTACCAAAAGTGGCCCCTGAGCACTCTGTTACAAGACAATACTTTAACATGTCTTACCTTTTCAGCAAACTTTGCTGCCTTACAGGGAATCCTGCTGTCTCTGGCATCTCTGCTTCCAGCCATTTGAACTTGTTTGCATTTAGGCCTTGTTGCCCATGAAGATGCATGATGAAGATGTGATTGAGTAGAGGATTTCAGCACATGTTTAGTTTCAGTACATATTTGAAATCACTGATTTATATGTAACCATTCACATTTAACATATATCTAATAGGTTTATTGCACCGAGCTTCATCACTTTAAACAGTTGTAAATATATCATGCTCCTCCTTTTTCTTAGCCTGCAAATGCCTCAAGACAATAACCTATTTTATCTTATTATTGTGTTATCTTGTCTTTAGCATAGGGCTTGTACAGGCCACATTGCTCTGTCATGTTTTGAAAGCACATCTTGTATGTCTCATGATTGGTCTCCTCTCTTAGGCTAAAAGCATAGTTCTTAGCAACTTGTCATCTCTCACAAATAGAGAGATCTAAGTATCTGCACAACTTTTCTACTTCCACATCAGCAGATGTATTCTCTTAATCATCCTATTGTATCTTCAGTACATTGCAAAACAATAGCTGCACACAATTTCTACAAGAAAGTTTAAAATTGTGAATGATGTTACCCTAATCAGGTCAACAAAAGAGATGTTGTAGTTGAATACTTAATTCTTTCATCTGAAATACTTTTATCTGAAAATAATTATCTTTTTATTTCCCTGCAGGGAAATGGATATATCCCAGCACCACTTGATCTCTCTAATGTGGCACTTTCTAGGGAGCTTCAGGTTTGTATTTGTGTTTTGCATATATTGTACTGAAAAGAATGAATAGATTTAGTATTATTATTAAAGAGCTGAATTTTGCTAGGCTTTATGACTGTATCTGTGACTGTTGTCATATGCTGTGATATGCTGTTGTAGAAAAGTGCATGCCATACTATTTACATACTGGAAAAATGAAACATACAAAAATTCTGCTATTCATGCCTTGGTGCTTTCTGAGTTTCCAGAAAAAAGTTATCATGAAGCTAGGGAATGAGCTGATAATAGTGTGTGATTTATGTGTATCCTGTTCTTGTGCTGACTTGAAAGAATACCTGAACATAGACCTGACATTTAACTGTGATTTTTTTTTTTTTACCACTAGAGTGTAGACTCTACCCAAGACAATAAAATTATGTGGAATTACAGAATTCTTAATTGTCATCTTCTAATTTCCCATCTTGTTTTTTTCTGGTGGTAATGTAGGGAATGGTTGAGGTAATGGCAGAAAACTACCATAATATATGGGCCAAAAAGAAGAAAATGGAGTTGGAAAGCAAAGGTAAGCCAAAATCCTGTGAACTACACACACACACATAAAAAAACCAACCAACCAACCAAAAACAACCAAAAAAACAAACAAGGAAAATGAGGGAGAAGAAACAAATGGAAAGAAGAACAGTGTAAGACAATAAAAATTGAATAGTTCCTTTCGTACATGAATTTAATAAATCTTAGAAGAGAAAAACTAACAGCTTTTCAACTTACTAAAGGTGGAGGTAGTCATCCTTTATTGGTACCTTACGATACACTGACAGCCAAGGAGAAATCACGAGACCGTGAAAAGGCACAAGAGCTGTTTAAATTCCTTCAAGTCAATGGTATAATCATATCTCGGTAAGTTGCACATTTTTTGATATGCTTGTTTACATTCAGTGCACAACCAGCATGATGTTTTTATCTCACTGCAGTTTGGTAGTTATTAACATAATTACCATTTGGCATATCTTCTATAAATCATAGTCTTTGTTATTTTTAAGTTCAGAAAGACCCCTTTGAAATAGTATAGACAGGTATTATTTTTAATAAGTATGTGATCATAGTAAATACAAAATGCAACAGTAATGTAATTAAAAAGCAGAGAATTTAAGCACCTAAATTAGGAGCCAGCAGTGTCAGCAAGGATCATAGGCAAATAAATATGAGGCCTGATAGTGAAACACATCTATGTATAAATGGTTTTTAAACCAGTTTTTGAAGTTCTGGTTTGAGTTCTGTGCATTCCTAAGATAGTGGCTATTTTGGAGGCATTTCATCTTTAACTTCTGCTCAAGCAACAGCATAGACTTCACTAGTTGTATTCTAACTTAAATCTCTGTGTCTCAAAGTAAGCTAGCCTGTGGGGCATTACACTGTCAGTGAAATTAAAATTTTTGTCTGAATATGATGGAATTGTGAATTATTATACTATAACTATCATCTTTTATTGTATGTGGAACACCTAATCACAATTTTGCTGGCATTAAACATCTTTGTAAACTAAACTGATGAACAAATTTTTCTGTACATGTTCTTCACTTCATATTTTCATTTATTTCTACTTTTCAAGTCCGCATCCCTATTGAGAGTATACTCAGAAATTTATACAAATCAATTATTAGGACCTGCAAAAGGTAACTTTGTTGGTTTCAACAACTAATTACATTTCTTAAGATATGAGAAAACAGTTCTAAATATACACTTCTGCATTAGTACAGAAAAAAATTCCCTTCTGCCACATATGTAGGCTCCCAGCCTGAATCCAAAATGTAGGTATGCCACCAAATACTTTTATACCCTCAATAATCTCTTTAGAGCCGTTGAATAAGATTAGTTCCTGAAAATGAATAATCTTTTGAAACACCAATGGAATTGCTCAAATTTTGGAACTGTGTCTATGTCAGGAGGGCAATGTTTTCAGTGTTGACTGATGGGACAAGTCAACTTGAAAAAGCACGTTCAAATTCTCTGTTGGTGCGGGTGAAGAGTTTGCAGCAATTGTCTGTATAAGGATGAATCCAAATTATTTTTTTCTCAGTGTTTCCTTCAGATGAATATGTGCATATATATAATCTTTTGAAGTACTCACTGCAATTATCACATTTCCAGAATGTCATTCTTAGAAATGTTGTTCTAAGCATTAAAACATAGAAATTGTTTATAATTGGAAATGTATAGGTGGAACAGCATGTGTACCTTACATATACCATCTGCCTCTGGTGTTCTGGGTTTTTTTGTTTTTTTTTTCTCTTCTTTCTTTGTTGGGAACACTTTTGAAGCACTTCATGTGTTTATGATATACAAATAAACCTCTCAGACCTTACTCAAGTACACATTAGAAAAAACATGGTATTTTGTTAAGGATCTTTAAATCTCTGTAAGAAATCTTAGTACAAATGATCATTTTTTTCCATACTACAACAAGTCCAGCATTTTCCCTGCTTTCTTGCTTTTGCCTGGGTACCACAAACTAGCAGTTCCTCCCTTCTTCCCTACTTCTGACACACTGTTCAGTACACTACCCCTCTGTAGCCTCTGCATCTCCTTTAGTTCAGTCATTTTCTCTAACTGATAAAGGCCAACTCTTCCTATCTGCTACTATTTGAAGTAAATGAAGTTGCCATTATGGGTAACCAGAGGTTTCCTCTGTTGCTTCCTCACTTGGCAAGGCAGTTAGATGCCCCAGGTGTTAAACACCATCTATCAACAAAAAAATCTGAAGTATAGTTTATAGTCCTTTTAATGTTGGAATAAAGAGACTACAAAGAAGTTGCAGACTAAACAAATGTACATGAAAGCCTCAAGGAAACAAAGAGGAAAGAAATAACAACTTGTAAAAGCAAACATGTTTGAAAACAGAATAACTTGAAAGGGGGTATGTGACATATACCCTATAGGGTTATGTGACTTCAAAAGGAAAAATGAAAAAAAAAATCCCAGTTCTAGTCCTGGATGCCAAGACAGAATGCATCATTAGCAGTTTTGTGAAATGAACCCTTAGCAATGAATTGGAGGGTTTAGCTACCTATCAGAGGAACTTTGATGGGCTGGAGAAATGGGCTGACAACTCTTGTGAGGGTGAGCAAAGGTAAAGGCAGAGTCCTATAACTAGGATGGAGTAACCCCAGAAATAGGAGAATTTAGCCTGAGAGCATCTGTGCAAAAGAGCACATTGAATTGTGCAAGTTGAACATAAATCAGGAATGTGTCCTTGTGATGACAAAGGCTGACTGTGTACTAGGCTTTATTAGTAAGTGTAGCCCGCAGGTTGATGGAGGTGGTTTTTTACACTTCCATTTTGTGATCATGAGATTGTATCAGGAGTACATTGTGCAGCTTTTGGCTCACCAGTGCTAAGGAAGCCCTTGAGAAAAGAGTTGCTCAAGTGGGAGGCCACTGAGATGCTTTGGGGATTGGCATGCATGTCATGCCAGGAGAGATTCTGAGGAAAGATGTGGTTTTTTTCAGTTTTAAAATAATAGGATACAATGGGATTTACTGCTGTCCTCAACTGTTTTATTCAGGGTTAGCGACAATGAAGTAAAACACTGTCTCCTCCAAAGTAACAAGTTCTTACAAGGAAAATTCCAGTTATATATATGAAAATATTTCACCATTATTTGTTCACAGAGAGGGTGGTCAAAAATTACAGTAGGCTTTTCAGAGTCATCATGAGATTTCGATCCTTGAAGCTACTCAGTACATTTTTGGACAAGGTTCTGAGCAATCTGACCTTTTGGCTTTGCTTTGAGATGGGATTTGGAGGTTCCTTCCAACCTAAATTTGTCTGTGATCCTGAAAATTTTAGAATTTCAGTCACTTAGGTTTTGTTTGTAGTTAAAATAAAATCTAGTATTTTAAATCTAGGCACAGACAACCACACTTTTTTGTTCTGCTTTAATATCTTGCATGTACCAGTCAGGATTTAGGTCATGAATTTATCTTAAAGAATAAATAATGTACAGCTCTTTAGAAATTATTGTGTACTGCTGAAATTTTCAAATACTTTAGTAGTATAGTAGTTTGTTACTTACATTTAAGTTTTCATTTAGTAGCTGAAGTAATTTTGACTTCAGTCTTTGATAAAATTCAAGGAAAAAATTAACAGTGAATAGTCAAATGAAGGGTAGCACTTAGACTTAATTTAAAGATGCAACTGCTGACTTCCTAAATATTTGGCACTTTATTGTGCCAGCAGTAGAAATTGAGTGACCAGTGTATTATTTTGTTAGATTCAGATGTACCATGGCTTTGTTTGTGCAATAAGGTAGCACTCTGAAGTTCTTATCCTAAAATATATATATTATGGATACTTTAATCACAAGCTATTATACCTCTTACTAAAATCAGCTCATGTTTCTGTTTCTTGCTAGGTAGTTGATAACTGAGAGTTGCTATGGAAGGTCCATTTCTCCTTCTTATAAAAATTTACCATAATAAAAAGATAAAAAGGCATGGAATCCTTCATGGTACTGTTTTCATTTCTACTGCTGTCATCATGATTGCTATTTTTCTTAATCCTTTCTGAAACAGGGGCCTGAATGACATGGAGTTGGATGCTTCATCCATGGAAAAGAGGTTTGCCTTTAAGTTTCTGAAGAAAATTTTAAAATATGTTGATTCTGCTCAAGAGTTTATTGCACATTTGGGTAAGTTGCATATTTTATTCTGAAAATAATTAGAATTGTTGATATTTAAATATTTGGATTGGTATGTTTACATTTGTAGCGAACATTATTTTTATTGCATTTAAGAAACTTAAATCCTGTCTTCTCATTTGCAGATTAAATTCTTGTGCATTTGTAACCCGCTAAACAGTTTCTGTTGTTTTATTTTTATTTCAGTAAAATTAAGTTTGTAAGCCTATTTGAAAGAGCTATTGTGTTATTTATTATTAGACAGCTTCTTATTTGTGTGTCTGCCTTGATTGTATCCTTGCAGAAGCCATTGTAACCAGTGGAAAAACTGAAAAATCTCCACATGACCAAGAAATAAAATTCTTTGCTAAAGTGAGTGATTTAGTATTTCAAGTAATGTCAATATACATTCCATTATACAGACTATGAAAACTTGTAATGTTAGACTGCTTTTCACATAACAGTAATACATATTTTCCATTTTTTCATGCTGAGTAATCAAATAGTTATCAAACATTTTAAAATATCTTCAAAAATATTTCAGTGTATTTGCTTTATTCAAATATTTTAAAATACTTCAATATATCTGCTTGTGTATGAGAAGGAACATAGAAAGTAAAAGGCAGTTTATTTTTTACATTAATTTAAATACTCTCACTGAATATATAAATTGCTTCTGAATTTTTTTACCACAAGGTATCGCTGAAGTGCGTAATTTCATCTAATTATCAGGAAGAAATATTCCTATGCAGTATTAGATCCAAAACAGATATCTTTTTGTAACTGTTTATTATTTATGTAACTTTTCATAAAATTGTAGCACTTGAGGTTTTAATTTAGATGATTTTGTGTCTGAAATGAGAAAATACAATTGTTGCAGAACTAAAATTCTTTGATTAAACTTTGGCCAATCAGAGCTGCTGTGTTTACCATTGAGCTCTGTTAAAACTACATTTTGTATCTGTATTTCTTAGGTTCTTTTACCATTAGTTGATCAGTACTTTACAAATCACTGCCTCTACTTCCTGTCTTCTCCATCAAAAACCCTCAGCAGCAGTGGATATGCATCAAATAAGGAAAAAGAAATGGTAGCAAGGTAAGAAGAAAACACAAAATACACAGGAGGGTTTTATATAGATAACCAAAGGACTTTTCTTAGATTAAAGAGAAAGATAGTTCAAAAGCTCGATTTCCTCAGCTGGAAAGTGAGTATTTTGTTTTGTATTAAATTAGCAGTGAGTAAATAAAATCCTCATTTTAGTATTCTCTTGCATACATATATATGTGTGTGTGTGCGTGTATATATAATTAAAGAATTAAGTGTATATAACAAGTATATATTTTAGAATATGTAATTGTACATAAGATAAAAATATTAATAAATTCTTCTGTGAACAATGCAACTACTTAGTTTCTGGTGAGTTTGCGTTTCATTGTTGGTGGCAGTTTCTGGTTGAAGGTTGTTCCACTGTTGGGTCATTTAAATGGTCTCACATTTATTTAAATTTTTATATATACTTAAAAAATGTTAAAAATACCATGATGCAGCTTTCTAGAGGGAATTAAAGATTCTCTCCAAAATTGCTTCTTCCCCTGCATAAGTATTTGTGGAATTTAATAATTTTTAGATGTCTGTACTGTTTCCAAATTGGTTCAAGTCAGCCATTTGATGCAAAATTATTTAAGAGAACTCAATTAAAAAGAGATATTTGCAATTTAATTTATAATGTGTTGCCTATACAGAAATATTAATTTAATTTTTCTGCAACTAAGATTGAAACATTAACATTTAATTGGCCTTTAACTATAACTGTAACTCAATATTTTCATTGCCGGGTTCTTTCTTCCACTCAGAAGTGCTACCAGTTATTTTCTTTGGGAAATTTTACAGAGTAATGTTTAAAACTGTTTTATTCTCACGCTTTCTTACTTTACCTGTAGGTTCTCAGATTTCTTTTACTTTCCTTCACTACGTTGACCAGAGTTAACTATTTTTTTCCAATGGAAAGTAGATACCAAATTTGAAAATAAATGTTACTTACATGTTGTTATGTAAGATCAGGCCTTGCACTCAACTTCCTAGATTTCAGTCTTCAGTTTATCTTTCAACTTATTTTTTCATTTCTCTAAATTACTATTACCCTCTTTTTAGCATCTTTTGTGTAGGTGGCAGTCTTTATATAGCAGTTGCCTGTAAGAGTGAATGTTAAGTCCCTAAGATTTTGTTTTACTGAGTTCTCAGATATATTACATACAAATGTGCAAGATAGTCCTCCAGGAGCTGGGAAAGTCAGCTCAGGTTCAGGAGGATGGACGTAGAATTTAATTTTGTTTAAGTTTCATCCTTCCTCTCTGAATGTTCCTGTTACTTCCTTAAAGTCAGGCAGGTCAGCATAACGAACATAGAAGAATGTGTACTAGGGCGATACAAAGTGACATGAAGAAGTTAGATATTTACATATCTGCTAATATAATTTCAGAAATATCTTATAATTCTTTATGCATTCTTCATTGAGTAAAGTGACTATCTGCTATTTTCATCTTATAGGAAGTATAGTATTTCCTTACTATTGGGAAGATAACAGTAACAATCTGTGGTTAGTAAGAGACCATACTGATTCCTAAGGTATATGCTTCAGTTTATTATGTTCTAATTCCATTTGTAAAGTATAGAGCAAATGATATACAAGTCCTGGCTAACTGTCTTTGTTAGAGCAGCCCCTTTAATTTTTAGACAGCTGCTGATTTATTCTCTTAATTATCCTACTATTTTGACAGATAGGTTAGATATGCAAGTTTCTGATATACTTGCCAGAAATTCTTCTAGTTTGTATGTGTCGTGGGTTTTACCAGGGATCAAATTTTTTTTTTTTTTTTTTATTCAAACTCCCCCCTCAACACATTTTGTTGAGGGAGGTTTTATACAGACAATGATGTAAGGGGTATAATACTAAGATTTATTACTAGCAAGATAAAAACTAAGGAATAACATATACTACAACAGTACTAATTAGACTTGCTTATCTTATGAAAAGAATATTAGGTTGTTATTTATAAGTTCGGCTCAAGTTTTTCAGTCTTTATTTCCCCCGCCTTGGGAAGGAAAGGGAGGGGGGAAGGTCCTCGCTGTGGGTTTGTGCATTTGGCTGAGTACCAGGTTCTAACAAAAGCATTTCTCCCTGCTTGAACAGTCCAGGAGAAAGGTTTCTTCTTTTGGTAAAATCATAAGTATTTACAAA
>VYXB01007825.1:2290962-2449680 GCA_013397135.1 Pachyramphus minor | reverse complement strand
CATGGCTGCTTAATTTCTTCTGTGCAAAACCCCTTCTCTTCAGTTTTCTTAAGTATGTCATTAGCAGAGGCATTACTAAAACTTTTGATTGGCTTTTTCTCTGGAAATCTATCTGGGCCTGACCATTTCAGCCCAGGGGGCACTGGTAAAACCCATGACAGTATATAATTCCGGATTCATCTTATCATCATCAGAGGGTAAACACAGATTCATTTCTTTATTTACAAAGAATATCTTTGCTAATTATTTTTAAAATTGTGAAGATTTTTAACATTCATTTCCTGTAGAATGCCAAGTAAAACACTAAAATATTTCTTATTTTTTCTTGTTCTTACAAAAAAAAAAAATTCTTATTCAGAAATATTAGCCATAAAGAATAACTCAGCCATACAGTATGGAATTGTTGGAAACCACTGTAATCAAAAGAAAGTTTCACATTTCAAGTCATCTCTGAAGTAGTGAAGCTTAGAAAATGAGAGATCTTAGAGGGTTCAAAATGGGACTCTGAATTCTAACTCGTCTAACTCATCATGTATCACTCAAAATACACTTTCCAGGATTTTCCTATGTTGTGATTTCTTTTTCACATTCCTAGTACTCTTTACCTCATATTCTAAATAAATCTTTAACCTTTGTCTTGTCTTCTCTCGCTCTTTCTGTTTTTTTTCTACTTTAGCCTGTTCTGCAAACTAGCTGCTCTTGTTAGACATAGGATCTCACTTTTTGGTAAGTTGTTAAGAAAGATCTTGGTAAAGTTCAAAATATAAAGAATGTATAACTGTTGTTTCTAACTTACCTGAAGCTTTTCACAAATATAGGCAAAATTCTATAACATGGTGCATAAACTTCCAGCGTAATTAGTGACTGCATTGAACATGGCTCTGAAGCTAACACTTAGTAGAGTATGTAAACTGTTGAAGCAGCAAGAAGTGGCAGGTTGTACTATTGTGTTCTCATAGTATCTCTCTTTAACCAGGTAGTGATTCTGTTACAATGGTGAACTGCCTGCACATCTTAGCTCAGTCTCTTGACACACGGTAAGTTTGCAACATTTGTACCAACTACAAACTACAACGGTGTTGTAGAGCTTTTCAGAAGCAGCTGGGTCATTTCTGTATTTTTTTTTATTCTTTCTTTGTAATAAATTATATTAGCAACATCAGTAATTCAGATATTGTCCTTCATATTAGCAGATTTTGTCTGAAGTGTTTCATCTCTATTTTTCTGTTCAATGCCTGTCATTAAAACATTGAAAACTTTTGTCACTATTTCCAAGGACATTTGAAGACTTCATTGGGAGACATAAATGATACTATCTTTGGAACTGCATGTATTGATACCTGCAGATATTGAAACAGTTTAGCATATAGTGGAAAATTTGTCATTAGAAGTAAGCAGAGTGTATTGATATATGTGCATCTGATATATTTGCTAACTTTTACTGTTCATCATTGAAGTGATTATGTAGATTAAAAAAGAGGCTAGGAGAGTTTTCTAATTTGAGTTGATTTCTGGCCTGGTTGTGTTACACAGCAGCCTGACAATGAACTTCTTGTGAATGACAACACTGGAACTTCATTAAGGAATTGGAGAAGAGTGAAAAAAAATTAAGGAAAGGGACAGTGATGCTGGTATTGCAGTTGCATTTTCTAGATTTAGGGTGCTTTGAAGTATCTTGACTTGCATAACTAGTTACTCTGGCTCCCATAAAAATGTAGGGATTGAGTTGGGGAGTTTTGAGCATATTTTATGGAGGAGCTTTCTCACCACTTATGATATTTACTGAGAAGGCATTATCTTGTTTGAAAGCAGATCAGAAAAACTGGAAAGGCAAGATTAGGAATAAAGGTCTTTGTAGGTATTATTTTGTATTAAGTAACCAATGGAGAAGAGTGATTATACCACTTTTGCAACCACTAATTGTTGCAAAAGTAAGTGTCCTTCTCTGTTCATAATGTAAAGGTCATTGATACCGTGTGTGTATCTTCAAAGACTGATAGAATGTAACTAACCTACATACAGCTCTATACAGCTGCTGAAGTTCAATGCAACATTTTTCCCTTATTATTTTTCAGAACTGTTATGAAATCAGGATCTGAACTTGTTAAAGCGGGATTGCGTGCCTTTTTTGAAAATGCTGCTGAAGACTTGGAAAAAACTTCAGAAAATCTTAAGCTTGGAAAATTTACTCATTCACGAACACAGATCAAGGGTGTTTCACAAAATATCAATTATACTACAGTAGCATTGTTACCAATCTTGACATCAATTTTTGAACATATTTCACAATATCAGTTTGGAATTGATTTACTTTGTAAGTATTTTATTTTTTAAAAAAAGTTTATTGTGTTATAATGGTACAAACCCTTTTTAGTAATGCTGCATGGATTCAAAAGATGAAATTCGGTTTTCACTAACATGCACATTTCCAGCATAATTTAAATCTGAAATTACCTGCATAATATCTTATTTCTAGTGCATGTGTAAAAATAATACTCAGTAAGTTTCAAGTTAATTATGTACAATATTCCTCTAAACATTGAGAAATTAAAATATCCCCTTAAATACTGTCTTACCAGCTGTGTGGATGCAATTAGTTTTCTATAGAAAATTCTTATTTCATTAGATTAAAGGAGACAAGTTGCTATTAATTCCCGATGGGTTTTCTCCTTACATGTGAAAACCACTGTAGGTCTTTGAATATAAGTTTTCCGTATTTTTAGCATCATTTAGTTTAAAAATACTGAAATGACTCCTTGAGATTCAGCAATATGCTGAATGGTCTTATTATGTTCTAATGTCTCTAATTATCTTCCAAAATTTTGTATATATTTGGGTCATAATTAAAAGATGGATAACCATGAAAATACTTTCTTTAAAAGTGTGTTGAAACTTTAGATCACGTACCTAAAGGTTAGATGCACAGAGTGATGTGGTTTAGCTTAAAATTGTACTCTGTGAGTGTGATAACCTGGAATTATCTTATTAGCAAGTATCTGTTGTCCTCTTGGAATGTCTGATGGTCTGTTAGGTTAGGTATTAGAGAAATTGAAGACAAACAATACCATGTGGAGTATCGATAGTCAGAAAGTTCAGTGGTACGTATGTCAGATCCCATAAAATAGATGTTCAATATTTGAAAAGTAATCTTTAGCTGAATAAATACTGATAATATGCTTCTTGTTTTCCTCTAGTGGGTGATGTACAAGTTTCATGTTACAGAATTCTTTGTAGCCTCTATTCTCTTGGGACTGGAAAGAACATCTATGTTGAAAGGTATTACATGTAACATTCAGCATGTAAAATTTTCTCTTCTTTAAGACTGTGTTACTTAGGTAATAAAGCAGTTTGGATGAAAGGTGAATTTGAAACACTGAGAGATGTTTAAAGTATACTTTATCTTGAAAGTAGTTGCCTATACTTTAGCATTCAATTCCACCAAAATGGAATCAAAACTAGATAAAAGCAAACAACTTATCCTGCACGTGTCAGTGTATCTGCAGAGTGTTGTTGGTTTGGGGGTTTTTTCCCATGGGAAAAGGTAAATTTTTCCATTGGTTACAATTAAAGTTCCCAAAGTTTGTCTACTGCATGTTGCTGTGGAATGTAGGCTTAATACTAAATAGAATGCATATGTTTCACACCTAAGTCTATACAGAGTTCTCAGAAATTGTCCTGAGCATAAAATGTAGAGTATTCTGACAACATTTAACTCTACAAATGAAACCATTAGTTAGTTGCATTTAAAAAAGACTAGGGTCTGCAATTCCTGTATCTAGTTGCTGTGCTATCTTCCAAGCCCTGGATTTTAGATCAAGGGACCAAGTCCATATCTCTTAGTTCAGAAAAGAGAACCTTATCATAAGACAGGAATTAAGATAAGGTTAACCTATCCTTATGCTTGTGAAAGTTGTAGGTTAGGCAGTTTTCATGACCTTTCTTCTGATGGAAAGTTTAAGATCCACACACAGAGAGAGAGAGAGAGAGAGAGAGAGACTAAACTGGAGGAAATGCAAGTCGTTTGGTTAGGAGAGGCTTTGCCTAGTATGAGGAATGCTGGTCTCCAATTCCTTCCTTCCAAAGTTTATTTAAAATTCTTTTATGCAAAATGCAAGAACAGTCTGGTAGATAGATCTTTCCTCCCACTCTGCATGCATGCACATGTGCACACTCATTCTTTTGTACATCCTTATTCAGGCATTTATGTGTCCATCACTAAATCAGAAAGCTGTACTCTCTTTCTTCTCTTTCTGGGCTTGAAAATCTTAAATACTTCTTTACACAGATCTGATAGGAAAAATAGGAAGTTCCTTACCCCTTATCTAACCAGCAGTGAGGGTCTTGTCACATGAAATCAAACATGATTGTGTTTGAGCTGCCTTTCAATAAGAAGTGCTCACAGCACAGGCCTCCACTTGATTAGCAAAAGCTATAAGCATTAGACCCTTTACGTTGATTCCAGCAGCATCACCTTTGCCTACTGCAGTTGTCTTCTTAGACTGGAAGAGCAATCAGATTAGATATATTCAAGGAATTGAATTAACCTCTCATACAGTCTTAAGAGACTTTCAGCTGTGGATTTCATTTAGTTTGTTTTTAACTAGTCTCAAGCTCTTAAATTACAGTCGTAGGCAGATATCAGTGTCTTGGTGGGAGGTAGGATTTCAAACATACTGTTCAATGTTTCAACAAAACTTAAAAGTGAGTGATTGAGCTGACTTGAACAGTTATTCAAGTTAAACAATGCTCAGATGCAGGATCAAAGCGCAGGTTTTTCTCCTAGGAATTTTGGAAGGGACATTAAGAAGTTTTACCTTTCATTGTAGAATGAGTCAGTTCACTTTTTACAGATAAATATCAGTTTTCATGGCTGAAATAATTCAGCTGATTCTATAAGAATCCTGAGTGCTGGCACTCAGAAGTTATTTTTAGTATCTGTAACAATAATAAGAAATATAAACTTCTGCATTATTTGAGAATTTATAGCAACTTTTTGATAGATGTAGTTAAATATTACAAAATTAACTGCTGTGTTCAGTCATACATACATATGCAGGTTGTTCATTAAGACTTTGAATTGACCTACTTGAGGCTTCTCAAAATTAAGACTGCCAAATACACAAGAAAGCCTGTTATAAGAGTAGTAAAATAGAAAATGCTTCTTCATGTCTACCCTCAGTTGGTGGTCTTTTGTCATGTTTTGGTTTTTCAAAGTCTAGATTGATTTGATTACATTTCAAGTGTTTTCCACTTCCTCCAACGCTTGCACATCAGACTGTGATAGTCATTCCTCATTCTTCAGTGTGAATGTTTGCAGTTAATTATGTTTCTAACACATTTCATCTAAAGGGTTAATTTGTTAACTACCTTAACTTTGTTAATTTCCCTAACTACCTTTTTATTCAATTCATTCTACTGAACAACTCAGTTCCCTGCTGATTTATTTTACATGATTTACTTTTTGTGTCAGTGACTGACAATTTGCTCTGAAATTCTTTTATGTTTTCTAGCTTCCATCCTGCAAAATTATAGGCTTGCATAGAATCATAGAATGGTTTGGGTTGGAAGGGACCTTAGAGATCATCTTAACAGTGATCTCATAGCTCACCCAGGGATAGGCATCACGTGATTATCTCTGGCACTGCCTCTTCATCCTGTTGTGAGGGCCCTACCTCCCCTTCATCTCTCACTGAGTGAACTGGTTTTGTCTTGGGTTTCTTCTCCTCTATAGGTGTGACTGCTACCAGCAGGGGTTGTTCCTCTCATTTAGCTGCAGTTTGAGTGGCCACAGTGCCTGTTGATCTGTTTTCTGTCTCTTTCCCCTGAGGGTGCTGTCTAATAACAAGCAGTGTCCAATAAATATTAGCTAGTCCCCAGCATGTTGCATAACTTGACACCTCTCTGGAACTGCCACAGCATTTTTCTTTCAAATATTCTGCTACTTTATCATGGTCCTGTTGTTGTTCAGGGGTGAACTTCCAAACTATTGGGGCAGAATAAGTCTTCAAAAGCTGGCCCATTTTCTCCCACATTCCATGCCACTCATGGCTATCCACCCTCAGGGCAGATGTCTGAAAGACACTCCTAAAAATCATTTTGTGACTCTGAACATGGTATGGACCATGCTAAGGGGGGTGTGGCAGACCTAGCAACAAGAACATGCTTTTCTTAACATCCAAGGGAAATTCAAAATCCTCAAATCTGTTATAACAAGCCCGAAGAAGGAGAAGGGGGTGAAAACTGGGGAAAATCATCCTGTTCTTCCTACAGGCTGGGTATAATTATTAATGGACTCCCAGAGGTAGCACCTGAGATGAGGGTAGGAGAGCAACACTGAAGACACACCCCAAATGACTCTCCTTATCCTTGGTGTTATCAGATCATAAGCTCATATCACACAATACAGCAACAAAGCAATCCTGATCCCTCTCCCTGCCCTGAAAAAATATCATCTCAAGGAGCCCATACTGCATATACAGGAATATATGCAGGGTTAGATACCACAATCATGTGCTCTGGATCCAATATAACAAATGCTTAGACAAAATTTGTTGCCAACCCTCTCTGGTCAGATTTATTGTTATCTCAACCTTTCCTGCCTCACACTGAGCACCAAATAGGAGTGTTGTGGTTTAAGAATGGTATTCCCCCATTTAGTGTTGCCACTGAAACAATCCAAATCATGTGCCACTTGCTCACTCTTACCATCCCCTCCCTCTCCCCTGCTGCGGGCTGGAGAGGAGAATTGGAGGCACAAAAGGTAAAGATCATGGGTTGAGATAAGAACAATATACTGGAAACAGCAATGAGATAAGGCAATGAAATTGTTGCTCAGTAAGAGCAACAATACTAACGGCAGAGTGTACAAGAAAGAGGTGAATGATTCACTTGCAATTGCTCACAACCACGTTACGTGACCCTGAAGGGACCCCTTCCTACGTCCCCCAGCAATGACATGAGGTGATACAAAATAATCTCCAGGTCCTAGCCATGCCGCCTCCTGGCTACTACAAAAATTAATCCTGTGTTGGCCAGAACCAGGACTGGTGGAGGTGAGGTTTTTTTAAATTGTGTTTCTTATACCTCTGTGATTTCTGGTATATTTTTTCATTCGAGAAATGCAATTTTTCAAAGTTGTCAAATAGTTCCTAATGTATTAAAAAGACAAAATACACCATCAATAAACATTAATACTTCTTTTTTACTGTGCATGCTAAACATTGATAGTCTAGTGAAAGACTTATCCTTTCAGATGGCATTTAATGTCTCTCATGTACAGGCAGCGTCCTGCACTTGGTGAGTGTTTAGCATCTCTTGCGGCAGCCATTCCAGTAGCATTCCTTGAACCTTCTCTCAACCATTACAACCCACTGTCTGTTTTCAACACAAAAAGTGCAAGAGAAAGAGCAAGTAAGTACTGTTCCTCAAAAAAAACCCAGTTGTTTACTCCTCTCCAACTAAGTAACAGAAGTTGAATAATGAAAATAATCCAAATGTATGCCTCAGTAGAGAACTACTATTGCTCTTTCATTGTCATTTTAGACTTCCCTATTTTGTTGAGACTGTGTCAATATTTTTCCCTTTCTCCTAATATTTCTAGACGTTTTTCTGAACATGATGTTCGAATGCTTTTCTAAAGGTGCATGCTGTAATATTTGAGTCTTAGTTCAAGAACATATATATGTTACAAAATTTTTTGGCAAATATTCAATTGTGTACATGTAGCAAATTTCTATGCTTTTTGTGGTCTTAGCAGTAATTCAAAGCAGTTTGGTCTAGGAAAATCCTGGAAGAATAAGTTTTCGATTCCATGAAACCTTAATCAAAGAGGGACCTTGACAGTTTGGAGAGATGGGCAGAGAAGAACCTTCTGAAGTTCAGCAAAAGCAAATGCAGGGTCCTGGACCTGGGGAAGAATAACCCCATGAAGCAGCACCTGCTGGAAAGCAGCTCTGCAGAGAAGGGCTTGGGGGTCCTGGTGGGCAACAAGCTGTCCATGAGCTGGCAGTGTGTCCTTGTGGCCAAGAAAGCCAATAGTGTCCTGGGGTGCGTAACGAAGAGCTTGGGCAGCAGATTGAGGGAAGTGATTCTGCCCTCTTACTCGGCCCTGGTGAGGGCTCGCCTGGAGTGCTGTGTCCACTTCTGGGCTCTTGAGTACAAGAGAGACATGGAGCTCCTGGAGCTCCAAGAGAGGGCTAGGAAGATTATTAAGGGACTGGAGCATCTCTCTTATGAGGAAAGACTGAGGGAGCTGGACCTGTTCAGCATCAAGAAGAGACAACTGAGAGGGGACCTCATCAATGTGTACAAGTCTCTGAAAGGAGGGTGACAAGGGGATGGAGCCAGGCTCTTCTCAGAGGTGTCAAGAAATAGGACAAGAGGCAATCAGCAGAAACTGACACACAGGAAGTTCCACCACAATATGAGGAAGAACTTCTTTACTGTGCAGGTGGCCACACACTGCAATAGATTGCCCAGAGAAGTTGTGGAGTCTCCTTCACTGGGGATATTTAAGAACCATCTCAGCTCAATCCTGTGCAATGTGCTCCAGAATGACCCTACTTGAGCAGGGAGTTTGGGCTAGATCATAGAATAATAGAATATACTGAGTTGGAAGTGACCCATCAAGATTATTGAGTCCTGGCATTTCTCCAGGCATCCCAAGAGGCACACTATGTGCCTGAGAGGATTGCCCAAATGTTTCTTGAACTACTACAGGCTTGGTGCTGTGACCACTTCCCTGGGGAGCCTGTTCCAGTGCTTAACCACCCTCTGGGTAAAAAACCTTCTCCTGATATCTAATCTAAACCTCCCCTGATTTAGCTTCATGCCATTTCCTTGAGTCCTGTCACTGGTCATGAGAGCAAAGAGATCAATACTTGTCCCTCCTCTTCCCCTCACAAGGAAGTTGTAGATTGCGATGAGGTCCCCCCTCCTATATTTTATGCAAATAAAAGTTGTGAATGATTATTGAAACAATGGCCAGAGTTCATTGAATATTAATATATTAATATAATCTTTCTGTTCTGCACTTTTAGCTGGACTGCTCACCATATAATTGCAGGACACCTTATGGTAAAACCATGGCTTTATGGCAGCTATTGTTTACTTCACTGCTATCTGCACATCATCAAAAAGACATAATCTATGAAAGGAGATACCCAAACCCTTATTGGATGTAGTTATATCTGCCCAAGATGGTGAAGGAAAAAAACCTGAGTGACAATGCTACTTGTATTTAGGGTTTAAACATAGGTGTGCTCTTTTATTTTGCTAAGTAATCTTTTGGTTTTCTACCCTTACTTACAGTTTTAGGTATGCCTGATACAGTAGAAGAGATGTGTCCAGAGATCCCTCAGCTGGATGGACTAATAAAGGAAATTAATGATTTAGCAGAGTCTGGAGCAAGGTATACCGAAATGCCTCATGTCATTGAGGTTATCTTACCCATGCTATGCAACTATTTATCCTACTGGTGGGAAAGAGGGTCTGAGAGTGTTCCTCAAAGTGGTGGGCCTTGCTGTACAATGATAACGTCTGAGCATCTGAGCATCGTTCTTGGGAACATTCTAAAAATCATTAACAACAATCTGGGAATAGATGAAGCATCGTGGATGAAAAGAATTGCAGGTATTGTGAACGTTTTTTGAAGAGTAACTTTACTAATAATATTTAATTATTTTTTATACTTTACCTAGTGATATAATAGCAATAAATTGTAAAAAATGTAAAAATGAAAGATAAGCAACAATTTATGTTCTGTTATTCATTTTATACATGCAGTGTAGCATCACTGTAAGTAAAGAGCTTTCTATACAGCATAAGAGATTTTGAAAACTTTACCTTCTCTATGCACTGTATGCATAGAGAATACTATGTCTTAGAATTTATTTTGGAGTTGTGAGTTTCACTGATTTTGAAGACACCTAAGAACTGAGTTTTACAGTCACGCAAGTCTTGTGAATTCTGTTCATGAAATATCAGAACAAAATGCAAAGAAATTGTAAATGGTGAAATAAGAGTAACCCAAGTTAATATTAGTTGGTTTCCCTGAATAAATGTGTGATCTATTAAATGAACTGACAGTTTTTTCAATATGTCTTACAGGATTTAGTATCTAGCTAGATAAAGTAATTTACTGTATCCAGATTTTATCATTCATATTAACTAGTGTAAAAATGAAATATGCAATAACATGGTTCAAAAAAACTTACATAAAAGTAATAATTTACTGCTAAATTTGAATTCCCAGTATCCACTGGTGCTGGACTTTGGTATTATTTTAAATTCTGGAAGATCTTTAATAATAAGAAGAATTCCATTAAAATTTAGTATGAAGTTTACTGCTTAATTGTAGAGAAGATTTGTTTCAGTTTTGACACTGGGTACCAAAAAACCCACCCAAGCACTCAAAAATCCAAAAAAATAAAATGTATTTTTGTGAAGACTTTGTGTTTCAACCTCTGCTTTGCTTAGGTTCTTAGTTAGAGACATGTGACTTTCAAAGACCATGACAGTTTAATTTACATAAGACTGAAATACTTACCCAAATCCACAGTGTTTTAGTCTTTCAATACAAACAGTTTTTACAGAGCTACATTCATACTTTTATTAGGAATTTTATGATGCAGAAATAGATGAAGCCCTGTAATCTTTATTATTTCTAGAACATCAGAGTTCATATTAATATGATGAAAAACACCAACAGTGTATTAATCATAGCATTTATCTATATTTTCACATATAGTTTATGCTCAACCCATCATCAGCAAAGCCAGACCTGATCTGCTCAGATCCCACTTTATCCCAACACTGGATAAACTGAAGAAGAAAGCTATAAAGATAGTGATGGAAGAGGAGCAACTGAAAGCAGATAGTAAAGCTGACACCCAAGAAGCTGAGCTACTCATTCTTGATGAATTTGCTGTACTTTGTAGAGACCTTTATGCCTTCTATCCAATGTTGATACGTTATGTAGACAACAACAGGTAAATAAAAAGTAATAATTGAACTCAGATGTATTAGTTAATATACTGGAGTCTACAATTAGACAATCAGAACACCATTTAATGTTATGCTGAGGATCAGATCCTGAGTATTTTAAGATTCTTCACATAAACAATGCTGTACTTTGCATTCACGCCTTTTGCTCACATGTATTTGGCTTATTTGGTTGTATTGTAACTGGACTAATATCACAGAGAACACATATCCTGGCCAGACCTATATATCCTACTGCAGCCTAATGACATTACTAATTGCCTTTCAAAAACTAAAATAATGGCTAAAACCCTTACCTACCTAATGAAGGGACAAAAAACTACTTTACCTTCATTGAATGATTCTCTTTGTAGATAATACCACATAGTTGTTCATCTTTTCTGTGGTTTTTTGGTTTGTTTTGTTTTTTGGTTTCTTTTTAAGATGGAAATAAAAAGTATTTGTACGACATTGTACCAAATTTTTTTCCTCAGCCATTTACTGAAAGATCATTCTGCACTTTCCCTGCATTTTCCCTTTCCTTTGTCCCAGAACATGATTCCAAGAAGCTCCTCAGAAGAGCATCTGAAGTATTTATAGTATCTCAGCATCTATAGTATCTTATCCTATCCTTAACAACATTGTTTTTCTGTACACAGTCATTGTCCACTTTTTTTCTTTTTGGTGTTAGCACATATTGAGCTGGTTAGAAGCATTTCATTGCATGCATAATCCTTTAGGCTGTGAACAAATTTACACTGAGAATTGTTTTCTTTTTCTAGATGTTCTCAAGGTTTTACTATGTCAGACCTTGTTGGCAAGGAAACAGTTCAAATATTTTAAAAAACACAAATTTAACTTGGCCGTGGAGAAATCCAACTAGAAAGACAAAATTAATGAGCATAAGCTGTAACATAGTAACTGTTTCCATGTCTGCTATCAGGTGCCCACTTTATGTATGGTAATATCAATACAAATTAATTTAGAGACATTTAAGAGGGCTGCATCTGTTAGTTCATTTGCATGGGTTTTCTGAGTGTCCTTGTGCAGACACACCCAGACTGAAGTTGTATTAGTTCTCGAATTACAAAAATAAACCACTTGAAGAATCTTATAGCTCTATCCACTCATTCATTTTCCTGTAGTCTTCCTTCTCTCCTTGTTACAGTGTTCTCTTTTGGATCAACACAAAGTTTTGATATCCGTTTTATTAGGAAGAAAAAAAATACAATAGCAAGGTCTGGCTTTTAGTCTGGTTCACAGAACAGTCACAAAAACATGTGTTGGCACCATGGGGAGGGGGAGCAGGCAGAACTAAGTAGCCAAGAATTAGGACTTCTGCTGGAGATGGGTTAAAGTGCCATGAAAGATTGCCTCTCTAAGCATGATCATGACAATCTAAAGAGATTTTCATTGAATTCCAAGATTTACTATAAAAATGTAACCTGATTTATTAAATAGAGATTATTATATTAAACTGTCTTATTTTGAATTTCTCTTATTTTTGTAATTAGAGCCAACTGGCTAAAGAACCCAGATGCAGATTCTGATGAACTCTTTCGAATGGTAGCTGAAGTTTTTATCCTGTGGTGTAAATCACACGTAAGATAAGATGTACATTTTTTCTTTCATTTAATCCTATCTTTACTTATAAATGTGGTACATGCAGATGAACTAAACTTCTGGTGATTTATTTTTGTCTTTAGAATTTCAAAAGAGAAGAACAAAATTTTGTGATTCAGAATGAAATCAACAATTTGGCATTTTTAACAGGAGACACCAAGAGCAAGATGTCTAAAGTAAGTTAATAAAAATTTGTGGATCAGGTAAATTTTCACTATGTCTTTAGTATGTTGTAAGAAGGCTCTGAAAATCTACTCAGATTGCAGCTCCTGTGCTTGTAGAAGAAAAGAAAAATAGTTTTGCTTCTTGATGACAGATGTGACAACTACTATGCAAAATATAGCCCATGTACCCTAGAGTTACTTATTAAAAGTTTGCTAATACTAAAAATACACAAGATTAAAATAAAAGTCTTGATTTGAAAAAATTACGCGTATAAAAAAATATGACTTGTATTATGAAATATGAGTTGTTGATCTTTTAGGGGAAAAAAAAGGTAGACTATTTTATAAAAGCAAGTGAAAAAACGTTGGTTGCCTCATCATTTTTGTGTGAATGTCATATTGTGCTGTCAGCTCTGGTGGAGGACTTCTGTCTTTGCATATACTCCTTTATTTATACATATAGTGTGCCACATGTACACTGGTTTTCTTGTCTTTTATTACTTAACACATTAATGTCTTTTTTGCTGATTTTCAATATGACAAGAGGTTGATACAATGGCTTAAAGTACATTTGTTACCTGTATAATAAACATAATTCATGGTGTCAAGGTGAAACATGCTGCTTTGACATTAGCTGAAGAAATTGCTTTACTAAACTAAAGCTAGACGAAGTCCAGTTCCAAATTAGTGGAGCTAAGTGTAGCGAAAGAATCTTTTCTTTTATTCATATTTATAATGTGTTCGGAGTAATTTTGAAAGTGTATCAGAGAAGTAGTTTTAAAGTTTTGGATTTCAATATATTTTGGTTGCCTGTAACCAAGCTACTGTAAGTTCAACTTTAGACAATAGAGAGGCAGATAAAATGTGCCCTTATATTTCATAATACTCTTTGAAAATGTTTGTTTGGGGTTTTTTTTATTTATTTCTTTTAAGTTTTGAAACCAGACCAAGCCAAAAGCTGATACTGGATATTTTAGAAGCAAAACTAGCAGATTATCCGGTTGTCATTTGTTCATGACTGGCACTAAAAAAAAAGTCCAACTATATAGAGAATTCCATATTCAGAGATAAAGACATTTTTCATGTGTTTTCCTGTTTTCAAGATGCAGCTGACAATTTAGATAGAATTTTGATAGAATTTAAACTTTTGTATCATCCTCATTAGCAAGATAAGTAGTGGCCACAGTCAAGGCTATTTGAGGAGAAATTGCACCATAACCAAATCTAACATGAAGCTCTGTACTTTTCATATGGCAATCACTGTACATAGATTTAATATGTGTACTTCAACATTTATATGTTAGAATTGGCCTGAGAACTAGGCCAATTATGTGTACTCTTAAAAAAAAAAGATAGATTAGAATTTAGTGATTCAGATACATTCAATCTAAATTGTGTCTCACTGTGGTATTAATAAAGGATAATATGATGTAAACTGTTAGTGATATTTTTGTCTGTCTGGTATGACAGGAATGAAAACCAAATATTTACAAAATAAAGAGTAGGTAGGCCTCATACTGCTCTGATTTTGAAAAAATCGTGGGAATTTAACATCAAGAATCTATATTACTCCAATTTGATTTTGAGATTATATTTTCAAATGCCTGAAGTGTATATTTAAGTATAGAGATACACTGTGTATGAATACTTGTATGAGTATATTTTTACATAACGGACAAGTAGATGCATATGTAAATGTGTTTTTCTTCCTATGGGTGTACCATACAGAGAGATTCTGGGGTTTTTTTATATGCATATAATTTTTTGTAAGCATGTCAACTGATGGCATTCAAGGACACTGTGCATGGTCATTGCTAATAAAGGAAGAAATAAAATACTTTATTGTTCATGACTGAATATTTTATTTATATGGTACCATAACTGCAGGCATGATTGCAGAACAGCTGATAATTTAAATAGACATTTGTTTCACGATGACTGAAATACCATGATGAAATATATGAGTTATCTTTTAGAAGTGTTGTATTGGTTTTCTGTATGTGGTTTCTAAGCAGGAAATTGCTAATATTTCATAATACAAAATGTAAGTGCTCTAAAACCAGCACATTCATTAAAGGATTAATTTACATCTGATTTTTTATTTAAGGTTGCATAGGTTAAAATAAACAAGAAATTGTCTAGGTAACTGAATTTCAGGGTTTCTTACAAGGTTTGGTACTTATTTATATCCTCAGACAATGATCAGTAGAGGACATTACATTAGGGAACATTATTTTTATAATTTCTTGCTTTAATATAAACATTCAAAAAGCATTATGCTGACAGAATAAATAGCACTTTCCTCTCTATCACTTGTTTATCTTTATTCATATTATTTTCAGTGTAAACAATTGTATCCAGTATTTATCAAGCATGAGAATGTATAGAAAACTGTGAATATGAGCATTAGCTATTGACAGTTGGCCCAAGACAGAACAGTTTGAGGTCTCTTAAAGGAGTTAAGGCCCCTGAGATCTGAGACTGCTTTATAGAACAGACACAAAGACTTAGTATTTTTCCTAAGATACAAAATACTGTGATTCTATCAGAATGCAAGGTCCAATATGTCATGTACAGAAGGTTCTATATCTTTACATGCCATATGAAGGAAAAAAAAAAAAAGCAGAGATTGGAGTAGCATTACATTATTTATTGGTAGCTAATAGCAGTGGTAACAAATGATTCATCATTACAATCAATAAATTGATTAAGTACCTGATGTATTTTGATTCTACAATGTTAACTTTGTTAATAGCTTTTCGAATAAATGTATTAACAGCTGAGAAAGTTTTTTAATTTTTCTTTTCTAAAAATATGGCAGCAGAGTGCTCGGAGGGGAATGGTAAGTTAGAGAACTTTCAGTCTGAGAGAGACTGGTAACTTAGATTACATTGAAATAACAGATTTGTGATAAAAGTGTTGAAATGGATAATTCAAACACATTCAACTCCACTAATCTGTTATTTTTGACCCCTTCATAAGTTTCTTGATAAAACAACATTTTGGTTAAGAGCCAGTGGTGTCCTGTTGAGTTTTTCAGTATAAAACACTAAACCTATACATTCACGTGTACATAATAACTGTGTAACATATATGCGGACAATTTTTTTGTGTAAGTTTTGGACCCTAAATGAATGTGTGGCTGGATATATATGCTCAGTTGCTAAACTCTTGCATATCCTACTGAAGTTCTATTTGACTGGTCCTCATTATTTTTTTAAATCTATTTCTAAGAACATTTGGATAGACCTATTATATTACTATTACAGAATTTCAGGGCAGTCATAGAATTTGAGTTTGTATTATGAAACAACATCATGGTTTGTACCCATTTGTGATGTGTAATACATATTATTTGCAGATTTACAATAGTTAGAGGATTTCATGTTAGTATTTTCTGCAAGAATTTTAGATCTCTTCTTTGAGACTATTTCAATTGCACAGAATGCATTTCCTTTGGATATACTGAGGTAAAGCATGAGTGGATTACTTTTATGGTTATCTCTAATAAATTAAGTTTAATTAACATTTTGTATTTACTTACCTTTGGTATATATCTGCTGAGCCATGTCTAGGAGCATCTACATATTTCACACAATTGAAATTTTAAATTAAAATTTGCTATTTGTCTGAGCAAGGTATTCAAGATTCTAAGAATCTAAGATTCTAACACTTAATTTGATGATTAGTCTTTCATTTTTCTTGACTTGAGCCCTTTCTTTTACTATGTGGTATTAATACAGTAGGCTGTAAAAGATTTTAATAATACCCAGACTTCAACATTTTAAAGCTTATTCAAGTATCACAAGAAAAGAAAGTTGCTATTAGGGCTATGACAGAAGTAGGGGGCTTGAGCTTGTTTATAGATTTCTCTGCCTGTTTAAACTCAACAGTTTTCGATACTATTTTCCTATGCCTGGTCAAGGATTCTTTTGAGTAACAGTTTATTTTATTTTACCATAACTAAATGGTTTTGATGTTATTTTCTTAAGATTGCCTGACCAATGATAATACAGTGTTGACTTTGGAATACATATTTATTTAAGTGTATTTATGGTATTAATATAATAAACATGGGAAAAACCCCTCTGTACATATAAGAGCTACACCTGAGTTGATAATATAGTTCTTTAAATGGATACTGCTAAAAGATACAAGCTAAAGTTTCTCTCAGACTATCTTCAAAATGGTAATAAGATATATGATGGGAAAATACATCTATAAATGAAGTGCTACACCTTCCAAGTGAAAATTTGATTTCTAAACATAATTTATCTCAAACATATTTGGAGGGGGGATGAGGGGAGAAAGAGCTATTTTGGTGAAAATGTGAATATTTTTCATTATTGGACTATCCAGAGTTTCAGACACCTTTCTTCTTTTAATAAAATTGGGAAAAGATGAAGTAATTAGTATATTGATAGGCTGGATGTACTTCCTTATGTGCTTGAGCAACAATTGGTAGTGTGTGGCAAAAATTCAGAAGTTCAATCATTTAATAAGGATTAAGCTGATTTCCTAAGATCTCATTTGGTTATGCATTTGTTTTAGCTACAAACTTATTATCTTTTTACTGTCCTAATAAAGCTGAGTAAGTTTATTACTAACTTGTAAAATTATCATCTTTTCATCTCTTTTACTTATGGGTTTTTTCCCTTTATTTTTCTTTCACACAGGCCATGCAAGTAAAGGTACAGGTCAAAGTGCATGATGTGTCTTTGTTTTAGATTTAGAGATGATCAGGCTCCAAGCACTCTTTCCATTGATCATAGCAGTGGCGTCACAAAGTGAAGGTCCAGGTTCCTCCACCTATTATAAATTTTGTCCAGGTTGAAGCGGCAGTTTTGACCAGAGCAGCTGAAATTCCCTTTGGCACTCCTGCATGCTGCTTACCATGAAAATGGACTAAAGTTACCTTTTGTAACTATTTTAGATGTACATTCTGCCTCTGTTGTCTTTCTGCACTCTATTTTTTTGCTAATATATTGAAGTAGATATTGTAAAAGCAATGTTTAAGTAGAGTCATTAGAAAGATATATTTGACTTGTGATAGTCAAGAAGAATATATGGTAGAAAAGTGCTATAACTTGTACCTTGTCTGTAGATGAACAGAAGTTGTATTAAAACCAGGAAGTTTATATAAGATATAGAGTTCAAATCCTCCCTTTTTCCAAAAGTACAAATGATTTTTACTAAAGCTGTGAGCAGTGACAAAGCTTTTGATTAATCCTTGTTTCTTTTATGTACTGAATGTATTTGAAGCTTTCTTCTCCTCCAATAAACCATGGGTCACTTTCCCTTGCATCATTCATACTATTTTTTTAAATATGAATTTCTAATATAGATGATTACTTTTTGACCTATGGTGTGTTCTTCATTGGTGAAGCAGAATGAACAGCAAAATGGAGCATAAACCCTTTCATCTTTCCCTTCACCTGCTGTGCTGAGAAGCACACATGATGCTGTGAAGAGCTTTTAATCATTAAACTGGAGGCATAAGTTAAAAAATGAGAAGTTCTGTTATCATGAAAACAAGTTGTTAGGTTTTATTGTTGTCAAACTTCTCCAGGTATATAGAGTACAATTTAATGAATGCTCTGATGACAATCTCAAAGACTTGAAGGTTTAAAGAGGGGTGGAAATACCAAAAATATTAATTCCATAATCTTAACCAGTTTTAGCTGATTTTTTTTTAGTAAATAGATTATTTCTTTTTCATTGTATATTTAGTTATTATGAATCTACTAATGAATATGTAATTCTTTTTCTCTATATTTTTTTTAAGAAACATCTGTTTGTGTGTTAAAATCCTCAGGCAAGTAATATCATTATATGCTGTTAGGCAACCAAATTGTATCATTCTTCCTGTTCAAGTCCTTTTAGCACAATTAATTATGTAGGAAAAATACATCCAATTTAATGCTCTTTACATACATAATGAAGGTATTGTGTTTACTCTTATATGTCTGTGACTCTACTTATACATTTATCAGCTGGAGATGTGAATTCATGGAGAGCAGAATTTATGGCAAAGGCAGAATGGATCTTCTTTTCTTGCTTTAAAAATATTCAAGTTTTAAGGTTCCCCTGTCTTGTTCATACATAGTTATTAACCTCATATAAACATACAGAAAATTGGATGTGTGAAAGGCCTCAGGCATAAAAGATGCAGAAACCAGTATCTCTTTCCTTTTTTTTTGTTTTTAAATTATCTATTACATATTTCGTTATTCCTCATTTAAGAAGCATAGTGACGCCACTGGAATACAGCGATACATTGTGGGATTTGTTTGTCTGCTGTCAATGTAGAGTACAAATAATGTCATTGTTATAGCCATTGCATCACTGCTATTTCTAAGGCACTTTGAAAAGCAAAGCTTTGAGGCAAAGTACTCTCTTGCAATTGTTAGTTCCTTAAGAAAGGAACCCACATCCATTGCGTGTTCCCTCAGACCTGCAAAATCCTTAACACCAGCTATGTCCATAGAGATTCACCATCTAGAAGAGAGAATTTGCCAAAATTTATCACTGAGTAGAATATATATGGCTGCCTTTTTTTCTTCCAGTGATTACTGTGATAATAGAGAGGCATTAATTGGAAAATAATGAATTGCAATGGATTCTGCTGTATCCTTATGTGGAACTACACAATATATTATAAGAACAGTTGTCACTAAAACTGAACTGAGAGAAGGAAAAGCATCTGCTATTTTGTAGTGTTGTATAAGCCTGGAGGCCTAGTCCTGAAATCTTATCTCAGGCAAAACTCCCCTTGAGTGTAGTAGGAGTTTAATCTAGGTACAGAATTCAGAACTGGGCTACTTTATGTTGTTGCTGTTTACTGTGTTCATTAAGTATATGGGTCTGTTTGAAAGATTTTGGTTCTCTGTCTCATAAATGAAAAGTTGACTGTGAAATACTGTTGTACAGTGTCTGTTGTATGAAGATAGGGCAGATGTTATTCTGTTGTGCTGTTTACTTCTGTCTCTTTTGTTTTCCTTTGCCTATTACTGATGATCTCCAAAGTTGCAAAGTTTTAATTTTTCATCCCAAATCTACTAATATTAGCCAAAGCCTTTCCCAGAGGCACTAATTCATTGGCATTTTACTGCATTGAATGAATATTTTTAAAATACTAGTATTTTTCAGATGAGACAAATCAGGCAATATTCATTCATTCAGACCCTGAATAACTATCTTTATAAAAATTTCCTAAAAAAAAATGTAAAGATCCTGAATTTGTCTCCAACATTAGAGAACTAATAGTGTCCTCTGAGACTGACATATCTTTTAATTTTAGGGTTGTTTCTGATTTGAGAGGTAAGATCCAAAAAACATATTAATAGTCACATTATGAAAGCACACAAAAGTGTGTTACACCTATTAAAACATTACTGTTACTGCATTTTCTGCATTGGGGCACATCAAAATTATTCCTTTATGTTTCCCACTCAAGACTGTACACTGATGTAGCATTTTTAATTATTTGTACTACATCAGGAACATAGTTTTCCTGGACCATTGGGAAAGAACATGTTGGAAAAATGTGTGATCAGAGAATTAGTAATTTACTTTTTTTTTCTTTTTTTTTTTTTAAATGATAGTCTGGAGGACAAGATCAAGAGAGGAAGAAATCAAAACGTAGAGGGGATCTGTACTCCATACAAACATCTTTGATTGTGGCTGCACTTAAAAAGATGCTTCCTATTGGTTTGAATATGTGTACTCCTGGAGATCAAGAGCTCATCTCATTGGCTAAGACTAGATACAGCCACGTAAGTGTGTATTTTGCAATAGTTTTTAATGCAAAATAACTTTCTAAACTGTATTTTGAATCATAGATATCTAAGCAGTCGATACTAATTAATTGTATACAGTGTGCAGTTTTATATATGCATATTCATTTGGACCAAATAGTGAAATACCATTAGTTAACTTTAATTTCCTTCAGAGTTCAATCCTTCTTTTGTGGTTAAGGAAAGTCTTTGACCCTTCTGATATCTTACATACTGTGAATACAAAAGAGGTTACATTTCACTATTAAAATAAAAGCTGTTCCATGTTGTAAAATTTCTTATGAAATGAATCATAATCTGAACTGAAAAATACTTCTACCTTTCTACAGAGGGACACGGATGATGAAGTTAAAGAACACTTACGTAACAACTTACATTTGCAGGAGAAGGTAATATTAAAAAATTCTGTCCTAAAGATGGTGATGTGCAGTTTTAAAACACAGAAGGCACAATTATTTTGATAATTGTGGTACATTTAAAAATATAATCTGAAAAACTATTAGAAAAATTGCCATTTTAACATTATTCTTCATGATTTTTTCATTGTAATAAATGGCTTATTTGTAGTTTTGGCTGGTAGATTCAAGTTTTGGGAAGTTCTATAGAATGGCACAAACGTAAAGAATTGAGATATTGGTAGCTATAATTGCTTAGAATCATCTTGATCCAAGAGGCAAAGAAAATTTTAACTGTAATATTTCAGCTTCTCTTCTTGACTTTAACTTTCACTAATAAATAAATAGCATTTCTAAGAATATATAGATTTTAAAGTGACTATGATAAAACAAGAAAAGCTTGTGTCATTTAAGCTCTTCTGAGTTTTACAAGCAAGCTTATATTTCTACAATTTGTATGGTGAATACACTGTCAAAGGTAATACCAATATAGAGTCCCCATCATTCAGTAGACAATAAATAATTTAGATTATTACTTACAGTCTTTGGACAAAATAGAAGTCACTCATTTATCTGTTATGGAAGATGACTGGTTGATAAAAATTTGTGGTTACATAAATTTGGAATGGACACAATAAGTAATTTAATGTGCTTTGTCTATTTCTGTCTTCTAAAAAAAAAAAAACCAACAAAAAAACAACAAAAAAACAAACCAACAAAAAAAACCAAAAACAAAACCTTTGGCTGTAACAGTTAAAGGGCTGTAACCTACTTCTGGCTGTCTATTCTAGACTCCAAAAAACATCTTTACCTTATTGGTACAGAGGTCCTGAAAGGAGTTAAACTCAATTCCAGTACTAAGTGAGCTTTCTTATTTTCAATGCAGTTAAGTGGGATACAAAAGTCCCAGAGTGCTTTTTTTGGTTTTGTGAAATAAAAATTGCTCAAGAATTGAGTTCAACTGCCCGGCAGTATACAGAACCCAATGCCATTTTTTCGAACAGCTGGTAGATGTTAGTTTGGTCTGAAAGGGGACAGAAAGTGGGAGTATCTATACCATTCTTTATTATGTTATGAGATCAGTAGTGGTGTCAGTTTATTATACTATGAGATCAGTAATGGTTAAATTCAGTGCCTTCATTCAGCAGCTTACTTATGAAATATGTTGGGTTTTAGTCTGATGATCCAGCTGTGAAATGGCAGCTAAATCTGTACAAAGACATTTTGAAGAGTGATGGACCTACTGACCCTGAGAGAAATGTTGAACGTGTGCAGAGGATATCAGCTGCTCTGTATCATCTGGAACAGGTAAAGACGTAAATATCTATACTGTGTTTGTTTTAAAATAACCTGAGTTTTTTCCTGGTAGAGATTATTTCAGCTTCAGTGAGTGTTATCACTAAAGTGTCCACTTAAAAACTGGGGTTTTGCACATGCTTGCATGCAAATACACATGCACATACGGATGTGTATATATACAAAAATTTAAATGTAATCTGTTTCAGTGCCTCTATGTAGCTTCAGGGAAAACTCAGGAAGTATTTGCCTCTGCAAAGCTTTGTGAACAGTTGCAAGAAGTATAGTATACAAATCATCTCCATGCAGAAAACCCTGTAATTTTAGGAAGAGATGTTTGCTTGTCCAGTTATTTTTAATATACTGAATTTAGCCTGTCTCCTGTTTTTGCACCTGCACTTTTTGAATTGGTTGCCTGTTCACTCAAAAGATACAATTTAAATACATAAAGGCAATTGTACTCTTCCTACATAATCCATTTCATTCATAAGTGATAGAGCACAGAAATTCATTCACGTAAACAGTTGAATATACATTATTAGAAACAGACATGAGGTATTCCAGCATCTTGAGCTTGTCTGAATAAACTGCCAGGTACTATATAGAAGGTCCCCAGTATTTTACTTACCAAGTAAAAAAATACATAAAACCCCAAACTTTTTTTTTTCAGATTATGCAGAGCATTTATAACATTTTTGACTTTGCTAACTAGCTAACCATTAGCTAAAAAGAAAATTTTGCATGAAAGTTGAAGTGTTTCCATTGTATGTACTAAAAAATATTTTCCCATAGGTTGAACAACCACTGAGATCAAAAAAAGCTGTTTGGCACAAACTCCTGTCAAAACAACGCAAAAGGGCTGTTGTTGCATGTTTCAGAATGGCACCATTATACAACTTGCCAAGGTAAATGGCTTAAAGGTTTATTTTTTCATAACTTTTGTTTGCATTGTTTACTTAGGTCACACGACTCATGTGTTTACTTACATGCTTGTTGATTGTTAGGTCTATGTAATTTTAAGAGTCGGTTAGTTATCAGCTAATTCCTCATAGTAGCAAAATACTCATCTCGTGGCAAATAACCAGAGAGGGAAAAGACCATAAGAATTACGCTGCTGCAAAACCAAAATGCTTCATTTTTGTCAGCTATATAGTTCCTCCAGTTAAGATATTAATGAAAATTAAGATGTTGTTGTTTCTGTCCATTTTTTGCCTCTGATTGGTTGCTCTTTTTACTCTTTATTCTCCCATGTTTGTATTCTTTTTTCTTTTTTTTAATTGTGTATGGCTCTTTCTCTCCTGTTGCATGAACACTTCATGCTCTGTAGCTTGTCTGGAGCAATCTTAAGCTAATACATCTGAATGGTATATGAATTATAATAACTACTGGGGCAGTGCAGTGCAGAATGCTATTTTGGGCTTGTGTGTTGCTCTACTTCTTATTCCAGTTGAATGTAGATACCACAAAGTCCAAGACAAAGTGCATCCTGTGCCTGGATCCATCTACTGCTTTAAGCAGAATATTAAAATCATGAGGCCCTGGGGAAACTTCCTTTATCTCGTTCCTTCTCAAAAAATCTGCTTTATTCAGATACAGGTTAAGCACAACTTTAATTAGGTCTGCCTCTTACTCTCTGCACTTTTTCACCTATCTAATGTCTAATATTTTTATTCAAAGATTTTTGGCAAAGTATGTAACTGAAGAGTTGCACTGCATTTTTAAATGCCTTTATTAAAGTCAATTTACATGCTTGATGTAAAGGTCTGTAGCTAAACATCTTTAGCTAAAGGTACCATTAACATACTGGAGGAGGATTAGGTTTACACAAGATAAATAAAAAACCAGTTATACCATAAAAAGCCAGTTATACCATAAAAACCACACATCATTCCTTTACAAACAAGAAGTAGTTCTAGACTACGGTAACTTCTCCAAGTTATCAAGCTACGACCAGAGAGTCTTTAAAACACCAGAGAAATGAAAAAATTTAAGTACAACACAAGAAATGGGCTAGTATCAGTCCTTTCATCTTAAAGATCTGTGCTCAGTAAAAAAAACCGGAAGTGGTATGAAGAGCTCCCGTTTCAGTTCAACCTTTTTGTGAGCATGTTTCTTTACACCCATATTCTGGATTTATAAATTCTTAAAATGTTTTGACTACATATATGAGCACTAGAATGATAAAATGGCTTATCCTATTTTTGCCTTAAAAAAAATCCCCCTTTTATGTATTATTTTTGAGGTTGATGGAACACTTGCCAAGGGGCAAAGTGGGTTTTTAATTTTCCACAAAATATGGAGTAATACTCAAAATAGAAACATTAATATTGACTGTAATTTTGACTAAAAACTTCTCTGTGTTAAAAACTTGTCTCAAACTTTTTCCTCTCAAATATCGAGGTAGATTTTGTGGTGCAGTTTACTCCTAATTTGAATATGAATGTGAGGAAAATCTGTCCAGCTATTTCATTTTTGTCAAGTAATTGTGCTGTCTGCACTTCAAGACAGGCAAGATTTTCTCAAAACGTTTTTAGAATCCTATAGTCATAGAATGGTTTGGGATGGAATGAACCTTTAAAGGGCATCTAGTCCAACCCTGCTGCAATGAGCAAGGCCTTCTAGCTATATTGCTCACCTGATAGGTGAAGAACAAAGTTTTAAAATTAATTCGTTTACAGACACTTTTTTTTTTTCTAGATAAATCATAGGATTCTGACAGGAAAATAAGGCTGTCACGCTATTACACACCTACCGTGATCTCCATTATCTAAATTGATGGTGTTAAGACATGTCTGAACCCTAGGGAGATTACTTCAAGCGGGGCATGATTAATTCTAGGAACTATTTAAATCTCTTTGAACCAGAGTTTAAAATGCAGCTTTCTATCTTGTCTATTTCCTTATTTCAGTTGCAGCATTGTATTGGGAGTGTTAGTTCTAACTTTGATGCTAGAATCAATTAATATAAAGGGCAGTAAACAAACATTACAGTGGTACCCTTTCATTTATACTAGAAAAGATTAATATCTTCAGTAATTAATATGCTTGTGCTTTTAAAAATTTTCTAGGTATTTAAGTGTCTTTCAATGGCATTTAATTTTAATCTCACCATTTAATACAATTTTTTGCAAAATATACTCTTACATGTTTTATTTTTTAGGAGTTCCATTAAGATATTTCAGAAATGGAAATGTTTATTGACATGCAGGTGTTTGTCAAATCACAGAAAAATTACTTTAACTTCTACCATAAATATTTCAAGAACTCCCTTTTATGAAAACTGCCTGTAGATACAAAAGAAATAATTGCATTTGAAGCTATTTCTATTTTTCAAATAATTAAGCATCATGTTCTGTGTTTAATGAATGTACATGGCTTTGAAAAAGTGTCTTATGTGATAAATGTTTTCTCTGAGATGTGTCTATTTATGTTTGATATTTTATGGAAATTAATTTGAAAAAATTTGTCTTGTTGTCTGTCATCTGTATATGCACATAGATACAGTGAAGTTATACATGGCAAATTTTCATACACAGTTTACGAATACACTCTTTCTGACTACTGATTTTAACTTGTGCTTTTCTTCAATGAAAACCTATATGCTTTTCTTCAGACACAAAATTAGCAATTTCTTCCTGAGCACCTTTCAACGTGTTTGGCTGGAAAAAGTACATGAAAAAACTCAGTATGACAGGCTTATACTCAAGTTAACGGTAATGTAACTTGTGGAGAGCCTCTTGCTTATGCGCACACTTCTTCCTTCCCAGCCATGATTTGATATTATCATAAAAACATGAATTTGTACAATTTACAGAGGGGATTCTGATTGGTCAGTTTTTGAAATTTGATAATAAAATCACACCAGAGTGTCAGCAAGTGAACCTAAATGGTTGACTCAATACCTATTTCATTATAAAATTATTGATGTGCAGAGTGTATTTAAACAGTATTAAACAGTGTATATGCAGCCCATTTTTACAGCTTATTTTTGTGGCACAGGGTAAAAGTAAATGAAAAGGCTGCATGGAATAGCCTTTCTAACCTCATGTAGTGTAGCCCAAAACAGAATTTTCCCCAAATGTAATGTACAGATGTAATAGTTTGGCCATTATTAAGTGTAGCCTTATTGCCGTGAGTTGTGTTTTCTTTGGAAAGTTACATTAATGAATACTGTATAGTAGTAATTAATATGGCTAAGAGTTTGCTAAAATTGGTAATTTTCTATAGCAGATTTTGTGTATTTCTAATGTGCCTTCTTTGAGGACTAATACTGCCCTGACTAGAAGCTGAGGTTAGGCATCCCTGTTTAGAAGAGAGCAATGATTGTCTGCAGATAGCGTGCTGAAAGGCTCTTGATAATTATTTTGGTGTTGAATGGCAACCTTCTTCTGTCTTGGTGTTCCAAATCCAGTAAAATAGATTTACACCCTGCAGGTGTAAATCCCACTCACTCATTCTCAGTCTGTTCAAATGCGTGTTTTTTTCATTAAGGTTCCAGGCCTGCAGTTTCATGTAAAATGTATATTATCCCTCTCAAAGCCTTAAAAAAAAAAAATGTATACATATGTGTATTAAAAAAAATAGTAAGAATGTTTGAAGGTACCTACAGCTTTGTCACTGAATGTTAGTTATGTTTTGCATTTTGTTTCACTGACCAATCAGAGGATCAGAATTGTACAAATATATATCCTTACTAACCATTAACCATCTGAGCTGTTATACTCTGTTCCGTTACCCCTCTTGATCTCACTTTCACAACCCCCCCAGGCACCGTTCTATTAACCTCTTCCTCAATGGCTATCAGAACTATTGGATAGAAACAGAGGAATATTCATTTGAGGAGAAACTAGTTCAGGATTTGGCTGTAAGTACTGACATAATTGGGCATGTTTTTCAGTGCCCACTTTAGTGTGTATTTTATGTATCTATTATAAACTATATTTCATTTTTGTGTACTGTATGCATATGCATAAACTTATAAAATATTAATCCTTATGCCTCAGGGCATAAGGTCATTTTCTGCTGTGGTCAAAAAGCCATTTGTCCTATAATGCACACTGAAGTGCATTAAGATGATTTATGCCTTCAGACGATCTATGTGATGCTCATTCCTGGGAAGAGAAATGGATTAGATGAACTGTCAGACTATTTCTGACATTATGGTAATTCCTATGTTCCTATATTTTATTTACTGGTTTTTTTTAAAGCTTGACACTATGGATCCTTTTGCCTTTTTAATTTTTTTCAATGCATAATATTTAATTTAAGCATTTTCAGCTTTGGTACAAATTAATTTTTCTGTTTTCTTACTGATGCTTCATAAGGAGAATATATGTCATATTCAGCAAAATTTTAGTTTACCTGTGTACTTGATAAAAGTGACTGATAAACTTCAGGATTGTGTTAATAAATATTGATTCAGAAAGCCTACTGCTTTTTGTCTAAAGCCTTAATAGTTAGCTTGTCTAAAATACCTCCGAGGGCCCTATGTCCATAGCATCTAAACACCATGCAAGTTAATTTACAGCTTCATGGCTCACATGCAGATGTGTCAGGAGGTGCTTCAGTGTTAACAAAATCAGTCATGTTGTGCTTTTTAAAGACCCCTTCTGGCTAATATCGTAGTCATAGAATGGTTTGGCTTGGAAGGGACCATAAAGATCATCTAGTTCCAACCCCTGTGGCCACAGGTAGGGACATTCTTCACATGCTCTGGACAATTACATGGTCAGTCCATGTTTGAATTTGTTGCTTCTTCCTAAGGGAAAGAATGAAGCCATTAATCAAAGCAGTGACTACAGTTCTTTCAGATTTACTAGAGAAGTAAATTGCACTTCTGTAATTACCATTTTTACTATAATTACACTAATTACATAAATGCTACAAAGGGCAATAACACAAGTAAGATAAAGGTAATACACTGATCTTTGGCCAGTGTTATGTTATATTTCTAATTGCCAAAAGATGTCTGAAGCTTACGACAAGGATCAGTCCTTACATTCATTGAATCAAGCTTACTTGAAATTATATATGAAAATATTGTAGCAACCACCAGTCTGAATAAGATGTATCTGATCATATTATTTAAAATCATTCCAGAAATTCTCCTGCTAAATAATTGAGCTTTGTCTTTCTTTTAATTCTGGTCTACTGGAAACATGTAATTTCTGCTAAGATTTTCACTGTCTCATTCTCAATACCTCACAAATGAGAAACTTCTAGATCTACTTAAAATATGAATAAAAATCGAATACTCTAACTCCTTCTGAGTCATACAGGCACATAATGTTGCAGATTATGTTGTAAATTGACAAATAAGATTAATACTGGCAGTTAATATACATTAGAGAGGATAAAATTACTAAAATCCTTTCCTAAGCTTAATTACTCAATTTTTTTCTTATGTATAAAGCTTAACTTGTATATTCTAAATCTTGAGACAGACATCTCCAAAAAAAGATGAAGAGGAAGAAGAAGAGACCGAGAAAAACCATCCTGATCCACTTCATCAGATTATCCTCTATTTCAGTCGCAGTGCTCTCACAGAGAGAAGGTGAAAGAGCTGTGTTGAAAAGCACATTGAGTAAAAGCACACAGTAATTGAATTTCTAGTAACATTACAGAAATGACTTAAAACAACTGTAGTTCATTAACGTGTATGGTGAATACTTTTTTCTGTTTCAGTTTCATTCATTTTCATGCATTTAAATTCAGTATAACCTTTACACTGACATAAATATTACTATTTTTGACATTTTAAAAGCTTGGTAAATACCCGATACAGAAATAATCGAGCCTGACTCGATAGAAACATAGTCTACAGAAACTGCTGGTTCAATCAGAGTACCCTCCCCTGGTCTCTCCTGTTAATAGATGTGTGTTCTTTTAATTGGTATTCGTTACATTTTACTCACTATGTCAGAAATTGTTTGTTTATGGTTATCATAAATCTCATTGCCAGTTTCTGTTTTGACTTTAGACTGTTAATTAATTTGTATGAGAATTCCAGTGCTTCATATACTTTTTCTGGATGACTAACATAATCTTGCCATCTGACAGTTATAATTATTCTAATTTATATCTCCATATTATTGTTCTGTGCCTACAACAGCCAATGATTCTTACTTATCCAATATGACTAAGTATTCATCTAAATTGTTTATTCAAAAAGTTAGGGACTTGGATTTGGATAACAAAATACATTTATAGTATGATTTTCTAGTGTAATAGCTTGTCAAGTAGATGTGTGTCTACTTTAATAATAAATGAATTTAAATATTAGTAGGCATATGGCATCTTTACATTACTGTATCATAAAATAATTTCAAATATTTTTTTACTCTTCATAGTAAACTAGAAGATGATCCTTTATATATTGCCTATTCTGCAATGATGGCAAAAGTAAGTATATTGTTTCAGGCTCTATTCCTTATTGCACTCAGGTACTTACCATTAATTTTAGATTCTCCTTGAAATTATTTTTCTGTTTCTTACATGGACTGCTTGAAACTAGTAATTTCTGTATTTTTAATGCAGCAAATGCTGTTCAAAGTTACATATATAATGAGAAATTTCCTAACTTAAAACAATACTATACAATTCCAGTAGGTGTAGTCCTATAGTGCTATCACTTGGCACTTTGTTTCATACAGGATTAACTCGTGAACAGTCTCAACATGTTAGTTATTTTTATTTTTGGGTAGTTATTTTGGAGTTAATATTTGAAGTCTGTCAAAAATAAGTTAACATATAGATTCTAGCTGACTCAAGTGATGACAGTTTGACTGTGAAGCTAAATATTATGGATATAGAGATATGGCACAAGAATGTGTAGCCTGCAGTTACAGAGTGTGTATGTAGTTGGATGAATACCCTGAATTATTCATAGATAAGGAATATCAACTTCTTAGTGTGGATAAGCACAAATATTTACAATTACGGGGGGGTTAAATCTACTTAATACCTTTAATTATTGCTTGAAAAAAATTATTTGGCCACCTTTATAGAAATAATAAGCAAGATCTTGTGATTTCTGTTTTTAACATAAAAAGAGCTGTCAAGAAGAAGAAGAGGAAGAAGAAGAAAAAGAAAAGACATTTGAGGTGAGAGTTTAAAAAACATTTCTTTCTTATCATCTAATAAGTATTTAAAATATGTCCACTAGAATAAATGCAAGAACACAGTGTGGGTTGAGCTGGTTTACTAGTTTATTCATAAAAAACAGAGATGGTTTGTTCTGAAGTTTTGGACTCAAACAACCCATGGATCATGAAGGCAGATGGTCTTCAACAACTTCAAATTTCTCATCTTCCTATTTTTTATGGGTCAGTTCCAGTCTATATTCTCTAATTTTTGTTCCCAAACCCAGGAGAAAGAAATGGAAAAACAGAGAACACTCTATCAGCAAGCTCGCTTACATGATCGTGGAGCTGCTGAGATGGTCCTTCAGATGATTAGCGCAAGCAAAGGTAATGTTCTGTGAAGTATTTAAAGTATACATGATGTGCATGTCATAGGTTTTAATAAAGTTATGCATATATATATATAGTGTATTGTCATTATACCTATGATACATAAATCATATACAACTTCTATATGATAAATGATGAGACAAAATAAATGACAGTTACAACTGTGCTAGGTAAAATTACCAGACTGCATTTCTGATTGAATAGTTCATAATTGCAAGTTTTAATGACTGTAACCTTGTTTTGACAGGTCATACAGGCCCGATGGTTGTTGAAACACTAAAACTTGGTATTGCTATTCTAAATGGTGGAAACACCATAGTTCAACAGGTAATGCTTTTCTAACAACTGTGAGTCTTGCTTGCATGAAAGGCAAGTAATTTTGAGAATTTTAATGTCCTGTTGTTTATTTTAATGCACTTACTTTTAAGTCAAACAGTGAAGAAATATCAGTGTATTTTTGATGTGATAACAATTATGTTATTGCTTGTCAGTGGTTTGCATTTCAAGGAATTCATTCAGCAACTTGATAACTCACATAATTTTAATATGGTTAATGAGAATGTTACTTATTATTTTATTATTGTTAATTTAGTTGATAAATATTAATTAACTAATTAACTGTTAATGTTTGTTTTGTATTTAATATTAATATTATATATTTCACCCCCCAAAATACATAACCTGCAGAAAATGCTGGACTACCTGAAGGAGAAGAGGGATGCTGGATTTTTTCAAAGTCTTTCTGGCTTGATGCAGTCCTGCAGGTAAAAGCATAAATTTTATTATTACAGATTCAGTTTTATTCATTTTGGTGGCTTATTGCTCAGTGCAGGTGGATGGGTTAGATATAAATTGCAGGAGTCAAAGGTTATAGAACTCTCGTAGGAAAGTTTTGTGTATCACAGGAATAGTCTGTTAATCTTTTAGAGTACTCTTCCAAAGGAAAAAATAAAGCAAAAGACTGCATGTCTCTGAAGGCTTAGTTTAGAGAGACAGAAAAGTAAAATGCAATGGCTCCTTTACTGGTCCTAGATCCCTCAAGTTTTTAGGATGGAGAAAAGTCGTCACTGAGGGAGAGACAGACCAGTGGAACTTTGATAAACTTTCAGTGTCTGCACATTCTGGCAAGCTGCATAATCTCTCTCTCTTCATCTGAATCCTTTGCATATGTATCAGGTTTGTTGGAGGTGGCATGTGGCCAGTGAGACTGCAGTAGTCCATTCCCTTGGTAAACCAGAAATTCAAATTAGTTAAGGTAAAGGATTCCCACACAGAAGGAGAAAAACTGTTGGTGTTTCTCTTTACTCTTACAGTAGACAATCCCCTTTTCTCAGCCTTTCAAAGCACAAGAAGGGTTCTGAAGGAGTAGACTGGGAATTAGAAGTGGAGCAGCTGCATGAAGACAGGATAAAATGTGGAAGGAATGGTGACCTGCACTGCAGAAATTATGGTTGAATAGTTGCAGCCTAATTAAATAACACCTGTCTTGTAATTTTTCTATTTATGTAAAACACCTTAGTAGGGATTTGCTCAAACAGACCCTGTCATGATGTTACTACCAATTATCTATCAATTGTCTATCACTCAAGATTTCATTAAAAACAGTTTTGATAAAGTGACTTGAACTAAGAGAATGAAAATGATGCTTTAAAAATGTTTTTGTTTCTAATGATGTCACTACACAGAATATGTGACTGCATCACTATGTAACTGAACTAAAAATTTGATAATCATAGAATTCTATGTCGACTGGGTAGAAAGTATTCTACTATTCCACATGCTGAGCTATGCCAAGTTAGCAAAGTAAAATTCAGATATCAGTTTCTTTTGTTCGTGGAAGATAAGGAATCTCTGATTACATTTCTGTCTTCTGATTAAGGAATCAGAAATTTCATACACCTTCCAAATAACATAATAATGCATAATGTATGCAGTAACAATAGAAGTAATTGTGACAACTTAGTGGAAAATAGTGTGAGTGAGAAATAACTGCACTAACATCCTTTTGGAGGCAGGTTTAAGTCATCATAAACAGAAATTTTCAGGTTCCTTTTCCACTCCTCATTTATATATGAAACCATGAATGACATTACTGGGAGTGAAGTTAGGTAAGTGGCGAGACTTGACCTGAGACTTGTTTCTTTTCAGAAATGGACACTTGACCCTTAGTTTCATCCAAAGTTTCATCTTTTATTTAATATGAGTATTTAATAAAATATGAAGCAATGCATGTCATAGTGGGTCAAGAGTAGTCATTGAAGGCCTTCAGAGATTTTGTAGAAGGAAATAATTTTCCACTGTGTACTACAGTGCTTTTTCCTGTCTGTGCTGTTTGTTGTTTGTTTGTTTGTTTTTTCAAATACAAGTGTTCTTGACTTGAATGCGTTTGAGAGACAGAATAAAGCGGAAGGCCTGGGGATGGTTACTGAAGAAGGAACTCGTAAGTAGAATGAAACTGATTCCAGTAGTGCTTCAAACATTATTTTGGCTCCCTTTTTTAACTAGAACTGTTACTTACTGTGGCTCGAGGTTTCTGTTGTTAAACTTACTATAAGTAACTCTAGACTTTGACTTCTGAATATGTTTTATTTTTACAATATCTTTAGCAATATTTTTTAAGAGAAATACTGTAATTTCCAATATTCTTATCTTGTATTCTTGTTATTTTTCTTTGATCCACAGTCATCGTTCGTGAGCGTGGTATGTTTGGGTTTACGGTTTTTGATACTCTTGTTGCAAAAGTGTGTTGCAAATACAGAGAAAAATCTCTCATTGCATCTTCTCAGATATCTTTAGGTTTAGCTTTGTGGTCTGCAGCAGGTTGTGTGTTCAGCTTGGATAGAGTTTGATGCTTATTAAAGAAGTGTCACTCATATTTAAGGCATGATTTCAGTTATGACTAACAATTTACTTATTAGATATGTATCTTGTTGCTTTTTTTTTTTAATTAGTGTTGGTTTTTTAACCATGGATGCATTGAAGTGCTAAATACTTTTGCTCTGCTTTTTCTGTTTCAGTTTTTCTTTTCATTATTATCAGTCTGTTTCTTTTAAATTGCTTTAAAGCTTTTAAAATACTCTTTTTTATTAAAACACCAGTTTTAAAGGTTACTGTAAGACTATGTGTTCTGCATAATTAATCATAACAATTGTCACATAATCACTGTATTTATATATTTTAAAGGTGAAAAAGTCTTGCAGCATGATGAATTTACTCGAGATCTATTTAGATTTTTGCAACTGCTCTGTGAAGGGCATAACAATGGTAAGTGAATTGAATTTTGGGGAAAATATGTGGTGAGTCTGTTCTTAAACAGAGTTGAAGAGAACCAATTTTAATGGGGTTTTTTTCCTCTCATTTAGTTTTCTGAGGGGAAACTGAGACATGAAAAGAATTTGAATTGCAGAGTTCGATTGGATTTTTAAGTCCTGATTTTGGTATATTACTTGTAAAGCCTATTCTGAGTCATGTGGGTAGCATTTCATCAGTTATATTTACATTTTGATCCACTGTAGTTCAATTCCACCTATAAGCATCTGTACCCAAAAAATTACTTAAAAATTATGCATTCTCCATGAAAATAGGAAAATAAACCTTGCACTATTTTTTTCCTTTATACCAACCAAGCACTAATCACTTCCTATTTCAGATTTTCAAAATTACTTACGTACTCAGATGGGCAACACCACAACAGTGAATATTATCATTAGTACAGTCGACTACCTCTTGCGCCTTCAGGTGAGACAAAACCAGCTGAAAATGGATTGTAAAATATTTGCCTTTCCCTCACTTTTATAAATTCACATTTTACTGGAATCAAATGTGAAAATTCTTTCTAAAGGGATATCTAAAATAAAGAATTCTGATTTATTTCATATTTTCTTCCTTTGAAAATAGATGGCCTTTTAGAATTCTCTATGAAACCAGAAGTTTGTTGACTGATTTCATTGTTCTTTTCTGAAGGGAGTACAAAGTATTATTGTAATGAGAAATAGATAGATGATACACTAAATTTCATCTGAATTGCTGATTCAGCTTTTGGCAATACAAATGCAGTCAGTGAATACTGAATATCAAATTCAAAACTAGAAAACATAAATTTTTTTTTTTCTTAGGAATCCATCAGTGACTTCTATTGGTACTATTCAGGAAAGGATGTCATTGATGAATCAGGACAACGTAATTTTTCTAAAGCTTTGGCTGTCACCAAACAAATATTCAATTCCCTTACGGAATATATCCAGGTAAACAGAATGTTTTGCTGAAGGTACTAACAGAGAAGTTCTACAATTACATGGCATGACTGTGTTCTGTCATAAATTTGTACATACTTTGGCTTTATTTTTTACAATTTTGATAAAGTTACATGGAATCACTTTTTAGTGAAAACTAAAACATATGAATGGCGACATATTTTACATTATACAATCTGGTATCTATGCTCTAGCTACCAATGAGATCTTGGAAAACTTTCCCATGTAGCTCCATGGAAGCCTAAAATATCTTTTTTTTTTTTTTTTTTTTTGGTGGAGGAGAGGGGAGAGGACAAATCATAGGGAAACAAATGGTTTTATTTGTTTTATTTTATTTTATGTAAATAAAAAATGTGACTTTTTTTTTTTTTAGGGCCCTTGCATAGGTAATCAACAGAGTCTGGCTCATAGTAGGCTGTGGGATGCAATTGTTGGCTTTCTTCATGTCTTTGCCAATATGCAAATGAAACTTTCACAGGTATTTTCAATATTTAATTCTTCTTTGAATATGTTTATAACTTAGTCAAGTTGCAAAGCAGTTAAAGTGCTGATACTCTTTGGTTGCGAAAGGGCCTGTTGCAATGTGGAGGTCCAAGACTGAACCTCAGGACTAACATCTTTATATCACTCCTTTTAGCACTGATTGTCACTGTGCACTTACCTTTACTAATACCAAACTTGATACTTATAGCTCAATTATACCTTTCTGATAATGAATGTGGCAGTTTGGTCTCTTCTTCCCTGTCGCCAAAACCTGGTGATCTGTCAGAGCAGAAGCACCATTGAGAGCATGGTTCCCATGCTAAAGCAAAGTAGGACAAGAGAAAAGCTGAGAAAGATTCAAAGAGGGAAAGAATGTGAACATTGATCAACTCGTCCAGTTAATTAATCACAGACACTGAGCAGGAGAGCATAGGCAGTGTTTATTTCACTGTACAGAGCATTATGGAGTCCCACCTCACTCCTCAGTGTCAGGATTCTGTGTTCTTTTATGACTTCTGCTCAGTTTATCTGTACACTCAAGCTCTAGGCGCTGAATGCAAACGTGCAGAGAGCAACTTCCTCACTCTTATTCAGCGTCTCTGCTATCCTCTGACATGAGATTTCTTCCCACCCTATAGAACTATATCAGAATTTTGAGAATACCTAACAGTATTTAGGTCCTTAATGTTAATCACAAATCAATGTTAGACTTACCATGTTCTGTATTTAAACTGAGCAGTTCGAGTTCTCTTTGAGTGGTTAAATTATGCCATTAAATATTCCCAATGAAGTGGAAAAGGATGGATTTTTCCTTAGATACTTCCAGATCTGTGTAACAAGCAATTTTTTTAGTTTCTGCTGTCCCTTATCTGCACTTTGATAATCCTTAATGCTTTATCAAAGCTTATCTTTATGATATTAATACCTCTGCTAGAGTAAGTTACATATTGTATTAGACTTCTGATAGCAATCATAATAAAATGACAACGAAATGTTGCTGAATAACGTGAACTATGTTTAGCTGACCATCTTTAATACTGATTTTCTGTAAATTTATTTAATTTTCCAGATAAATACTAAGAAAAATCAGCCTTATTCTCCATTTTTTTTACAGGACTCTGCTCAGATTGAATTGCTTAAGGAACTGCTAGATCTGCTAAAGGATATGGTAGTGATGCTCTTGTCACTGCTTGAAGGTTGGACCTGTTTTTCTTTATAGTCAAATATAATAATCTCACCTTCATAATGTATAGCACAATTATTATGTTAATCTTTCTAAGCTGCTTTTTAATTGCCTTTATGTAATGCCAGGGGGAAAAAACATACTTCATATTTATTTAAGAATTATTCTGGAATATACATAGTCCTGAAATAGAGGGCTGCTACAGAAAAGCATGTTGAAAGAAAAAATATTAAGATTTAAGAACATTTTTGTTCTGATTTCAGCAGGAATATGAAATGTTTTTATTTAAAATGTAGCTGCCAAATAACTTCCTGTTTTAACACACTACCTAGGTAACGTTGTAAATGGAACTATTGGAAAACAAATGGTAGACACGCTTGTAGAATCATCTAGCAATGTAGAAATGATTTTGAAGTTCTTTGACATGTTCCTGAAGTTAAAAGATCTGACTAACTCAGATGCTTTCAAAGAGTATGACCCAGATGGTAAAGGAATCATTTCAAAGAAAGAATTTCAGAAATCAATGGAGGCTCAAAAACAATACATACAGTCAGAGATTGAATTTCTGCTGTCCTGTACAGAAGCTGATGAAAATGACATGTTTAACTATGTTGACTTTGTGGAAAGATTCCATGAACCAGCCAAAGACATTGGATTTAATGTAGCAGTACTGCTAACAAACCTTTCAGAGCACATGCCTAATGACTCACGCCTTCAGAGCTTACTTGAACCTGCAGAAAGTGTTCTTAATTACTTTGAACCATATCTTGGCCGTATTGAAATAATGGGTGGGGCCAAGAAAATAGAAAGAGTTTACTTCGAAATCAGTGAATCCAGCAGGATGCAATGGGAGAAGCCACAGGTAAAGGAATCCAAAAGACAGTTCATATTTGATGTTGTAAATGAAGGTGGAGAGCAAGAAAAAATGGAACTCTTTGTGAATTTCTGTGAAGACACAATCTTTGAAATGCAGTTAGCATCTCAGATCTCTGAAACAGATTCAGCTGAGAGGCCCGAGGAAGAGGAAGAGGCAGAGTCTGCTTATGTAGTGGATACTGGAGATGATGAGGAAGAAGAAAAGTCCCTGGAACCTGCTTCAGCTTTTGCAGTTGCCTGTGTTGCAGTGAAGAAGAATGTTGACAACTTTTTAAAAATGGTCACTGTGAAGAACCTAAGGAAACAATACAGGAAAGTTAAAAAGATGACAATTAAAGAGATGGTAAAAGTGTTTTTCTCCTTTTTCTGGATCCTATTTGTAGGTACATTTCAACTGTTCTTTTCTGTTGTGTGGGGAATATTCCAGATTCTTTGGAGCACTGTATTTGGGGGTGGCCTGGTTGAAGGAGCCAAAAACATAAAAGTTACTAAAATATTAGGGGATATGCCTGATCCAACACAGTTTGGAATCCATGATGATGTTATGGAAGCAGAAAAAGCTGAAGGTGCTGAGCATGGCATCAGAGCTGAACTTGTGCAGTTTGTGAAGGGTGAAAAAGGAGAAACTGACATAATCGCAGACATTTTTGGCATTCCTACAAAGAAAGACGGTGGATCAAAACATGGTCATGATGCTGGACTTGGAGATATTGCAGAAATCCTTGGTACTGAGATCCAGACATCCTTGGAAAACACAGTTCATAAGAAAAAAGGATTACAGGTAAATTAAAGAGATTTAATAATAATAACAAGATAATGATTTGCCATTTAACTGATCACTAAATGTTATCAATGAGAACATACTTTACAATCTGTACTCATTTAAAAACCAACAGGAAAGTTTATGTTGCAGAAAAATTCAGCCCAGTGTTTAGATTTCAGTGCAGTAAATTGTTGTTACTGATCATTTGGACTTTATTCAAGCTAAAAACTGCTGGCAAATTTCTAGGTACGGTTTTTGATTTAACTGGTTTATGGTCTTGTTTATTCTGCATACCCCATTTTTTCCCCAATATATTTCAATTACTTATTTTCTCCATAATATGCTTTACCATTGTCATCTTTCATCTACATACTTGACTGATCACATGCAATACAGTATACTTTTTTCCTATTATTTGAAATAAATTTGCCTGAATTTATTGTTAGTTTAATGTTTATCATAGAATTATTCTCTACTTTTATTCTGTTTTATAAAAAATATATTTGGTTCCACTCAGCTGAGCTAAATAGAATATTTTTCTGTTTAAAAATTCATTGAACTGAATGTGAAAACCAAAATTCATTTTTCATATTTGGAAAGCATTATGTTTCACTTTACAGTTCAGATCTGTTTCTACTTGTTATTCAAATATATCTTTCCTCTCACCATTAATCTACTTCTTTATGGTATACTCTCCAGATATTTTCAAGATAAATCTGAACTGTACAACTTCTTAGTTTATTATCTTCTCTTAATTCATATGTTTTTCTCCAATATTTGGTTCTTGCCTAGATCAAACTGTATTTTTCAATTTTTTTTTAAAATTCATTTTTGTGTGTGGACTTAAAAATCAGTCTTTAAAAATCCTGTCTTGTTTAGTATAAATGTAATGTTGTTGGTATTTAAAAATATTATTTTAACTTAAGGATCTTAGCAGGTACAAGTACCTTAGAATTTTGTTCAACAGTGGTTGAAGTAAACATTTTAATTCAAATCTGAATAAACATTTTAGAATTTTCTTTGCTTTACTTTGATTTATACATTTCTCACAGATGTGTTTGTAACTATTGATAAAAATGCTCAGTAATTTTTGCAAATACTTCCAGTCATTAATGTGAAGTCAGTTGTGCATTTATCCAACTTTCAATGTTATCTAGTGAAACTCACCAATATAATTTCAATAATTATATAAACTAATTCTACAGTACAGAAATTGCTATTTGCAGTGTGTATATGGTTCAGGTAATCCAGTAAGAGCACTAGATATAACTATAAAGTGGAGCTCAAAGTAGAAACAGCAATGTAAGAATCAAAAATTCCCTTCAGGAAATCATACGTCTTTCTTAGGCATCTGCAATGATAAATTCTACACAAATGGATAGACAGAAAAATTCACCTCTATATACTGGAAAAGCAACTGTGTAATAATAAGGTCAATGAGATTACCATATAACCAGAGAAACTGCAAAATAATCCATGGAATTGTACATGATGAAGACTGCTAGCACTTACTTTTTACTGTGAAGTTATATAGGAATCTGTGCTGAGAGCTGTGTGGGTTCAGAAATGAGAAAAATTATCACAGTTTGCTGATAAATCTAAGTTATTGGTAGCAGTAAAATCAAGAGCCAACTGCAAAATTGCCTGAAAATAGCAGATAAAAATCAGTGAAGTGATGTATGTGGGACAAAAAGTTCTAATTTTATGTGTAAAATGTTGCAATTTTAGCTCATTGCTACTGTTTGGGTATGAAATCTTGGAAATATAATAGAGTTGTATAACAGTATCAGTTCAGATTGACAATGAAAATGTCAGTCATGCAAACTGATATTCTGAACTGTAGAGAAAGGAATAGACAGAGAAAAACTCCAGAATCTATGCTTCATGAACCTTTCTCTGTCTTGAAGACTGGGTTCCTTCATTTTGAAAAGAATGTGGTAAAACTGAATAAGGTTCAGTGAAGGTCAGCAAGATACCAAAATGCAATATGGAAAAAAATCTTGTGTATGGAATTAAGTAGGTTAAAGGCTCTTCAGCCTGGAAAACAGAAAACTGAGAAAGCATATGATAGAGGGGTGGAAAGGGATAGGGATTTATTCATTCTTCTACCACCCTACCCCTTAAAAGAACCAGGCATCATCAAATGATCTCTGAATTACCCTCCACCAGTTTGAGATCTTAGAGGACACTCATTGTGAAACAATTACACAGGCATTGTTTACTAGATGAGGTTCTGAAGATAATGGGTGAGATACCCAAGGCAAGATCAATTTAGTAAATTCGTTCATGAATGTTTTCCTAAGTGTCTGCAAGAGATAGGCATCCAGATGAGTAGTGGGGCAAATACAGATAACTGTATTTAGTAGGTAAAGTAGAAAAGTAGGACCAATAGACAATTGCTGTCTAAGCACTTCAAGAGAATACAGAAGAGGATTAAGACTCAAGATAGGCTTTTGCAAAAGGGAATGGAAACAAATTTAGGCACTTGAGATTCCTTTGTGACTCTAGGACTTCAGGGCCTGCATCTCTTTGATTTCCACTGAAGCTTCCACTTTCAAACTGCATTTGAAATTAGTTACTTTGATCTTGTAATACGAAGCCTGAAGGTGTTTGACATCCAGGCCCCAGCTTCTTTGCTGCAGTTAGCCATCTGCAAAATTGTATATTGGTTTTTCCTTATCTCAAGGGAATGTTGTAAACACATACTTCGGAGGGTTTGTCTGTTTTCAATTGCATCACTTGATCATGACCAAGTAATTGGGTGTCATAATATCTGATAATTACATAGATTTTTTCAGATTTTTTATGATAACATTAACACAACATTTTATTTCTTGTTTCATGTTTGGAAAGAGGCACACTGATGCTTATTTTCCACATAACTGGTAACTCCACTGAATCTTTGTGGGAGAGTTTAGTATTAGGATATAATCTCTATGTAGATACCTTCATCCTCAGCTGGTAACATGATCTGCCTGATCACGTACATAATTAAGTTGTTCAGTCAGCTGGACCAGTTAGAGTATTGATAATACTATACTGAAAAAGGCTCTCAGAAGAATTTCTGCTGTTTTCACCATTAAAATACAGCCTGAGCTGCCTATTTTTAAAGAATCTAACTCCTTAAAAGTGCAAAGTGGTATAAAAAAATGCTATTTATTATGTTGTTTCTTAGAAGACAGTAACGAAAGTTACCACAACTGTACTTGAATGGATCCATTTTGACAGTTAAAATACTTTTTGCAGATATCTGAAATTGCAAAAGAAGCTGGAACACAAAGAAAAGCAGAAGCTGAGAAGGCTGAGTAAGTTACTTTTACAAAACTCCTGCTTAATTCCTTGGTACTTCCTATTGCTAGATAATTTGGCCAGAAGAATATAAGCAATGCTCAGTACTCAAAGGACTTTATATACACTTTGTCTCATCAGTATTTTGAAAAGACACTAAGAGGTATACACTAGGTATTTTTGAAAATATACTAAAGGGTAGCAGACCATATCAGTGGGCAACTAAATGGTAGTCTGATTTTGCAGCCCTTAACAATTCTGTATATATATGGCCAATCTGTGGCCACTGTCTTTTAAAAAATTCCCATAACTACCTTTAAAAATGAGTACCACTCTTGAAAAGAACTCTGCAACTTGTCATTACTGCTATTTACAATTTCCCTACTACCCACTACAATTTTCATGCAACAATATCAGATCATTAAAACACAAGATTTAACTAACCCAACCATTCTTATTTATTTTATCTGTTCTTGACTTGTGAACTTGATAGCAAATACATTTCTTTGTCCAGGCATTCTATATGTGACTGCCTTATTAAAATTTTTCAAAATGCTTACCTTGCTTTAGGAACATCCTACTTTTAAGTATACATACTTTTCTTCTTCCCCCTCCCTTCCATTTTGCTTCACATTTAATATATTTACTTCAGTCATTTGTCTTTTTCCTCCTATCTGCCAAAGTATGCCATTAGAGTCAGTATTTTAGGACTGCATAGAGTTTGTCCAGCTTGTCTGAAAACTATCATTTTTTTCCCCTCTGTATGCATGTGTTTGTACATGTGCACAAACACAGATGTGTATGTATATATATATATGGACAAGAATGTGTACATGTTGTGTACACATACATGCAATTAAATTGATTTTTAGGTTTCTAATTTCTATTACCTCATTAAGAGTATGTGATCAACACTATCTATTCAGTACATTTTTATTTACTATCTGATACCTTTCAGGCTATTTCTAACATACCTCTTCAATTAAAAAGTCCTCTTTTTGTGTTTTATTGTCACAGAGTTGTTCTGATATGATTTGCCTCTCATTTTATTTTAGGCTTTTTAACCTCTTATTTTCCATAAGCATAATCTCTTTCTATTATTTTATTGGACTTATTTTCCTTATTCCCTCTTGTCTTCTCTCATCTGCTGTGCTTAATTCTTCTCTCAAGTACTTTCACAGCATATTTAAATTGCCTTCAGCTGAAAAATTTGAGTGAAGTGGCTTATGTTTCTGAGGCCGCAATAGGGACTTCATTTGGTACAAGATAAACACCCATTATATGAGTCCTACTGTGGTAGTAGTGGGATAAAGTGAACCACAGACAGTATTTCTTTTATCTTCATTTCTAAAAATTTCAATCATATTGATTATTTTATACATATGCAAATTCAGCTTTTTTTCAGTTAGTAACTCAACTCTTCTATTACTACATACATGTCTCTTCTCCTAGGCAACTAGTGACAGGACAAGAGGAAATCGCCTCAGGCTGTGCCAGGGGAGTTTCAGGTTGAACATTAAGAGGAATTTCTTCACAGAAAGAGTGAAGAAATTAAACATCAGAATGGGCTGCCCAGGTCTAGTTGACATGGTCTAGTTGACATGGCGGTGATGGGTCATAGGTTGGACTCGATGGTCTCAGAAGTAATTTCTAACCTAATTGATTCTGTGATTTTTTTCTCCCAGTATCAAAACTAACTTTCAAAGCCAAACTTTCTAAATTCAAATTCCTTCTAAATGAATGCATTTACAATACAGAAGTTTGGCTAGGTATTTTTGTTCAGATAACCTTTCTTCTAGCATGGAAGATGGTGAGAAACAAGATAAAGCAAAGGAAGTACAATCTGAGCAGGTCGAAGAGGGAAAAATGAAGAAAAAAAAGCGAAGGCATGGACAAAAAATTGAGAAACCACAGGCTGTTATGGCTAACTTCTTCAAAGCTTTGGAAATTTATCAAACAAAAATGCTTGTAAGTTTGTCTTAAATTCTTAGTCATTGAATTTTTATTTATGCAAATGGAACCCTTGTTTGATATCAAAGGGCGAAATCTCATCATAAAAGGAACATTGGCATGAGTTTTCAGACGATTGACTGTATTCAGTCTCTTGTGATTTTTATAATATTTTACAAAGTTATATAAAATGTTTCTGTGTGTAATTTGTTCTATCTTGGTCTAACAGGGCAGATTAGCCTCTTCAACTCCTTGTTAGGAGCTGTCTATTTTCCATAATCTAATTTCTAGAATCTGTAATTCTGTTTTTCTTTGTTGTTAAAACCATCAAATGTTGAATTCTCTGAAACCTTCTCAAGTAGTTTATTCCAGTTATCTAGCATTTCTTTCCAGACTTCTTTCTAGAAAGTTTTCATTAATATTCTATTTCAGAGTTCTCTGACTTACAATTTTAAGGCCATTACTTATAATTCCATTCACCATGAAATAGGAGAATAAGCTGCCAAGAAATGCCCTTGCTTATTATAACTGGTGTATGAAAGCAACACAATTATATATTTAATTTCTTAGAAACCTTGCTACCTACTTATCTTATTTTGATATTACCTGCAGACGACCATTAATTCTATTTTTTTTTTTTTTACTTTCAGCACTACTTGGCAAGAAATTTTTATAACCTAAGATTTCTTGCTCTATTTGTTGCTTTTGCCATCAATTTTATTCTTCTATTTTACAAGGTAAGGTTATGCATTGTTCTTTAAATATTTTTTTTGTTAATTCCAAAGGGATATTTGATGATAGTTTCAAGACTTGTTTAATAAAGCCATTATTACAATCCCTTAAACATGAACTAAAGCACTTAGATATGAAGTGGTTAAAAAAATATTTTAAAGTTTGTAACTATTCTGGTTTATTTTATTCAGGTGGAATGAAAAGAGATTAATTTAATTCCTCATGTATGTGTTTTTAGGCATGTGTTTATAGGCACTTTTTCATTTAGTCACCTAAGTCTGTTATTGTTTGGATTAACAATCTTGTTGTGGGAAATTTGAAATTGCCTAAAATAATTCAAATGTCAAAACTGTTGAATCTTTTTCTTTCATTTTTTCTAAAGATATTGAGAGATTTCAGTTATCTGATTATTCCCATTGATTTCTTTTTTTCTTTTTCATAGTAGGCTACAGGTCTTTTTTTTACATCACTGATGAAGAAGATTATACATTCACACCTTAAACTTAGAGGTTGACCTGAATCTGGAGTTTCAGATTCTGCTGTATAACGCAGTGATACAAAGTAGAACATCTTCAGCAGGCTCCACTGATTTTTTTCATGAATCTTCACAAGCTCTATCCATGGAAAAGATTAGAATTCAGTAAAGAAAATTTGCGTCCATAAAAGTCTAATTTTTTTTTCCTTTCTGTACAGATTTGAAGTCTGATAGAAAAGTCCTGATTTATCAATATCCTGAAATTTGGCTCTTTTGATTTTCCCCTCCTAGATATAGAACGAAAGTTGCAATAAGCTAACGAATATATATTTTCCAATATCACACTTTCCAGTTCTGTTGCTTACAACCAAAATCTTCAAAGACAAAAGCAGCTGGCTGAACATTCAGTGTAGAAATAACTAAGTCCTGATCTCAAATGCAACTCCTGTAACACAATTACAGTCTCAGAGGAAGGGCAGGTAGAGATGCAGAAAGCACTTGAAAACTGGGCAGAATGTATATGCACCATTCCAGGAGAAAGACTGTCAGGGTTATTTAGGGCATGCTTCTTGCCTCTTTCTTCCCTTCTCATAGGGTAAGAGAAGAAAGATGGACTTAAGTATCTATGCAGAGTTCTGCTTTTGTCTCTGCCAGTCCTTTTGTCCCCATTCTCTTCTGCTTTTCACTGAGTCTTTTGGGTGACAACCCACTCTGTTGCAGAACGAGGACAAAAGTTTGTGTCTATCATTACAAGTCCATCTGTCATAAATAGAAAAGGGTCAGTGCAAGCCAAACAGGACTGAACACAACCTCAGCTTTCAGATAAAACTGTCAAAAAAAGGCCCTTAGGGCTTTCATTTTAAAGGCTGGAAGTCACTGGAAGAATTTAGGGCAGTATTTTAGTTTTATGGCTGATTAAATACTGTATATAATTTGTAAGCTCTAAACTGAGTTATGAAATAAAAATTTGTGGACAATGTACAAGTTCATAACTTGAAAACTTTGTTTCTTTCTAGACTTTAGTAATCAGGAAAAATGTAGATACAAACAAACCCTAAATTCAGTCATACTACATAACCCCATCATTCCTTGGTTCTGCCAAGAAAATGGGTTTTTTTGCATAATGTTTTCATTGTTTGTTTTAGTTTTACTATGGTGGGAAATTTGGATAGATTTCTAAACTGCCTGTATTTGCTTTTTCTAGATTTTCTTTTTAATGACATGACCTGATCTGGGGACTGTTAAAATGAAGGACATTTAAAGCTAATGTTCTATCATCTTCCTCTGAGCAGGCTTTGCAAAGATCATTTGTCATTAGAGTAAGGAAAAACCTTTTAAGATTATTGTGTGTTTTCAATATGCTTGAATTTTTCTCAGGTGACAGAAGAGCCACTTGATGAAGTAGAGGAAGACTCTAATCTCTGGAATTCTTTTGCTGAAGAGGAAGAGGAGGAGGGCATGGTCTTTTTTGTTTTAGAAGAAAGTACAGGCTACATGGCACCTGCTCTCAGAGCACTGGCAGTTATTCATACTATCATCTCCTTTGTCTGTGTGATTGGATACTATTGCTTAAAGGCAAGTTCTTAATCTTACTACTAATCTATTATTTGTTAAAAAACATTGGCTATGTCCCAAAGTGATTGTTGGTGCTAATACCTGAATACCTATTTGTACCTAGTTATTCACAAATTCTCACTATTCAATATGTAGATGGGGTTTTTTGTGTACTCTGTCTCCCAGAAATGGAGTTAGCTTTCTTCTTAGCAGTGTGTGTGTGTGTTTTGCGTTTGTGGTTAAAACAGTGCTGGTAACACAGTCACCCTTTGGTTATTGCTGAACAGTGTTGCACAGTGTGAAGGCTCCCTTTGCTTTCCCCACTCTGTGCATCCGCGAGCAAGTATGTTAGGAGAGGTCACAGCCAGGACAGTTGGCCTGAACAAACTAGAGTGATATTCCATGCCATGTAGCACCATGCTCAGCAATAAAATGTCTAGGAGTGGGAGGACTGGGCTTGGCCATTGCTCAGAGGCTGGTTAGACATTGATCTGCTTGCAGGAGGTTCTAGTGTGACATTTGGTGTTACATAGTATTATAAAGAGTATTACAGGTACCAAAAATACATCAATCATGACAGAGATGTCCACTGTCATTTTCACAGGTCCCTTTGGTTGTGTTCAAGAGGGAAAAGGAGGTAGCTAGAAAACTGGAATTTGATGGACTGTACATAACTGAACAGCCAACTGAAGACGATATTAAAGGACAGTGGGATCGCCTTGTTATAAATACTCCGTATGTAAAATTAAATTATTATATGTGAACTGTTTATAAATATTATAGCTCATTAACCCACTGATCAAAAACCTTTCCTGTCTACTTGCCACTTAGTTCATCTAAAAGAAAGGTAATTAGCACCTTATATTAGATGCTGCAGTAGTAGATTCTAATGTGAAATCCCATATTATCTATTTATTTATTACTATCATAACACCTATCATTACTATCATTCCACCTCCTTTTCATTTTCTAGGATTTGCAAGGATTATGCATCTTACCTCACATAATAGTCACTATTGAGAAAGTTTTAAAAATATAACTACCATCCTTTCTAGTTACTCCATTTGACTTGGACAGCAATATTCTCCTGCCTTTCTTTCCCACTCCTTGCTAAAAAAAAGTTGTATATGACAGGAGAAGTAAATCTAGTGAAAAATATCAGTCCCAGAATTTGAGTAGGTCTGACAGGAATTGCTGTCAGATGGTAGGCCCTAGCAAACGCTGTAGTAGTCATACACAAAGAATCATCTGCTGTTCTGTGAGTGAATGATACAACGGTAGGAAAAAAAAAAAGAAAAACATCAGTAAGCTGCAGAGGTTTGTAGGAGTGACACGGACAAATATAGCTAGTCAACTTTCTTCCCTTAAAAGAATGCCTTGTCTACAGCCTATTTTTCAGAATTTGCTTTTTCAAAACAAACTGAATCATGTTACAATACTAGTATACCTAGACTTAAATGACTGTCTTTTCCAATAGTATCATAATTTAAGGACAGTAAAAGAAAGTGGGAAAAGAACAAAGCTTTTTACAAGTCACAGGCTAGTTGTGTCTAGTATGTAAAAGCATAAAAGCAAGCCAGCAAAAATAATCAACTCAATGCATAAGAGTGACAATATGCTGCCAAATATCCAAAATATGTGTATTATCAGTCATACTAAATTTTTATACACTATAAATAGTGGCCTTAGAATTGTCATTAAAATTGGAGCAGTGAAGAGCAGTGACAAGTGGTGTTCCTCTGGGTCTGTACTGGGTCAGGCACTGTTTAACAGCTTTGTCAGTGACACAGGCAGTGGGATCAAGTGCACCCTCAGCAAGTTTGCTGGTGACACCAAGCTGCATGGTGCAGTTGACATGCTGGAGGGAAGGGATGGGCCACTAGAGGGACCTGGACAGGCTTGAGAGGTGGGTCTGTGAAACTCAACGAAATTCAACAAGGCCAAGTGCAAGGTCCTGCCCCTGGGTCCAAACATGGATACAGGCTGGATGGAGAATGGATCCAGACTAGACCTGGGAGTGTTGGTGAATGAGATGACCCAGCAATGTGCACTTGCAGCCCAGAAAGCCAGTCGTCTCTTGGGCTCCATCAAAAGATATGTAACCAGCAGGTTGAGGGAGGTGATTCTCCCTCTTTTCTTTGCTCTTGCGAGACCCCACCTGGAGTCTCTGGAGTCTCCCATCCAGCTCTGGGACTTCCAACGGTTAGACATGGATCTGTTGGACAGAGTCCAGAGGAGGGCGATGAAGAAGACCAGAGGGCTGGAGCACCATTCCCATGAGGGAAAGCTGAGAGAGTTGGTGCTGTTCAGCCTGGAGAAGACAAAGCTCTGGGGAGACATTACAGCAACCTTCTAGCACCTCAAGTGGGCCTACAAGGGAGCTGGAGAGAGACTTTTCACAAGGGCATGTATGGATAGGACAAGGGGAATGGCTTTAAGCTGAAGGATGGTAGGTTTACGTTAGATATTAGGAAAAAATTCTTTACTGTAATGGTGGGGACTCCCCATCCCTGGAAGTGTTCAAGGCTAGACTGGATGGGGCTTTAAGCAACCTGGTCTGGTAGAACTGCCCATGGCAGTGGTGTTGGAACAAGATCTTTAAGGTCCCTTCCAACTATGATTCTACGATTTGAATCTCTAAAATACCAGAAATTCTTTGTTTTGCTACACCCAGAATTTAAGGATTTTCCTTAATTTCAGTCAGCAATTTGGACTAGCATATTAAAAGTTACAACAGAGGGTAGTTGGGAAGTTGAAGAGCTTGCTTAGTTTCCAACCAGCTTCTTTCACTATTGATTGCAAGCTCTCGACCCAGCAATGTGCACTATCTTCAACAAAAAAAAATTATGAATTAATAAATTATATTGTCCACTTATCCCTAATGACATAGTGTTCAGTCTGTTCTCAGCATGTTGCACTGTTTACTGAAGCTTATTAAGACTAATTTAAGCAGGCTAATCCTTCCCTCTCATATGAACTGAGTCTAGAGTTTTAACGCAGCTTTAATAAGACAGTTCAAGAACAGTATTTTTTATGATCAAGCTGAATATCAAAGAAATATCACTGATAAGAAAGAACATTATCTTTTTTTTCTTGCAGGTCAAAGTTGTGTCTGTTGTAAGATCTCTCCTGCGTAAAACCAATTGCTTTTTGAAGCATCATGATGGCTTACTACTCTCAAAAAAAAGCATGGAATTTTCAACATGCATACCCTGACAGCTCTTTAATATTTAAGATTTACTGCTCCATTTCTTTCTTCTATGTATACGAAACAGCTTTTCTTTTAATTACTAGTGTGGGCAGTGTTGCTCAGAGGCAGATGATGCAAAATGCTCTTTAGGGGAACAGTCTTGTGGCTTTAGAATTATAAATGGTTTTTACTGTGTCTTGTCTGGGATGTCAGATCCAGTGACAACAACATGACGCATGTGAGAACAAGATTACCACTAACCCCTGGTTTTGGCAAATGATCTTTTTCAATTTTTGGGGAGCTTTAATTTGTTGTTGTTGTTGTGTTGGCAAACTGTCCACTGTTTCACAAGTGTTCAGCGACTATTTGAAATGTAATCCACTGAACTTAAAAAATTATTTGTGCTTCAAGACTCTCTTTTTTTCATCTGAAAATTATTGCCTGTTTTGATTTTTATGGCTAGGAGCAATAAAGCATTTATTTAGGAGATGAATGATATTGAAGTGCAGTGTGTGAATGAAATTACAGCAAAATCTGCAGTGATCAGGAACACGGAGTTTTTTCTTTTTTCACTCTTTTTTAATTTTCCCCTAACAAGTGAAATAACTTGAAATATCTTTGCCTTATCTATATAGGTCCTTCCCTAACAATTACTGGGACAAATTTGTAAAACGGAAGGTAGGCTTTTTATATTTCTATTATTTAAAATCATAGCAATAATCTACTATTTGGTTAATTTGGATATCTGTGTGATATTCTCCTGTACACATAAATATACAAATAACTGAGAACTGAAACTTGTTTTATGGAAGTCATTGTTGTGTTAAATGTCTTTTTGAACAGGCAGCTGCAGCGTAGGTGGGAAGAGGGAGGAAGACAGAAGGCTGTGGTTTCCTTCCTAGACTCAGATATTTGAAATAACTTTGTACTGTCAATCAGCCAGCAGGTCTAATTTACAGTCATTGTCATCTTTAGGATACAAAGCCCCCTCATCCCCCTAAAAAAAGAAAAACATGCCAGCTGAAATGACAGCAAATTATACAGAAGCTTTCAGATAATAGCCTTTAATGCTTCTATTTTTCTTTTTTATGCCCCCCCACTCCAAACCTGGCTTCCTGGGAGTTCTGACTGTTCTAGTAGTGTTAATTGTGAAAAAACTTTTCTTTTTGAATTCCTGACAATTACTGGCCTAAAGTAGGGTGAATGTCACAGAGGACTTTCTCTGAGCCAAAGCTTCTCTTCTTCCATTTTTAGGTTATTAACAAGTACGGAGACTTATATGGAGCAGAGCGCATCGCAGAACTTCTGGGTTTGGACAAAAGTGCCCTTGATTTTAGTCCAGTGGAAGAGAGTGAACCAGAAGAGGCATCTCTTGTATCATGGTATGTCTTCTGACTGCACAGACAAATTATGTGTTGGTATAACTTCACCATCAAAGACAAAAATTGGATTTTATATTGAAACTGTAGTGATGTTTTCCTCAGCATAGAAAATTCAAATGGAGAAGTTTTCCTAGTGTGGAAGTAAAATTAAAAAGCTTTTTGTTCGTTCTAAAACATAGTTGTGTTATAAAAGCAAGAAAAAAAAATCTGTGAGCTTATGTTGATTGATATAGCTGGACACTCTTTTAAACAATAATTAATGCAGCATTTAAAAGTTTTTACAACAGAGTTTATAAACCACAGGACAGAAAAAGTAATGATAAAAAATATGGAGATTCTAGGTGTCTAAAAAAAATTCATAGATGTTTTCCTGACTTAATCTGTCAGTGAAGATGAGTGTTTGAAAGTGCCCCAGTCTCAAGTGATTTAGGCTCCTACAGGAGTTTGGTTTCCTTGATATTTGACACACAAGAAAGATTTCCCTTCGCATGCCATCTAATGGTGAATAAAATATTTAGAATCTTGCAGAAGGCATTATCTTTTCTCTTGGTTATTCTGGCAATATTTTACACTAGACAGACAACTTATCTCTCAGATTCAAGCAGTCTGGGTTCCAGATGTCACTATTTTTGACATACATTTTAATTTTTTAAGTCTGGAATATGGCAATGTCACTCCTACTGAAATTGTTTCACCAGTTTCAGTTGTTTAGAAATTCTTTATAGGTGCTCAGAAGTAATGAATATTCTGAAAAATGAAGCATCTGCCTCAATCTAAAAAAATGAACAGTTAATCACCACCTTCAGCAAACAAATGTGAAGTGCCATATCTAGATTGCTGTTTATAAACACAGAATTCAATACTTAATTTTGACATTTTTTTTATTTCAAAAATTTTGTATTTCCTAGGTTAAGCTCCATTGATACAAAGTACCACATTTGGAAGCTTGGAGTTGTTCTCACTGATAATGTGAGTATGTTAGCCTAGAATAATATGCTTTGATTTACTCTAAACATGACTGTATGTCTTCCACCATCTGCTTTTATTTTAAACCACCATACACAAATAATATTCCATTAGAGAGTCATTTTAAAATACTTTTTTTCTGTTATGTCAGAATTTTCTTTTTGATTCTAAAGGGCAGTATGCACCTCTACACCACTGATACAATGTCAGCATTTTGGAAGTTATGAACAGTTACATTTTTTTTTTAATGTTATTTTTTGAATCCTCTTTTTGCATCCTCTTGAGCATTCCTAAACAAACAAGGCAACCAAAGTAAATTAAGTGAAGATGTATAAATTCCTTTTCCACTAAAATACACTGAGCCATTGTTCTTCAATATAAGCTTTGACGTCAAACTGGCTTCAGGTTCACTGCTTGTTAAAAGAATAAGCTGTGTTATATGCCTTAGGTTTTCTGGGTAGTATAGTACATTATTTATTAAATTAATGGTTTCAAAGGCAGCTTAATAATTATTAAGATAGAGATTGATGTTTCTTGCCCATACCAGAGACAGTGGGCAAATCTCTTTCATTCAGCGTGAAGGAGTGATCGTGGGGATTCTCACTAGAATGAAGAATCTACAAACACACAGACTTAGGAGTGCTGGAAATCCCTGCTCTTAAAAAGTGAGACTGAGCTTTTACAACATAAAGTGATTGACTGGAAGTCATATTTTTCTAGGCTAGTCACACTAGCTGAGCAGAGCACCATTTATCTTTAAATAAGTGATCAGTACTACCACTCATTGGTTCCTCTGTCTGGAAACATCGATCTTCCACATCCCTGCCAGTGCCAGTTGCTGGCATGTCTGGCACACATGCTTTTCACATCCTCGTGATGTTTAGTTTTGGAGTTCAGCGAGGCTGGTCTCAGCATTCTTCAACACCAAAAGCAGCACGACATCCTCCTCTGTCACTGGTAATTTTCACAAGTAGGGTGAAGTTTGAGCTTTTTCACCCCTGCATAGGCAGTCTCCTGCTACAACAATGTAAGTAAGTGACATTAAAAAAGCTATATTCTGGATCCAATACATCAACACCTGCTAACACTGCCACTTTTCACTTTCTTTGCAGTCATTTTTATACTTAGCTTGGTACACAACTATGTCTATCCTTGGGCACTACAACAACTTCTTCTTTGCTGCTCATCTGCTGGATATCGCCATGGGTTTTAAGACATTGCGAACTATTTTGTCTTCAGTCACTCACAATGGCAAACAGGTTAGTGCTACATGCAAAAGTTTAAAAATAAATGCATTTTGTTGAAGTACTGGAAAGAATTTGTTGTACATAGGAAATATCAAAATGCAACCCATTTTCACAGCCATATGATTGGATTAAAGAATTGATCACGTCACATCTTCTGCAGCACACTTAATACATGTTAAACCCTATGACATTATAATAATCTATACTCACCAAGTGCAGATAGATAAAGAAGTTTTCTACACAATAGACAATACATAATTTTAGAAAAATACAAGAGTATGAATTACCTAACCAGCTCCTTCTATATGCTCAATGATGAACTGATTGGTGATAAATAATAAGAATTCTCAATTTCTCCTTAGCTACAGCAGTAATAATGAGATTTCAATACTTATCTAGTAAGAATGTCCTTAAAGGTGTGGGCAGTCTGCACTGTGGAATACATTTATGTGTCACTTTGTCATGCAAAAATCAGATTAATAAAAGGTACTTCCAAAACTAATTGTTGAAATTTATGCAGGTAATTATTCTCTTATCTCTGAGGACTCCATGTTCCTAGCTAGCACAACAACAAAAAGCAAACTTTACAGTTACTTTTTAGTGTATGTTTAGGAAATCTAACAGAACTTCCCCAAAATTTAGTTTCAAACATACACAACCCATTCCTTCTCAAATGTAGTATATAATTATATGCAATATAATAATATATATTCTAAGCCCACTCTTACACCCTGCTAGACTTGTCAAAACATTTTAAATGACATGATGTTTTGGAAGAGGCATAAGAATATCCCCACACAGTGTAGTGATGTGTATCATTACACAAACAAATTAAATCTCTGGTTTTATTCCTTCATTTTATTTAGGATGACCAAAATCATATTACTTTAATATAATGATTGATATATTTTCTTTATGAGGTTTTTTTTAAATGTACTAGTCGAAACCAGTTGANAAAAAAAAAAAAAAAGTTGACAAAATTGTTTCAACTCAAGACCATGGCTTTTACTTACATTCTTAACAAGGAAAGATTAGTTTTTCTAATCACGTTGCTTTTCTTGCTAGTAGATAGGAACAGTCATGAAAGACAGCCACGGATTCCTGAATTGAAATGTTCACTTTGAGAGCATACTTACAGATCTGCTGAAAGTGATAAAAGATCAGCTTTTTGTTCAATACTCTCATGTTTCTTTTAAAAGAGTAATACCAGTTATTGCATTTTTTAAAATACATGGCTTTCAGTAACTCCTCTCCACAGCCATATCTTCTAACACCAGCTACAATAAACAATATAGTCTAGTCTCATTAACTGCTAAACTTTTTCACCTAAGGATTTTATTTGCTTAAAAGCAGGTCTTGGAAATTAATTACTCTTTGGCTATCTAAAAAAATTTCCATCCGCTTTATCAATGGCTTTGGTAAACAGCTTTGCAACAGAAAAGAGACCATGATAAGACATTGTGAGTCCCAATAAGTCCTAGTTGAAATTATTTATCAAATTATAGAAAGGGGTTTACTTTAAACATTTAATTTTTAGTGTATATCCAGTGTTTCAAGTTACTAATTTAACTTTTAAACTAAATAGTGTAAACATTGCTTCACTGGTGCATAGTTCGCATGCATATAGCTCAGAAAGATGAAAACAACTCCAGTTTCTTGATACTGTTTTTCCCTTTGATTTTCATAAGAGCAGGGTAAAGTAACAGCTCCGTGGTGATCCAAGCAATAGGGAGACTTCTATCGTAACTGCTATCTTTAGTTTCCTTATTGGGAAAGGTACAATATGATCCATTTTCAATATTTAGGGCAATACATCAAGATAGCATTTCTCTTCTGACAAAATGAAATTGAAACGTACTTTCATGTCATTTCTCCATACACAGCTTGTCCTTACTGTGGGACTCCTTGCTGTAGTAGTCTACCTTTACACTGTTGTGGCATTCAACTTCTTCCGCAAATTCTACAACAAAAGTGAAGATGAAGATGAACCAGACATGAAATGTGATGACATGATGACGGTAACTAAAACATCACTTGCATGCTTCAAATGTCATCCTGAATTTTCAAATGCATACTTAAGATAGAATGACAAGCAAGGATGGATGTTTTTCTTGTTAAATCCATGGGTCTCTTCTTCTTAATATATGTAATTTTGAAAATATGAATGGTCTTAAAATTCCCTCTGCACTCTCCAGTGGTCTAAACAAAACAGCAAATAAATGACATATAGGAAGATATTCTGGATTTTTCTCCTAAATACTGTGATTTGCTGCAATGCTTTTATAGGTGAGGATGGCAAACCCTCGAAGTATGTGGAAGAAATTTCTTGACTACTCAGACCTGTAAAAAGATGCTGTGTTGTCACAGCACAGATAAACCGTATTTGTTCCCAATGTTTGCAAGTGGGCAAGCTCTTCCTTTCCTTACTTAGATTATATGCATTATATGATGCTATTAGCACTAGTTATAAAAGCCTGCTCCAAAATTACAATTTGTAATTTAGTTATTAATTAAGAAGTCAAGGATGAGAAAGTGGAAATTACAAATTATTATGGGTGATAATCTTATGCTACCAATTTACCATCTGATTTCTAACCATTGCCCCTGAATGTTATTTATGTCATAAAAAAATATACTCTACAGATGGTATGAAGAGGATTTGATTTTCTCACTGTATACATAAAACACAAATTCAGGTATTACAAATATAAGATTTTGAATTTGTGGCCAGCTGACTTCTTCCATGGAATAGTAACTCTCTGCCCTGTGTTATACACCAAAGATACAATAAAATACCTCAGAACAGAGGTGTATCACAGACTTCACAGAACAATCTTCCGTATTCTTGAACTTTCTTATTAAACACTCAGCATGAGTCAGACATGTAAATTATATAAATTATGAAAAGGACCCAAACTGGTCCCTTTGTGAGCTGGATGCAATGGTCTGGTCATAAAATAGGTGTAGAAGTATGATTAGACTGGTACCGACATCTTATGTCGACAGTAAAATTGCATTATAAAAATGGATCTATAGTTCTGTTTAGTGTTGGCTTATGTCAAGTTTTATACTGGTTATTTAACACCCACTGCCATCTAATGTGACTTCAGAAAACTGGCTGTGCTTAGACATTTAAGTTGTTTTTAGCCCACATTGTGTGGCAGAAGGTGATTACAAGATTCTGTAGCTAATTCATACAGGAACATCAGTGGTATATCACTCCTGCAGAAGATTCCATTCTAATATACTTTCATAGCTTAAATATACAGATTTTTAAAGATTTTTCCATTAAGATTTATATGGTCAAAAACACAGCAACACTTTTTTAAAGTTATTTCTTCTGCACTGAACAGAACACAGGCTGTTTCACAGATCACAACTAATTTACAATATACTAAACCAGACATCTAGTATTGCAAAATTAAATTATCCAGAAACCACCTAACCACTTTTGTGAATATATCATTCTTTTATGGCAATATTTTCCCACATTTCTAAACTTCATCACAAGACTTTAGAAGATGTTCTCTGCAATACTCAGAGCAAAGTAGAACCTTAGGAATCAATTTAAGGAGTAGAATATAGTTGAATACAGTAAATAATACAAGAAAAATGCCCCCAAATTGTCTCAGCCTGAATGTAAGACCCAGGGAGTGAGGAGTGGGTTAACAGCTGATGCTGACTCCTGCTCTTAGTTACATGTGTCTGAAGGTGGAATCACATAATCACAACAGACATTTGGTGCACTGGGTGTGATACATGATGAATGATATTATGTGGTCTTTGTTACTATACTTTGTTACTATAACTTGTGAAGAGAATTAGTACAGCAGAATAATTTTTAAAAAAGAGAAAAAAACCCTCAGAGTAATTCATGGTAAATATATCTGCAAATTTTCTTCTCTCTTTTTTAGTGTTACCTGTTCCATATGTATGTGGGTGTAAGAGCCGGTGGTGGCATTGGAGATGAAATTGAGGATCCTGCTGGAGACCCTTATGAAATGTATCGAATTGTCTTTGATATCACATTTTTCTTCTTTGTCATTGTTATCCTACTGGCCATTATTCAAGGTAACATCACTTACCTTAGTAGAGACTGTTCAGAATTAATTTACTGAAGCTCAGCAATATAAACCATATTACATTTGAGGTAAATTTAGCAGTATAGCTATAAAGACTTATTTCTGAGCTGATAAAATTATTAATTCTGAAAGTAATAATTTTATACTTAATTCATAAATAATGCCTTGTCCCAAGTAATACACAAAGTCAAGCCACAAGATGTGTAACCTCAGATAAGGGTCACAGGTGACACAGCTTGTACTGGATCATTGTTCTTCCTAAAATTACGATTTAAACTTGGAGAGCCTTGCTGAAGACTTTTAGCTTGGAATGGCCACAGCTGGCTGAGGAATGGAGACTTTCACCTTGAAAAGGGTAAATGACATGAAGAAAGTCACCATGGCCACACAACGTTTCCTCCTGTCTTTAGAGGATGATTTGTAGTGTAATTGGTTTGCAATTGTGGTTCACAGTGAACGAGACTCCTCTTCAGTGACAGTCAGCGTTCAGCATTCATTGCATGACCTCAGGCTATTAGGAAAACACCCACCATTTTATGGTCATCTGGTGGTAAAAGAAAAAATGTAAGACATGTCACAGTCCCCAGAATGATCCAATTCTAATCCTAATACATTGGAATTGGAGGAGTGATGCTTCAAATGTGAAGCAGCCTCAGAAACAGGCCAAGGGGGGCTATGGGAGTAGAGCTGTCTTTGTTGAACAAGAATTGGGATACAAGAGTTTCATGAGTAAAAGAGTGAAAATTGAAAAGGCTTTTCTCTCCTTTATTGCAGTCAATTTAACCTTCCATAAGCTCATCTATTTGTTCCATGAATGAACTCACTCTCAAGATTGTACCTTCATGCAATAGGAATTCTTACTGCTGGGAGTACAGTATAAAAAAATGTTGGATGTTTGGAAATTGATAGATTGTAACTTGGATTGTTCAACCTAGACATAAGTACAGTAAACTCTAGACAGTGGAGGACATCTGACTGACATTATTTGTAATATGAATATTGCTTAGTACTGAACTGTTGCTACTTTTCCATTTGAAATAGGTCTGATTATTGATGCTTTTGGTGAATTAAGAGACCAGCAAGAACAAGTGAGGGAAGACATGGAGGTAGGAAGCACATTACATTTTTCATTACTCTTGTTCCTCTAGATTGTCACCAACTAAAATAGTGTTTGAGTTAAAATTCATCTCTAACTTGTGTTTTCAGACCAAATGTTTTATTTGCGGAATCGGCAATGACTATTTTGACACAACCCCACATGGCTTTGAAACACATACTTTGCAAGAACATAATTTGGCGAACTATCTGTAAGTACATTTTACAGCTGGAATTGTAGCGAAATTTCTCAAGTCTAGAGTAATTTAGGTGCACACACTGCTGAAAATTCCAAGACAGAATTCTGTAGAACTGAGGAATATCTCCTGTCCTTTCTGGTCTCCCCTCCTTTACTCCGCACTGCTGGAGTAGTGCTTTAAAGTGCTCACCTTACACATGAGTTACCTTAGTAGAATGAGACTGGAAGGCAGACCAACTCCTTATTCTGCTGGAAGGAAACCCAGATATGTGGAACAATAGGGAACAACAATTTAATGAGTTGCTTTAGTTTGGAAGTTTTGACTGTGCCTTCTGGGAGCTTGGTAACTCTGATATGACCATGGAAAATTGGCCTCAACCTGACAAAAAGAAAACCCAAACCAAAACAAAGAAAAAAAAAAAAAGGCATTTTTTGAAGGTTATTCAAAGACAACGGCTAGTAAATAAAAACTTTGCTTCAGGGTTTGAAAAAATTCACTGTCAGTAAAGAACTATAGGATCAATCAGAAGTTGTAAATGTTTAGACTATTGCATCTTCCACTTTAATTAGCAAACACAGAGCAGACCAAAGAGGATATTTAAAAAGTTAATGTGGTGGCATTAGTTACTAACATAAGAGAGATAATTATATGAGCATTGTGTCAGCAAAACCAAAGGAGCTGAGCTGGTGGACCCTTACAGCAGATTGACTTTGCAACACTGCATCTGAACTTTTCAAATCCAAAAAAAATTAAAAAAGCACGCCTCTTGGAGTGGAGGCTGCCTTATTCCTTGCATAGCAACTGACATTGGCAAAATCAATTGTCTTATATGATGCAAATTTCCATTAACATCCATCTATCTACAACCACCAAGCTTTTCTCACTATATTGAATTGCTTAATTGGTTCATGGGAACCTCTAATTCACAGTAAATTAAAATTGGCCATTTTCTTAATATTGGAATACATAGTGAACAATCCTTTCAGCCAGGTTGCCCTTTAATTAAACAACTGTTAAAGTCAGTCTATTTTCCTTTCTTCACAACAAAAGCACACACTAAATCTAATTCCAAATGCCCTGCATCCAGACTGTGTTACCTGTAAACACACCTTAGTGCTCTACTATATGAGCTTAATTAGTTCAAGCTTTCAAGATCTGAGGGAGCATAGGTATTGGAGAAGGATAGGCTCAGCTTATGAGCTGTATGGCATGAACGTTTGGAATTCCTGGTGCAGCTCAGTATTTACCACCCTTCTCACATAGTAGCCATAGTAACTTTTTCCAAGGTGAGATGTTAGAGCATATCTGTGCAGGATTTGGCGTATGCCTAATTCAGGTATTGCTCCTCACACTGAAATGAATAAAATGCTAAGCCATATTTTTCTACTTCTACAGATTTTTTACCTGTTAGTAATTCCACAGGAGACATGCTTCAGGACATAATTTTCTCCCTTAAAATAGGCACTTTACATGTCTAGCAGTGTCATTGCTTATAGTGTGAGGTAATCTTCCTCATGCACCCCAGGCTAGGAAAGGTCAGGCAGAGATGTTATGTTTCCTCCATTAATGTCCGCTTCATGTGCTTGTTGCAGGTTCTTCTTAATGTATCTAATTAACAAGGATGAAACTGAGCATACTGGCCAGGTGAGTAGAAAAAAAAACTTAAAGGTTTTACTTATCTTTAAGCATTTTTATCTTCTTGAGCCTTGTAGCTGTGTACCACCAGGTGGAACTGATGTACCACCGAGGAGAGGGGATGATGGCACCGTCCAAGGGGTCTACTGTCAGTGAGGAGAACCTCTCAAGAAAAGAGGGGTTAAAACAAAACCAGAAGGGGGTGGGGCGCTGCAGTGTGCTATTTTACCAAGCAGTGAATGCTGTCAGAAGTCAGGTACTTACTGTCATCTTTGAAATGAAAACCTCAAATATACCAGTTACAGTTTATTCCCAAAAGATTTAAGCAGTTAATGTACTAGTTTTACAGTAAAAATCCATATATATGTGTAGATAGATCAGTATATGGGTGCCTGTATGTTTAGCATTGTTAAGCCTAAATGTAAATAAATGAGAAAATAAGATATAATTAAATCCTATTTATCTCTAATAAGAAGTGTTAGGCATAGAGTACAAAAGTACCTGTGTTTTCCAATCAATGCAAAACACATTTTATATATACCAATTGTGAACAGGTTTGTTCTCATATAACTAGACTGATTAATTTACACTTACATATTTTACTAATAGGCTTTAAATTTCGGTAGTACTGAATCAGGAAAAGTGCAGATAAAACCTTTACAAGCATTTTTGACTTATGATCTTCACAGTTCCAGTGTCTTTACAGTTCTATTCCATGGAAACAGGCACAGCATGTGGTTATTATTAAAAGTTTATCTATGACACTACCTGCATGCTGACTGTTAAAATAAATACTCTTTCTCATTTTCAGGAGTCATTTGTGTGGAAGATGTACCAAGAAAGATGTTGGGATTTTTTCCCAGCAGGTGACTGCTTCAGAAAACAGTATGAGGATCAACTTGGCTAATATCACCAAAAAAAATATTTATTCATGAACTATTAAGATAAAAAAAAAATCTATTCTTTTCATGATGCAATTTCACAGCTTGTATTTGCTTTAAATGTCTTTAAACTTCAAGACACATAAAATTTGACACTATTTCACAGGCTTTTTGTACCTACCACATGTGAAACAGGTCTTTTGTTGGAATTTTAATTACAAAAAAGAGAAGAACTATGCCAGATTAACTTAAGGCTTCCACTTCAAACATGGCCTAAAATTATAACAACTTTTTAACCACATCATTAACCTGGTGTTTGGCAGTACAGTTGAAAGGGCTAAAAGGCATCTTAATTGCACATTTGACATTGAAGAACTTGAACATCAGAGGCCATGCCTCAGAAAATTAGCTTAGCTAACTGCTGTCCAGTTTTTCCCCATGGTATTTGCTAGTGAACGTATTAAGATACAGTTTGAAAAGCTTTAAGCAGTTAAAAAGAAATCATTTTCACACACTTTGTCAACCTTGAAACATTAAAGTGCCTTAAAACCTCTGTAGACATAGCTATGCAAACTTTTTATTTATGTTAGTGTTCTAGATGAACAGACCCATTAACTGTATTGCTTTTCTGTATCAAATTGCACTTGAAGTTTGTTTATACTACCTTCAATAACAGCTTAATAGATGCTGCTGTTAAAAGACATACACTGTATCCAAATAAAATATTAGGCCAAAATAAACCAATGCTGTATGGTCACCTGCAAGTAGAAGTTGTTAGGATTATGCATTTTTTTTTCTTCTAATAAAAGTTCCCACTGCAATAAAGTATTATAAACCAAATATTACCGTTGCTGTCATCTTTCCCATTTTTCTACACTATGGAGTTGTGTGAGAATGGTGACTAAAAACACATGTATTCACTGTTCATTCACAGCTTTATTTTAAGGACTACACAGAGCAAGTACAAGCTGCAATAACTGTTCTCATAGTCTGCTACAGCTTGCTTCTTTAGCAAAGACAATTCCAATTTCATCATAAATTTTAGACCTTTCTAATAATATTATTAGTCTTTCTTCAACAATTTTCAACCCCATCTAAATTAACTTTGGTTGCACAAAATATTAGGAGCCAGCATACTGGCATGCTGAACAAAGTGAAACAGAGAAAGGAAATAACAAAGCAATAAAGAAAAATTCAACTTTTTATGTAATGTTTGCTATATTCAATTATTCACATGAGGAAATTTGAGCTTCAGGAGATCATGCTGTCCAGCCAATCTTCAAGCTCTTCCTCAGTAATATCTTTCGATGTACTTTGCTGTTGCTGTGATGATGTACTCTTCTCTTCAGACACATCTACTTTCAAAGGGTCTAGAAAAGTGAAAAGAACAGGCTTGATAATCTGGAAACAAATCCATATCAGCTCTTCCTCCTGGGTCATTTTTTTTTTTAATACACAACTGACTGTATTTAAACACAATCTCTCTTTCTTGAAGAACAGCAAGTCATATTCCAAAAAAAGTTTCCATGCTAAACTTAATTTCATAAAATCAATGCTAGAAAAGTTTGAAAATAGCATTTATGACAAGCCATCAGAAATAACTATCAGTTCTTCTGTATACTATTAGCACAATGAACTAAGGACTGATGTTACGTGAACTTTATCTTCCTCGCAATAAAATTCTCTAGCAGTACACTATTTATTTTTTTTAATTTAAAATTTTGCTGAATCATAAGCCCAATACTGTTTTGCAGAAGAATTTCTCTTAATGCTTAAAGTGTACTGACAATGGTGAAACTTTAGTTCATGAAGATTTAAAACTGAAAATGAACAAAAAGGTCAAAACACAGCATCAGATAAATGAAATGTAGTATGAAAGAGACGATGACAGGAGTGCTGTTGACTTGCTAATCAAGAATTCAAAAACATCACCAAAACAGAGAGCAATGGAAATTAAATAAGGGCATGCTGGGGAGAAGAGAAAACTTACCATTTTCCTTATAATCCATTTTCAAATCTTTCTCAGTTGATACGTTGCAGGATAATGCACCTGACGCAGGTCTGTTTCCTGTATTCATGGGAGCCTCTAGATTCAGGAGAAGATCCAGTTCTTCATCCAAATGGTCAGTCTCTTGCTTTGATAGTGGATGGATTCTCTGAAATGGTTCTCTTGCATTTTCCCTCGAATCGTTTTTACTTCCAGGCTCTGATGAAACAACAGAATTACCAACAGGAGGGGAGACCAACACGGTGTCACTTTGAGCTGGAGACTGTCGGAACAGCTGATCTCTCCCCTTGACATCTTCAAAAACTTTAGATTTCATTGGTGGGAGCTCTACAGGTGTTGATGCCTAAAAGTATAAGAAAGGACTTTATAATGATTATTATCCATTATTATTATTCTGTCTAATTTGGGTTGTAATTCATACTTCCTATATTTGATCACTTCAGAAAGTACAGTGAACTTGAGCAGAATTCAATTCAGAAGTGAAAGTAAAGTTATCTGGATGATACTTTTATAGAAGCAAATGCAAAATACAAACTCCTTTTATCCCTTATTACAGAATATGAGATGGAATGCTAAATCAACAAGTTCCATTGTTTCACAAATACTCATAGAATCATCAAATGATTTGGTTTGGAAAGGACCTTAAAGATCCTCTCATTCCAATAGCCCTGACATGGGCAAGGTGTGCATTGCAGAGTCATGTTGAGCTTTTTGTCCACAAACTCCCCCAAGTCCTTCTCCTTGGGGCTGGTCTCAATCCATTCTCCACCCAGCTTGTATCTATGTTTGGGATTGCCCTGACCTTGCTGAATTTCATGAGGTTCACAGACCCACCTCTCAAGCCTGTCCAGGTCCCTCTGGGTGGCCCATCCCTTCCCTCCAGCATGTTGACTGCAACACACAGCTTGGTGTCACCAGCAAACTTGCTGAGGGTGCGCTCGGTCCCACTGTCTGTGTCACTGACCTCCGCTGTTGACCACAACTCTTTGAGTGTGACCATCCAGCCAATTTTTTATCCACTGAGTGGTCCATGTATAAAATCCATGTCTCTCCAGTTTAGAGACAAAGATGTAGTGCAGGACAGTGTTAAATGCTTTGCACTTCCTAGAGAATTACTTTTCCTTAATTCTTCTATAAGAAGAATTCTTCAATACTCTGAATTTTGGAATGACTGGAGTCAGCATTTGGCTAGAAACATCATCCCATGTTAGGCCATCCCTCCGAAATTCCAGTCATGGATAAAACCACACTGATTGCTGAAAATCAATTAGCAAGAGTTATAGTATTTAGCTATATATTTTGAAAAATGAAATCAAACTGTAAAACATTGTCTAACAGTGAAACCAGAAATGGCAACCCATTATTTAACTGTGTAACAGATTCTGCTTTTATCAGGACACCTTAGCGTTGATAACACTGCAGCATAACAGATGACCACATCCCTGGTCAGAATGACAAGAGAAAGACTAAATCCCATAACAAACACTTTATAACCCTGAAAAAAGTTTGAGACCATGACTAGAACTCCTAAAAGAAAACTGTATGTGAAAGTAACATTTATTTGCAGATTCCCTTAGCCATCACAACTGCAGACATACTTGAGCTGCCTTAACAAAGAGCATAGTGTCAGCTGCAGAAGCACTTCATGCAATCCCAAAAAGACCCTTCTGTAAGGGTCACCTTTTTCCTTGCTTGAGCAGATAGATCTTAAGAATTCTGGGTTTGTATTTAAGTCTCATTGACTCTTTTGCCCTTACATTAATATTTTCTTTTTCACTATCTAAAGAAACATTTATTCAACATCAAACATCAACATCATCAACAAATATTGTTGCTTCCCCCTGCCACTGAAGCATAAATAATATTTTCTTCACCTGTATGATTGAGAGTTCTACCTGTTCTAATACTGATGTAAGACCAATTCACGGAAAAAAACATGCATGTTGGTATTAGTTATGTAGAAGATTAAATCACAATTAAAGTAATTAACAGGAAAGACTGTGAAAACACTTTCAAAGTTTTGGAGCAACTAAAACCAGCTGCTAACAAAAGAAGCAAATACAAAAATAGTGCAATCACTCCATGGCAAACACTCTGGTACCTGGCTTCAAATCTATGCTGCACATCCAAGCATTTTGTTTAAAGCCAAGTAAGCACAAAAAATGTGCTGATAGAGGGGAACCCTGCATTACATGTCACTTGACATGCCAGTCTATCAGAATATATTTACTTACATAATACGTTGTACTTATGTTTGAGACCAATCATTTTTGCATAGATTTTTCTCTTAAAATATTTGCATTTCCTAGTGTAAACTCACAGCATTACCTGTACAAGGTCAGCAGCTACATTCAACTTCAGATGTAGAGGCAATTCCTGAAGGGCCTGGACCAAAGACTGGCAGTCAACAGAAAGTGCAGAGAACTGAAATATAATTTAACACACAGCACATTTGTGAATAAAAAACCCAAACACAGTAAGAACACGAACAAAAAAATCTAATAATTTTAATCTATTACATCCCCCTGTTCCACTTATTTGAGGAATCTGGAAAACAACCTAATGAAATACACAAATTAATAGTTTAATTGTATGGAGCAGTTTTGCTAAATTACCACATAAACACACTTCAAATAATCACTTATGGCTAATAAACAAGGTACAAATTGAATACTCCTTAGACAATGCCTTGACAATGTCATAAGAAGCTTTTCCAACTGAAACATGCTTTAAACCTTGAAGCTCTCATGCAGTGTGAAATGCATTCTTTACCGAGTTGCTACTATTTTCCAAGCAACGAACCCATAGCTCCTGTGTAGCTATATTGCTTTTAATGGCTAAATTTAGGGGCCTTTTTATACGTCCGTATCTTTTAAAATGTTTTGATACTTACAAAAGCAACAAAGTATATAGTTACAAACATCTCTAAAATTATATTCAAGATATGTTACTGCTGCTAAATTACAACTTACTACTGTGACAGTTACTGAAGGTTCATTTAATCTTGACCCCTTTTTAAAAACAGATTTACACAAAATGAACCAGCAATATTTGACATTTTTACAGAACAATCCCAGGCTTCAGTAATCTTAAACAGATTTCAAGCTCACAGTACAAAAGAACATTCTGAGCACGTTCATTATTGATGAAAAGATAATTTGATATCCATACCATATTTTAAAATCTGACAACAAAATGCTTAGGTTCAGTCTATACTCTCATTTTCATGGAAACAAAGAAGCAGCTTCCAAATCTCACTTAAAGGGACATGTCCCTCTCAATATGATGAGGGACATTTAAAAGTCCAAATACTCATAAATGAGGAGAGAGTGTTTTGTACCATATCATAAGAGATTTGTCATATAAATTCACACTGCTTCCAAAAGCCAATCAACAGGCTGGCTTTTGATATCTGCACCCCTAGCAAAACTGAATATCAAAGACATAGTGTGTTCTGACAGTACACTTGCAAAAGTAAAATAAATTTAATAAAGAAGCAATGCAGTTTATTTAACAGCTTCTTGTTTCCAAATTCTGGTTCTGGTATCCAGTAATGAGAGTGAAAGGACCAAACAAATAGCTGATGGTTAGAATTTTCTCCTTTACCAACAACTTTATTTTACAATGGAATAGTGATCACCATCAATGATGATTGACTGGTGCAAGTAACCTTACAAAGTCTTCAGCAAGTAAGTCTTGTTGCCCAGCAATGAATCAGATCTTCAGAAAACCCAGTTATTTTACCAGATATTGAAGAACAAATATGGCTTCTGCATGGTTACCAAGTGGAGATAGGGAAGAGGAGGCAAGGTTGAGAATTAAGGAAAAGAGGAATTTTGAAAAACAACATAATAGAAGTAGGAATTTGATATTCAAGTAGAGATTTCACTAAAAGTGGTGTTGTAATAAAAAGCAAAGGAATCAAAGCAGTATTTAGTAAGTTATGAACACTTCATGGCATATGTAGTTATTTGTTCAAAAAATAAGTAGAGGCATATTTTGTTGCTGGAATTGCTATTTTTTACTGAAAAATTCAAATTACTATTACCTGTTTGATCTTTCAATTGCAAACCATGACTTGAAATGTTTTTCTTGTATTTTATCAATATACAATGGAGAGAATCCAAATCTGTTTTTTGTAGCAATGAATGATAGTATTCTTAATAAAATGAACTTTTTTTTATTGTTGATGTTACATTTCCATTCCTCATTTGAAAATGATGCTTTGCCATTGCTTTCTACAAACAGTAGGGAATGAGAAATATCTAGTCATTCTGCGACTGGTTTTATATCTTTTTTCTTTATTTTGTTCCCTCATAATAAATTCACTTCAGTTTACAATTCCCTAATCCTGTACATAATGTGTAGATAGGCAAAGAACTAGAAAGTGGTGAGCTAAGAAGCAAAGGTCAGGAATTTGGCAAATGGTATGAATGATGCAGGGTGAAAATTAGACTTAGATTTGGCTTTCAGGGGACAAAAAGATGGGTCAGAAATAAAAAGGAGATACCAGGCTAAAGACCAAAGACAATGTGAAAAATTAGATAATATTATCAAACCATCTGGCACAGGATTCTGGACTAAAATAAGAAATCAAAGGAATGGTAATTGCAATTAGTGCAGTAAACTATTTCAAAGTGACCTAAGGACAGTGAAGGAGAGGAAATAGTTTGAAGTAACAAATTTGGATGGGGCAGAATGAATTACTACAGTTTAGTAGGGACAGAGGCAGAAAAGCGTGTCCACCGCAGCACACTTTGCAATGAGTAAGAGCATGGGACCAGCTCCAGAACTGTGCAGTCTCATCCCTGGCAGTCAGAATATTTGTGAGAACCACTGTCCACATGCAACTTCACTCTTCTCACAACGGCTTTAGCCATTCAGGAATGAATGTGTTCAAATCACCTAAGTGCTATAATGACAAGCCTATGAGGAAGTTAAAAAGAAATTAATATTCTGATTACTGACAACATCCTGTACACTAGAAGTGGAAGAACTGATAAGAAAAAATACAGTCACTAGAAGACTGTGTCCCACTGAAGAAACAGGTGGTAGTTTAAACAAATGCTGCATTTGGTTTTATTTCCTCATTTTAATTTAACTTTGCAACCCTAAAGTACCTTTAAATATCACTTCCCAGGGAATAATAATTGTAATATTTTAGAATATTATAATATTTTAGAAAACAAATAGCAAATATTTAAAATTTGAATACATATGCATGTTTCAAGGAACACTCAAGCAAAGTTTTACAGCGATTTTAAGAACAACCTGGAAGACAAAAGCATTTATCTTGCAATAATTCAGGTGACTTACATGAGGAAGACAGCTGCAGAGATTGAGACACTTTCAAGTATCCTGATATAGAAAGCACGAGACTTCTGTTGCTGTGTTCCTTTTTATTCAAGCATAAAAAACTCATACACAAACAATTTATCTGGTGCCCTAATTATATAGGACATGAATTTTCAACCAAAGGATATGAACTGTTAATTTGAAGGAACTAGAATATGTTTCATAGTTCAATATATGAATATAATCATAAGGGGTTTGTTACAGATAGTTTACTAAACTCTTTTCTCTTGAATACAGTTGAAAAAAGAAGGCTAACCTGCTATGTCAGTAAAGCAAAGTGACAGTTTCTTATTTTCTCTTCAGTGGAGAGATTTCTTGTTTTTATCTTCCAATAGCTCTTAAAAACCTAGCCTGATGCTTTGATTAGGCTTCAGCAGAAAAAAAAAAAGGACAAGGCCCAGTAGCCTCCAGCATCAGGGAGAAGTTAATAAAAATATACACAATAAAGAGTGCTATTATTGTATTAACAACTTGCTGGTGAAAGCACAACTGCCTAGATATTCTGTCTCAGGTGATTATCTATATAAAATCATTTGAATGAAAATTCTGTTACCTGTTTATGGCATATGCTTTCTTTATCCCATTCTTTCTCATCAGCAAATCGAAACTGTGTAAAGGAATCTCCTAAAGAAATGCAATAAAAAATATATTTATTTTTAAAAAATTAACATGTTTTCTCTGAACTTCCCAATCTAAAGAAATAAAGTCAATAAATTAATATCTTCAACAAATTTGCATTTAATATTAATACTGCTTGCATTCACAATACTATAGTTCTAATAAAGTTCTATAGAAATTTTAATCACTTATTTGCAAGACAGTACTGAAAAGGGGGCAACAAATTCAAAACCGAAAGAGCAGATGCTAGGTGCCATGTCAACAAGCAAGAGTTTCATTCAAAATTCCAATTTGGACAAAATACTAAAAATACATACAGTATTCACACAGGTAATTTCTTATGAACAGCTTTAAAAATGCTATAGATCTTCTCTTACCAGCATGCAAATATTTCATAAAATGGATTATAATTATTTTATGAAATCACTTTGTACAAGCTAAATAAAGACTTCTTATTGTCTGGTAGCTAAATTCTCTCTCTTCCTTGAACTAGTCCCTACTCCAGCACATCATCAAAAAAAGGCACTGGACCCCAAATTCCAATTCATATGCAGGAGGGACTGAATTAAAAGAAAACCTAAAATAAGAGTAATTAAGTTACATATATAACCTTAGTTACAGGATCTTCTAACCTATCATATTTCTTCAAGCCAGCAGGAACCTTCTCTAAGGGTTGTTGAATTACCACTTTGTTTTAAATGCGATATTTTTATTGCAGTACCTTGCTGTGTTGCGAAAGACACCTCCAGTCCTATAAATCATTTACTGAAAAAAACATACAAGAATTCCAGTAACTCAAAAAAATATGGTCTGTCACAAAGGAAACATGAAAGATTTGGGTTGCAAGATGATGGCCAAAGGTCTAGAGAAATAGAAAGCAAAGACATTGCTGATGCGGAGTATGGGACATGTGCCATCTTACACTGGGTAGATTAAGGACAAATAGCTGTTTCAGGAGCTCTATTAGAAAAAAAACAGCTAGAAATATTACATGAAGGAGATCAAATTTGACCCTGAGAATTCAGAGCTACTAAGTTGGTCAAGGGTCTCTCTTATGAGGAAAGGCTGAGGGAGCTGAAGGCCTTTTCAGCATCAAGAAGACATGACTCATCAATGTCTACAAGTATCTGAAGGGAGGGTGACAAGAGAATGAAGCCAGGCTATTCTCGGTGGTGCCAAGCAATAGGATAAGAGGCAATGGACAGAAACTGATGCACAGGAAGTTCCACCTGAACATGAGGAAGAACTTCTTTCCTGTGTGGGTGACTGAGCACTGGAATAGATTGCCCAGAGAGGTTGTGGAGTCTCCCTCACTGGAGATATTCAACATGTCTGGATGCAATCCTGTGCCATGTGCTCTGGGATGACCCTGCTTGAACAGTGAGCTTGGACCAGATAGCCCACTGTGGTCCCTTCCGCCCTTACCCGCTGCGATGACCTGTAAATCACTATGATTTATTCCAGCAGTTGTTTGAGAAGCAACAACTCATTCTTTCCTAATCTCTATTAGAGAATGCAAGTGCTAGAGAAAGTTTTCAATAGCTTTATCAACAAGTGAGCATTTAGCTTTTATTTGGCTCTCAATATCCTATGCCATTCATAACTTTGACAATTCCTGAATCATGCCCTTAATCCTGCAGATAAAATCCAAACATATAATGTGCTGTCCCCACAATTGGCTTCTTTGCCATTGTCTGCCTGTCCCAGAAGGTAGGGAAGCTCAGCCTTTCAGCAATTTCACTTAATAGTGCAAGCATTAGCCGACTCCTGTTTTGCAAACAAAATGAATAAGCAGCAAAATGGCATAGTAATTGGCATATTTCTTTGCCAGGATGACCCCAAAGGGAGATCTAACCATCTCCCAGCCAGAATTTAAAATTGATTGGCCACGGATTTTATTTTTTTTTAGTATCTAAAGTGCATTTCTATTTCATTGCATTTCATGTCTGGTCACTGGGTATGCAAATGTACTCATATATTAATCACACTGTCTGCCTGGCAGGTCCACTATTGTAATCTTCTGAACCATTACAGCAAGAAAGTGACATTCTCAGCTGAATATTTATAGAGGTATTTAAGACCATTACCATGTCCAGCTTGAATTTGCATTTCTCTGTTTTCATTATGTTTATTCAACATGGTTCAGCATTGCTGTGCTGACACACAACCTTGCCTGATCAGCTAGGTTTTGGTTTACACTCAATGTCTCCAGACATTACTATTTTGAAAACAACCAGTGTCAAACAGTACAGGTGAAAATTAAGCACTGAAATTAGATATCTAACAAGGTGGCTAATTTTACAAATGTTTAGTTCATACAATACAAACACCAGGTTCCAAGATTCCTAGGTATGCTTAGCAGTGTGGAAAAATTAGACCCTATATCTTTACGTCTCTATCTGCAGATGCAAATACTTAACTTGAGCACTCACCGTAATCTGACAAAGACACCTTCCTCTTCATTAGACACAGCACAAGAGGAAATAAACCCCTCTGTTTCAAAATGTCTAGAATACTGCTAATATGTAATAAGTAATGCTGAAAATCAAACATGTACAAATTCAGTCTCATGATTTTAAAATGGGTACTAGAATGTGCAAATTAATTCGTTTTAACAGCTCACATTTTAAAGGCTCTATTTAGTTACATATGAGAAGAAGTTCTACGAAAAATAGTTAAACAAAATGATCCTCAAAGTCTTCCTACTATTAGAACAAAGGTATAAGTACTTTCTTCCAACATCCCCAAGACTGCTTTAATTATTTCTCATGTTGCACCACAGAGCAAATAAGAGTTTTCTCTGCTCTTATAAAGGAGTAAAATTAAACTAAAGGATTAGGCAAATGCTTTCAGTATCTGATAATGACCACATATAAAGAAGGTAAACCAACCTACTTCACGAGGAAAATCCACTGGGATCAGGAATTGCTTTATGATTCTCCACACTCACAAAGTTAGTAATGGCAGATCCTCAGTTTGATATTGTATTGCTGAATTAAAGGGTATGACTTAAACTGTAGTTTAATTAGGCTCTTTAAATAAGTTAACAAAGCATGCCTTTCAAATGGAAAAGAATAACTACAGTTCACAATAGCATATTTAATGCAAATTAGGCTAATGAGAATGTTGGTCTAACCAATTATCTTTTCACAAATTCCTTTACCCTGAAAATAACGTCCTTTTATGCCATGAATACTAATCAAATGTCTTGAAATGACTCTGAGTTCCTTCCAGCATAAAAAAAAATACTTTTCTTCATGTGAATAATTTTTATGTTACTTACAAGTATCACTTGGCCTTCAAATACAGAGTAGCTAAAAATAATGCATTCAAGTAAACCTCATGCCCTGTCTTTGGTAACAGTCATAATAAGCTTTAATATTCTTAATTGTTTAAAATATAAAATTATTATGAAAACACCAGATCTAAACCACCATGCTTTCCTACCACTTGAATATATTTTGAAGCTAAATCAATTTCTTTAAATAGAATTTATCTTTCCCAGTTTCACTAGTCCAATTATCCTTTAATACAAATATTCATTGAATTGTAGAGTCAAACAAATCCTACCTGTTATCTATATTGAATATTTTTCAATCTGTGAAACTACATCTAAAAATTGAAAAAATCGAAGAAAAACAGATTTCAGTAGGAAAATTGACATATCAGTGGAATAATTTTATTCATTTAAAACTCTCTCATTCTCATAAAACATTACTGAAGACAGAGGAAAAATATTCCATAGTCCTAGAATAGAATTTCAAATTGGACAGGGGAATAACATAATAAGCAATGTAGTATGATCCTTCTAAGACTGCCATAATGTCAGGAAGTGCTGCAAGTGCAAATATAAGACTCTACATTCACTTTTTAAATCATAATTTACTTTCTCCTAAATAAGAACCAATGATTTTGATAAACTTGGGGGTTTCCAACCTTGGCTCATTTCCCATTTATTTTATTTTGTGAATTCAAACAAGTCTGCTTAGTTAACTAAACAATATGCAATAAATTTATGCAGATGACCCAATGAAACCAAACCAGAAAACTACAACTTAGCTACTTTGGGAAATCAACAATGAGACCTAAAATATCTCAAAAAGTACCCTCTATCTACTTACTACATTAGTCAAATTTCTTCCTGAATTACTCAATTAAGAAGATTCTCACCAAATAAAGTCCAACCTTAGAATTGATTTTAAGCAACTTCCAAGGGATCCTTTCTCTCTATATTGATCATAAATTCATCGCTATTTATGAAGAATGTAATGTCAAAATGAGCTACCTGCCTGTTCCACCAGTCTTCTTTACAGATTGCAGAAATGCAGGAGGAAACATGCTATTTTTAAGGTGAAAACAGGCAAAAATCCTCCAATCTAAGACTTTTCTGCAACGAAAATCACTCTGAATTGCAGAGTTAAGGCATGAATGATGCTTGAAATTTTATCCAACATCAGTGCTTCATATAAAAGGGACTAAGTTCTCTTAAGGAATTGGAGGGAAGATAAGAAACATAAAGGTTTCCTGTTTAACAGTGCAAAACTCCATGAAGAAGGTCCAAGAGAAGACAAACCCATAGACCAAAGAAAAGGTGGGCAACTTGTAAGCCAGTAATTTTGAGCTAATTTACAATCAAAAGAGCAGACTAAAGCTTAGCAGTCCTTTGGGATGAATTAGGTGCAAATGAATATTCCTCAAACTGGAGGAAAAAGCAGGAGGAAGGAATCCTATCCATCCATCCATACCATGGCCTGCTCTAACATGAAGATTTTGAAACCAGCATGGAAACAGCAGGAACTATAGACCAGGTGCTTGGGAATATCAGTGGACTAAAAAGATGTCTTTTCATCTTACAGTGTTTCCACACAGTGTGGTTGCTATACATTATATAGATATATATATACATATATATTTATACATATTACAAATATTCATTTGATATCTACAATTAATGCTCATTTTGTATTAAAAATATTTATTTCAATAAATACTACTGAAGATTTCCTTTTATAGGCCACATAACAGTTTTCCTCTTTTTTCCTCCTAAAAAGCAGACTTACACATATGCAAATTCATAATAAATGTTTTCCCAACACTACTAAATGTATGCTCTGCAAAGGTTTTATACGATTAATTTTAAACACATCACAAACAGATTATTATCCAGATACAATAATTTTCTCACAATGAGATACTGTATAATACTGAGAAACAGATTTCTGGATGAGAAAACTTCCAAAGACTCTTCATGGCAGTTCCAATAACTTTGTTTATTCCTAATTTTTTACTTTCTCTACTTTGATAGAACACACACTGTAACTATTATCTTTTACTATTACTAAGGTTGCAACATGCTACTTACACAATTTGCCACAAGCATAGATTAATAGCAATTTTCAAAATCTGAGAATACAAAACCAAAACATAAAGACCCTGAAAGGAATCAACACCTATCAGTTTTCTTCTGATACTATTAAGATCAGTAATATTACAAGTCACTGCAAAGTCTGTCTTTATCAAGAACGTGACATATTTCCAAACGACATGCCTTCACCACAAATACTTTAACACAACCTAAATTTTCCCCTGCTTCCCTTGCTCACCAGTAGGTTGTACAAACATGTATTACGAACTCCAGAAGGCTTGTGCAACACTCAGCATAAAAATTTTAACTACCAACAGAAGATATATCTGAAAGAAAATATTTTTTATGACATTGTTCTACTGTTACCAGGAGAAATTCTTGAGCGCTGTGCAAACATAGAATCATGGAATGGTTTGGGTTGAAAGGAATCTTAGAGATCATCTAGTTCCAACACCCCTTCTGGGGGCAGGGACACCTTCAGCTAGACCAGGTTGCTCAAAATCCCCATCCAATTTGGCCTTGAATTTCCAGGTATGGATCAAAATAAACTTCTCTGGGCAACCTGTTCCAATGCCTCACCACCCTCATGGTGGTATTTTCCTAATACCTAGTGTAAACCTGCCCTCTTTCAGTTTAAAGCCTATCCCCTTTGCCCTATCATTACATGCCCTTGTGACAAGTGCCTCTTTGGATTTCTTGTAGCTCCCTTTAGGTGCTGGAAGGTGCTATAAGGTTTCCCCAGAGCCTTCTCTTCTGCAGGCTGAACAACCCCAACTCTTTCAGCCTGTCTTCATAGGATACTGATATCAAGGATATTTGTAGCCTGCACTACAAACTATAAAGGATTCAAAAAGAACAACAGTCTAAATTAATTCCCTGGCACAACTACACGGTACTACTAGTCACATTTTACAATATAAGTATGTCAATCTGACCCAACAGCCTCTGATCAACACTAAATGATGCCTTCAAAATTTAAAATGTATCACAGATAAAGGACTGAGAAGGACGGATCTTTGGAAATGTGCTGGTTCTGGAACCAAGAGTGTCTGTTCAGAACAGAACTAATTTAACATACAAAGGAACTGCAGCCTAATGAAATCAAGGACAGATATCAGTTTTTGAAATGACGAGCAGGGTGAACCCAACAAATGCCAAGGAAGACAACAGTTAAAAAAGAAAACAAACAAACAAACTCCAAAACAACTCTTTTTATTAAAAGCTAAAGCAGAGGTTAACAAGAGTCAGGGAAACCAAAAAAATAAAATTATATTGAAAGAGGTTCAGAATAACAAGAAGACAGAAGAAACTGTAATGACTTTAAGCCTTTAAAGCTCTAAAAAGCTAAATGACACCATGAGAGTACTGGAAACAGTGAAAGGCAGACTGAGGAAGACAGCACTACCAGCTCAGTGTTTTTGATGGACAAATGAGAGTCAACATGGCATTTGAAGTTCTGCTGCATGATCTAAGACAATTTCTTGAAAGAAGCAAAATACCACTGCACATAAGCAAGATCTAATTCATATAATTTACATGCATTTCCAAAAGCTCTCACTGACATCCCACTCCCTTTCCCACCCAAGACTTCGGCAAAAAGAAGAGGAGGCTTTGTATGAATAAATAATTGCCTTAAAATAGGAAGACAAGAGTAAATTGTCAATTTTCACATTAAAAGAAACCACCAGTGCAATTCTCTGGGGTTGTATCTGTTTAACCTCTTCCCTCAATTAAAACAGACGAGGAAAAAAACCCGAGAAAAATTAAGTAAAGTTTGCTGATGATACCAAGCTTTTTGTGGTAGTGCAGATGAAGGCAGGCTGTGAAGGATGACATAAGAACTTCACAAGACTGGAAAAGTAGATTTTAAAATGGCAAATGAAACTCAATACCAAAAATGCAAAATGGAGCAATTCTAACTTTCCACACAAAGAAAGTTCAGAGCTGACCAGCACCATTCTGAATCAGAACCCCAGTGCTACGCAGTGGTCAAAGAAGACAACTCTTTGGGATTCTTAGGCAATAGTGCACAACACAGAGATCATCATTACACCTCTATCATGCATCATTACCTTAAATACTGTGCAGAGTCGGGTTTCTCAAGCCCAATCTCAAAAAATGTAACAGCATTAGAAAAGGCATAGAACAGATCCTGTATAAGAAGTAATTTAGTAACTTAAACCAAGACAGGTAACCAAGGGAATATGACAGAGATCTAAAAGCCATGAGAGGCACAGAAAGGGCAGACAGGGACTAACTTATTGTCTTTTCTCATACCTGCTGGCAGGTATTCATTTCATACCTGCTGGCATCAAATGAATCCAGTAGGTAACGCACTCAAAACAAATAAAAAGTGGAAAGTCTTTATAACTTGAAGGTAGGTTATGGGACTCCATGCCATCAGATGGTGCAGGTGCCACAACAGGAAGGATATAGGATAACTATTTCTAAATACAAAGATTCCACATCTGGCTCAGGAAGTCCCATGAACATAAACTGCTGCAGATCAAGAAAATATTTGGGAAAGTAGCATATAATACAGCATGTTCAGGTGCCTTATTTGAACTGGTGTCTCCAGATGGACCTTGGGTCTAATTCAATAGAACCAACCTTAAATTAAAGCAAATAGTTGTGGGGGTTTTTTTTTCACTTGAAGAGCTCTACCCTTCTCTTAATTAGCTATCTTTCTGCAGGAAAAGTAAGGAGGAAAAGTAGGCAATTCACAAATGTATTTTTAGTCTGTAGCTAAGTGTTCTTTCAAGTCAATGCACATTTGACATCTACATGGTATATAAGGAGACAACAGACAGCGTGACCATACGGGAAACTGTATAAACAGCATGAAGCAGATTCTCTCTGTTTTCTAATTTTTTTCCACATTTTCTTAAATTTATCACTATTTTTCATATGTAATTTTTATTAATGATTTCATTATTAAAGCTCTTAGAACTCTACAAAAATGCAAAATGTTAAAACACAATGCATTGAACAAAAAAGTGCAAATACAGTAGCCTGATGTGGTTATTCATAAGTAGCAATCCCATCTTCTCCATATTCACTTTTTTACTGAATAAACAATACAATGATATTTAAGGGTGAAGACATTGATTTCCCCATAGGTTAAGCTTAAACTTTTCATTAAGTTTAAGCTAGTCACCTTAAATATTTACATTTTTCCTGATGCTTTATGACATTTTCTAGTGTCATTTTTTTCAGGCCACTAATTTATAACATGCTTAGGGATTTTTAAATGTCACTGCAACCAGCTTGCAAGATTAGAAAAACTAAATAAATCCAGAGAGCATACTGTTTTTTGAGCAGTATCATTCAAAAGAAAGGCTAAAAAAATAGGAAAAGATTGCTGCATAACTTAATAAACATGCAGCTTAGTTACTGCATAAATACACGAGAACAACAACATTTGGTTTTGTTTTTGTTTTCGTTGCATCAGTATGATATAGAATGAGGTGAAATTTGTGATTCTTCCTAGAGATGGGGGCAGAAAACTCCTTTGGGTAAAAGGGAGAGAATTCATATACTTTGATATGCCTGGATCCAACAGAGGAAAAAGTAGCTTAGTGGTAGAGTTCTTCATCTCCACAGACCGACAGGTTAAGGGAACCTAATGATCTGGTCCTTCGTGAAGACCCTATTTTCTCCAACACCAATGCATTGAACAAAAAAGTGACAGCGTATGTCCATAGCAGGAAGCAAAACTGAAATTCAACACTGGAAGAAAAGAAGAAATGGCAAGGTTCCCATCCACAGAGATTTGCATAACATCAAACTGCAGAACTCAAAAGAGGAATCCATTTGCATTCTGGCTTGTAAATGAGGAAAGAAGAGACATAATGAAAAGAATCCAGGAGGAACATTGTTCAATCAGAATGGAAGCCAGTCATCCCAAAAGATCCCTGATTTGCCCTGCCTATGATGGGAACCACTGTGTGGCAGCCACAGTGAATGGGCATCAGAGGATGCAGAAGAGGGGAGAAGGATGCAATCCTATGCATTCCATTAAGCAAAAATACTGCCTTGAGACCCTAGAGGCAGACCTCTAAGCTCCACACAACCACTTTGAAGGGGAAATGAGAGACTGGATGAACAGTTCAGTTTTATACAGAAGTGAGACAAATAACTCTGAGGTTAAAGCTGAAACTGCACCCTTCACTCAAACTTTAGACAGTGCAGCCTGTAATTCATCATCCTACACTTCTAGGTTCTGGCATTTTGAGTAGTTAAAACATATGTCTCATAATGGATGACAAAACTTCTGCAGTTTATTAGAGAGGTTTTAATTTTTTCTAAATTACACATGAAGACCAATTTTTACAGTGTTTCCAGACATAAAAATTGTCGTACTACATAAAATCACATAAAATTTCAAAAATTTCCAAATGCTAGCTAGATTACTGGTTATTAGAAAGGTCAGATTCAAAACTCCGTTGCTGGCCTAAACTTGGCAGAGTGCTCTACTCCACTATACTCCACTATCAGAAACTACGTGTTGACATATTTTGATAAGTTGCAGAATGGCACTCACTGGCCTAGGTTCTTTACATTGTCCTTTCAAAGCAAAGTTCCTCCTAATTATTCTTTATTTGGATTATTGTTCATTATACCTCTCGTGTAAACAATGCATAGAAGTATATTGCCGTATCATATCTGGGAGGTGAGAACATCACTCAATTCATTAGACCAGATTCTTGCACTTTTCATCTAAGAGAACTTTGTATCTAACTGGCACACTTAACTAAGAGCAGTTGCATTGCATAAATTTACACTAGGATAACTACTGTTTTCTGCAAGTAGGTTGTCAGAATATTTGGTCTGAAAACTTCAAAATTCATGACACAGCTTACTTGTCCAGAAAATGCAGGAGTATACAAAATACGTCTCCTTTATTCCACATTGAGCCTCAAGTAAAAAAAATTCTGTTCTCAAAAATGAACCCAGAAAAGCCCACAACAGTAACCTTAGAGCAATCAAATGAACAAACTTAATATTTTATTCTAAGCAGCTTAACAGCTTTTAATATCAATAATAACACTAATTGACACAATTAGAGAAAAAAATCTCCTATCTGCAGATGACACACAAATCAGATCTATACATGACACACAAACACTGGAAAACTTGCCCCTTCCCTCCAATTTTTATAGCAGACAAGTCATGAAAGTTTACAATAGTTTTGACATTTGACTATTCAAGCTTCCATTTCAAGAATTTAAGGACAGTCTTAATTTCAAATGGTAAGTGCACACATTATTGGATACTTCTTGCATTATTAGGATTTCATAACAAAAAAAAAATTCTAAATTTTTCCTAGTGCTACAGTTTTATTCCTTACTCTGTATTTGACAGAACATTTACAGCAAATAATGTAATTATATCATCAATATTCTTTATGATGCTCTTCTGGATATTTTTAATATCATCACATCCAAATTAGTACCATACTTCCCTACAGCACAATCCACTAATCATGTAAGTGGGACATTATGCTCTGTCTATGGGACTATCTTTCAAAAGTTTTCATAAATTATGCATAAATGTGCAGGCCTAAAAATATTCAAGTAGTTTGATACGGTGAGCATGAGACTTATCTTTCTTGCATTTTTGAAGGATTCTGCAAGGCATGACAAGTCATAGTACTAGCACGAGCTTGCAAGATTTTTTTGTTTAATGAAACAAGAGAATTAGCTTCAGAAAACAAGACAGGAGGATTTTCTTCTGATATGTTAATATAATTACAGGGATTACAATTAGCAAATAGTAAATCCAGTAAAGTTGCAGTTCTATAAGCATGCAAGAGCTTGGAAAGTATTTCTTTTCATATGAAGGTTACTTATAATTCTCCAAAGGTAGTAGTGGATCTACTTGTCAGAGAGTTCTGAACATTCAAATTCAAATTAACAACAGACTGGTAAGCATTCACTTCCAGTCAAAAATACAGATAAGCAGCATATTGGATTTGATTGGAAAACCACTACGATCTTGGTCCAAACATAAAAAAATGTGCTTTTTAAAAAGCTATGATTATCTACAGCAGGGTTTTCCCATTGCTACAGAGGAATGGTCAATGCAAAGTCTCAAAATGTGTTAAGAGAAATTATGGGTTCTTCCATAAAGTGAAAAGTAGAAAAATAACTACTTACTATCGACAATTCTTTATGTCATGTTAAAAGGAAGTTGTAGCCACATACAAGCTTCTGCTCATCTTTTGTATCAGGTACCTTGAGGGTTTTTCTAAAAAAATTGTCATAAGTAAATAAAGATTGGGTTAGCTCAAGTGAAAACACCAGTATCCCTCATGTGAACCTCTGCTCTTGTGCCTTTGCACTGAACGTGCTACAGCACTCCACATTCTACAGCTTACAATACCATTTACAAATCCTGTAGCCTTCTTATGCAAGTTCTTCTTCTATGGCCCTGACAAGAAATTCATCTCTCCCATAAACTAAGAAACCAGAAGAGTTGACACAGGATGGAGAAGTGCAGTTTTCAGGATGACAAATACCATCTGGGTTATGTATTTACCACTGATACACAGTGTTTCACTGGTCTGAAAAGTGCAAAAGTATTGATTTTAATTTAATTATCTTCTATATTCAAGCAGCACAAAATTGAAATGTGCATTTTAATGCTGATTTTGAAATATTCATTTGGAGATTTTCCATCACAGTATTGACATACTATTAAATAGCATCATATCAAAATTCAGGCTTAAGATATTGAAGACAGTGACATATGTGCTAATAAGGCTAAACTGAAATATATCTGTATCATGGGTATTCACTAGACATATTTGCATTCTGTTGTTTGTATTTTTTTTTCTATGATCTAGTTCTATAGAGTTAAAAAAAAAAAAGGCCTGCACAATTTTGCCCCCCAAGGACATTAATATGTATTTTAATGTGCTAAGGCCTCCCCTGCCTATTCATTTATCTATCAGTCTGTTTATTCTAGCCCTGTTTAGGGTGTTTATTTTATCTTTTAACCTGTTTAAATAAATTCTTGCAGATTTCTGACCATCATTGTGGTACTTTAAGTCCTTCTAGCCTACTTGGAACATAATAAGCAGGTGCTAATCGGTGAATTCTTTAGCAGGAATTGACCTGTGAATCATGCAGAAAGCACTAAGTTGCCTCTGCTCTGCCTGTCAAATTGCATTGCTATTTCACTGTGCACAGAAACATTATTCTCAGTGCTTGTTTTAATTTTGACTGTGTATTTCCAAACAAGAAGTTACAACATTTTTCTTCAGTCTACAGGAGTTTCAAAATACTTCTCTTTTTTTGTTGTTTTTTAACCTCTTTTAAAGGGTTTCAGGCAGCCTTGCCTTATTGGGCACATCAATTTTGATTCTCATTTAGTATGTCAACAGTGAAATCACTGTTTAGGATATACCAAGTCAGTATAGACCTTGAATAAGCTTGAGCACAGCACTCCTTGAAAATTTGCAATTTTCAAGAAACTGCATGCTTCACTGGAAAAAATTCATGCAGAATTGTCCTGAGCAGCTCAAACTGTCTAACTGTAAATCTAACCAAAATTTATTTGTAGCAAAGTTCTGGATTAACATTACTCATCCACAAAATAACCAACTGGCTCTTGCTTTCCTTCAGCAGTTACACAGGAAACCTTCACAACACACCTCTCCCGCTGAATTAACACAAACCTACAGCAACAGAGTCAAAGCTCAACAAGTAATCTGAAAACAAGGATTATCAGACAATGAAAATGTGCTTAGAATAGATAGAAGATGTTTAACAATTACAAATCTTAACCACATAGGAAAAATAGTAGTCTTCATAGCATAAGAGAAAAAAGCTTTCACAGAGATGCTGCTCTTGCCCATGTGTTTCCCCACAGATGAGAAACCTTTGCTCTAAACACACATTCAGTGTTTTAGTTAACATTTTTAAAATACCGTTGTTCATTTTGCTTTTCAGCTTCAGAATCTAGAAAAGAATCACAATCTACCAAAAGTTTCAGGATAACAAGGACACTCATGACTCTACTGGTAGCCTACATACAAATTCAGAGGTACCATCTCTTTTTCCAGTCCAGAGGAACTTCTTCCACAGGCTTCAGTTAACACATCTGAAGGTCAACCCAAAAATGTGAACAAGTTTCTTAACTGTGAGGGAATGAACTGGAACAGGAGGGAAGGAAAATTCCCTCTCTCCATTGTTACCAAGTAAACTATACGTGGTACTACAGTGCCAGTTCTCACATTTGTGAAATACAGCCTGTTTACAGACATAAACTGTTCTTTCTAACGCACCTTAAGATGTACATACAGTACTAAGATCTAAAGCTGGTATTTGTTGCAGTCCTACTACCACCAAAAACGCCCTTTCCTGCTGAAGACTGATATTCAAGTTACGACTTCAAAATCACTCAAAGATTTCAGTTACTGAAGAACAAAAGAAAGATAAAATGTTTGAATGAATAACAGAATTGTTAATTAATTACACAGACTCTATGAAATCAAGCAACTGAGCTCAACTTTAAAACAGCTCTGCTTTACAACAATCCTCAGCTCTCAAAGGAGCTTCTGTTTTTCATATCATGCATCTTGCCTTTGCTAAGTGCAAATACAAAATGCAGGCGTTCTACTAATAGTTCCAAATTCTTCAAAATTGATTTTGAACAGCAAACTAGGCTTTTAATTCTTTCAGAAGTGAATACAGAGATCAATCATCGTATCTTCAAATAAATGACAAACCACAAAGTCTTCTGGAGTACTGCGTTTCCATTCAGTACCTTTCAATTTTCAGGGGACAGGTTTCAAAGTATTCAGAGGTACAAAATAACTGCCAGTAATACCATGCAGAGATTTATAGGAGAACCAGTTCTCTGATGTGTATTTTCCTTCCACAATACATTTTGGTATATGTTTTTGAAGACATAAAAGTGACAGTGAGAGTGTTTCCTGTACAAACTTGTACAGACTCCTCAGTGTGAAAATGCAACAGAAGACTGCAGAGTTATGTATCTGAGCCCTCTCAGGCAAAGGTACTTAGTCACATTGCCTAGAAAATAGTCAGAATACTGCAGAAGTTCACTTCATTAATGAAAAGTTACTAAGGTTAGAATATTATATCAAGCAAACTCTTTCTACATAGAAAAGTGAGATTTAAGCTTCAGGAAACAAAAATGAAATGCCAAGGTTGAGTTTCAACTCAACTAAACATACTTCTATCTATTCCTAATTTCTTTACTCAGAGGACTCTGTATCTGTGGTTTTCAGCCATGGGTCCTACGGACTATTTCCCTGGGACCCTGTAAAAGGTGATGAAAGCAAAATAAGCCACTGATAGTTTTATAACTGGATTCTACACCACACTGGGAAAAAACCAAAACAAACCACTAAAGATCTGCAAGTAAAAAAAATAAAGTCTGTTCAGTCAGTTTAACTATTACAATAATTCAGTTTTGTATTACATACAGAGGTATCGAGGGTTCTCTGAAAATTCAATTAAAAATATACTTGGAACGTCAAAGTTCACTTGCATTTTATTCATACACAGTTTTGAGAGCAGAACTGCCAGCTGCAGCTTCCTTACCTTACATCAAAACCATGATGAATCATTAAAGAAGCTAGACATAGTGCAAGGTTGAATGTTCTGAATAAAAATGGCAAATTAATTCATAATCATCACAGAATGTATGGAAGAAAACTAAAGCTATAGTTCAATAGTTCAATTAACACTAATTTCTTTCAGTAATTGAGTTCACTGTGGTTGAGAAAGACTTTTTCTTCACTGATAGAAGGAAAGAATGTTTGATGAAATCATATAGAAGTGAACATGGATACCAGATGAATAAGGTGCCTTCAGAGAAGAGATATATTTATGATGCTCATCACTTTGGTATAATGAGAAATGTTATATTCTCTGTACAGGCTATATCCCCTGTATGCTGTTGTAAATGAACATGAAAATGTCACGAGATTGTCAGCTGGAGAGGACTATACCTACATGCTAGATACAGACAAATTGTGGAAGAGGTTCACTGACTACACAGACAAAGTGTAATCCAATGTATTTGATAATGCTAAGTACAAAAAGAAATGTGACACTGATTACATTATCAGTTACAATTTTTTAATCTGAAAATGTGTCATCTTTTATAATTTTTCTACAATTAGAGAAGATGAATTTAAAAGGTGTAATAAAATCTTTCTAATTCAGACTGAGTAACATTTTACTGGATGTAGTAAATCAAAATACTTGCTCCAGTTTTTGTCATCAGGTGTGCCCTCAGAATCAAGCATATAGCTTGTACATGGTTCAAATAATTAGGAAAGACAAAATTGTTAGGCCAGCGTTAAGTTGTATGTAATCCTAGTTTACTTGACCATTAATAGCTCAAGATAGAAAAACATTTATCAGCTGATTCAGTCACAAAAACATGACTCTGTACTAAGCCTTCCAAAATTCCAGAAAGTGTTGCTCCCTCAAAAAAGCTCCCTACGCAGTTTCTCTACAGCACACTTCTCTGGACTGTAGATTTCATTTTGCTTCTTCCATGCCTATAAATAAATAATGAAAAAAGCTATTGCATGAGGTGCTACATATTTGTAAGAGGTCACATGTCCTAAAAGGTGACGAAGTTCATACTGGAAACTGCAAACTGGATTTCACACTGCAGTCTGGCATCCATTAACAGGGCATTTACTCATGCTTCTGTGAGCCCAGAACCGTGGTCATAAATTTTACAGGGCAGACATAGTCAAAAGGTCTACTGTGTACTTTTTCAGGGGTGCCCTTTTTAAGAGGCTACCAAAAGAAAAAAAAAGGAAGTCCTCTTTAGCTACATATTGTGTGGGGGCTTCCTTTGATGTCTTTGATATTCTTGTACCAGACCGATGACTGCATTTGGTTGTCTTTGAATTTGTTCACTGGAAATGTCTTTCGTAAGCCAGAAATCTTCATATATGAACAACTGCACAGCCTGTCAGAGCATACATGGGCCATTACCACTGCAGCATTTTTGAAAATGTTTCACTGCTACTGAAAGGTCAAAGCAGCACCTGCAGGATTAAAATATATTCCAAGTGAGGATCTCAGAAGCTTTATGTTGCTTGAATAGATACTTTAAAAAGTAGGTACCTTTGCTAATGCTTTTAATCTGGTAATGGAAATAAAACAGTAACCAATGTGAATACAACACAGCAGATAAAATAATTCAATTCTCTCAACTGAATTAATTTCCTTTCTTCTTTGAAAGCAGGAAGTTGTAGTCTCCTCATCTGAGATAAGAAGTTACAAATCCCATGCCTCCAGCAATGATAAGGGCTTACTATCTCTTTGAATAGTTTTTCAAGGAGACACATTCATGAGATTAGATAAAGAACAGCTGGACATAGACAGCATGTGCATTTCGTGGCTTGTTTACCCCTTTGATCTTCATTGGGGTTCTCTATGATTAACAGAGAGGATTATGAAGAGCAGATATGGTCAAGATCAAACTTCCAGTCAGAAAGTGTGCTTACTTGGGCAACAGTGTGTCAACAGATTTGCAGTGATCTTCCTAAGTTTCTGTGTAGGTTTTGAACACTTAGAGAAGGTAGCCCCTTAATATCCCTATAGTAAAGGTTCATCAGACAATTGTATACTGATGCATTTTAAATTCATTTCTCTGGATAGGTACTGCTAAACTTTGGAGTTTAGTTTAGCAAGAAATACTACTGCTTTATGCAAGTACCTACAAATTCAATGTTTAAGACCTCATTAAAATAGGTATGTTCTATCAGGAACCCAAATAAGACTGCTACATGTACAGATGTCTTAGCTTCCCAGAAATAGAAAGAACAGTGACATATGTAAAAATTCTCAGTGCATTTTTCATTCTATCAGTCAGTGAATATTACTGGCTTGTGAAAAAACAGTAGTGGCTTTGTTTTACCAGAAAAAAAAAATCTTATTGTTAAATAGAACCTGTTGAAACCTAAAGTTTTAACATCATCTATTTCTATTCTTGAAGAATATAACATCTAAGTATAAGCTCTAATTTTCATCTAAAATCTAGCCATAACATAGAGAACTAGTGTATCTGTTAAAATGGGAGTTTTGATCTCAGGGTACTATGTCCTTGGAGAGGAATATGAAAAACTTATTAGAGATCAGAGAATTTAGTTCACATACTTTTGTCAAAGAGACAAATGACAGTCAAAGAAAAATTAATTTTGAGAATAGAAATCTGAACTTCGCAGCCTGAGAAAGTGACAGTCAATCTTGATTTCTTCTCCCTGTGGGCCCATAGTGCTTTGTTCCTAAGGTCAGACCTGCTAAGCAGCTATAAAGGAGTTTTTTTATGTATGGAAAGCATCACTGGATATTCTAGTTGTTTCTTACAAGATACAGAAAATAATCTAAGACAAAATATAAATACTTTTTTTTCAATTCTGAAGAAAAAAATTGCTGTATTATGGCTTTCTCATTTTAAAATACTTTGTACTTAAATCTACCATCGATAAATATGCATTACTCTATCTAGCAGCATGTTTCTTCTTTGCATTTTTCTGCTATAACCTACAACTCTCCTTGATAGATATTATTAAAAAAACCTACCAAAAATGTATCCTTTAATTTATAAATAGACTAATAATGAAAAGTGACAATAACTAGTCTCTCTGTAAAACCTGAAGGTCCTGAAACAGAAGCTGTTGTGCTCTGATATTTATTCTCAGGAAAGTATATACTTTCCCTTGCAAGTTTTCAGAGAAAAGGGAAACAATGGACATTACATAGTACATGTATGAAATAAAATCACTGGAACTAAAGCTTAAATCCTATAAGAAGTGCCTTTAAAACAATGCCTTGAAACAAGATTTGATTATGCTGAAAATCCATGAAGTACTGACCAAACAAAAACATTTCCTGTAGCCATAAATTAAGGACAGTAGTAAAACTCCAATTACGTACCAGAACTCCTTGTGTATTTTTGCAACTGCATATTTTGTAATACTTGACCCAAGTTAATATAAACATTAAAACGGTTACTAATAATTTTTTTGGTCTCATTTAAAACACCTATTTAGCTGCAGTAATACAATCAAGGTTTCAATAAAGGTTAAAGACCAACCTGAACCAGACAGCCAAATATATGTAAAACAGAAACACAAAATAAAACCTGGAATTAAAAGAACAACATTCTAAATAAAAGTCTAGTTAAAAGCAAAACCAGGAAAGTTTAATAAATTGCAATTAGGCCACAATATAAAAAGTAATTTTAAAAAAATCATATTTTAAAATGAGTGAGATGTTTCTCTGAGACAGCTGAATTTAGAAGTGCAGAAAAATGGACAAGGATCTACTTCCAGTAAAACAGTGTTCAATCAGTCCAGAAGTTTCATTTCCACAACTAAACAAATTCCCAGAAATGTGCACTCTGTCCAATCTCTGCCCCTCAGCTCAACAATCTTTAGATAACATTCTGGCAGATAAAAAGGAAAAAGGATTTTGTTTAGCAAAATATGAAGACATACAAAATATTTACACAACTTTTACTTCAAGCTACTAGCAAAAAATTAGAACACTTCATTTTAGGAAGTACAGGGTTATATCTATGATCCTACTAATTTTATCTAGAAAAATACCAGTTAACTTCCCATATCATAAATATTTCCTGTGTGAAGTTTATGGCAGAAGGTTTTTTACACTATTCTATATTGTCATTTTTAATACCTAGCATAAGTATACAAATTGCAGTGTTCATCATACCAGTGGCTACCATATAGATAGTACTTGTAAGCGCTGAGTTTCTGACACAGAATCTACCACTCAGTCATGTCAGAAAGATGTCTGTCCCACTCATCCCTCCTTCCATCCACACCCTCGCTATTTAACCATCTACTTTCTCTCCTGCTGGCTCTGGGGGCTCTTTCATTCACACCTCTTGCTCAGGTCCTAGTTGTATAGCTGCACACCATCCTTCATGCCGAATCCTTACTGAGATGACTCATTTGGCTAAATCATCAGAAAATCACTGCTTTTTTTGTTTGTCAACTAAGTTTCCTGTATTTTAGAAAGCCAATTCCAAGAAGCATCAGCACCACAGCAAAAAAAAAAAAAAAAAAAAAAAAAAAAAAATTGATAAATTCTGTCAGGAGCAATGAAGATGCTAAACTAGATATGAAAAACTAGGGTAAAGCAGAACACTCGCTCCATTCAAGAACAGAACCTTACATGAGGTCCTACAACTGCATGTCTAAAACCAAAGAAAGAAAATTGCAAGAAGCTCAATTACTTAGAAATTAATGTCTGAAAAGAATATGAACTGCTAATATCAAAGAATCCATTTGCTTTGAAAATGAACATATTATTAGAATGCCCTTTGTTACCAAGGAAGTGGATAGAATGTTTACAAAGCTGAAGACTTAATACCAAAGCACAAGTACAAAATGGGCTTGCACGCATACTTCATGTGATGAAGTCAGAACAACACAACAGCAGAACTACTGGCAATCACTTCTCTCTTAATAGTACCTTTTCCTCAGCCTGAGAGAAAAGCATTCAATTATGAATCGCCAGTGAGAGAGAGGTAAGTATTTCAGAATATATTTTTCTGACAAAATTGGGGCAGAGTAGCCATGGACTGGAATTTGAACATGTCATGATCTGTGCTCAGAGATTAATGGGAGGCAGAAGGAAACAAAAAACATTGTAAGGAGAGCACTCTTACAAAAAGCTTTAACAAGGATAGTTACTAAGCTTAAAAAAAACCACACCATTTTCATCGGTAAAGCATTACACAAACCATTTTTACTATATTCAAACTATAAAAAATGACTTTTTTTCTTCTATAATCAGAACAAAAATGTCATATGGGTGACCACATTAATTTTAAACATATTAAAAACAATTCAATGAAAAATCCAGCCCAGTAATTTTAACGAAAACAACTCATCTGGCTCTACTTACACGAATGTTAAGCAACGTGAAGTTTGCCTATGAGATACATTTTGTTTAAAGGACACTCTCACCTTTTACCATGAAAATGTAGCATGCCTTTATCAATACAACCCAGGAACTGAATGTCCTCCTGGTTAGAGATATTTAATTTCTTTGCAAAATAGGATTGTGTAGCCATGGTATTTAAAAAGCTATACATACATATCTGTGGTATCAGTACTAGAGAGTACTAGAGAGATTTATTTGGTACTAGAGAGATTTATTCCGTAGAGAGACAAAACCCCCAGATCTCTATCCTGGTCTTACTAATGCTAACCTTCAATTTAAAGAAAAATAATTTTTAATCCACACATAAATTACTTTGCATGTAAGTACTTCTCAGGAAAATTTTGGATAAATGCACACAAAACTTTTTTTTCCAGCACACGCACAACTGATATGGAAATGAAATTAATGCTTGGAAGGTCATCTAACATGTTTTGCTTAATTCCCCATTCTGCAAAAACTGTTCTTCCCTTTTCAATTAAACTTGTTACCTCAAAAGCTTTCTGTCCCCACAACTAACTTGAGAAGCTCCATGGCTCAACCAAAAGAAAGAATTATTAAAAAACAACTATCTTATACCTTTTCTAAATTAGCCTAGAATACACTCACATTATTATTATTATTACTCTCAATTAAAAACCAACATTGCTGCAGCATCCCTTAACTTTTCACTTCAAAATACAGTTAAGATCATCATACCAAAATGACAAACTTGTACAAAAATTCAGCAAAGTCACTAGTATGCAGTTTAGAGCTGAGATGAAAGAGAAAACAGCACCATAAAACCAATGTTTGAAACCTTACGACAGGTAGTAAGTAAAAATAATTTAAAATAACCTCCATCAATCAGTTTATATTCTTGCAAATATCTTTATCATAGAATCTTAGAATCATAGAATGGCTTGAGTTGAAAGGGACCTTAAAGATCATCTAGCATGATCCAGTATCATCTTTACCATCACACATTTCTGTGATGCCAAACTGCCTAATTTTATTTCATTTTATTTTTAAGAATTTTTCATCATAAACACACTAATAAACTGTCAGCCAGTCACCCTGAAATTAAACAATAGATAAAATTACAGGTAGGCATATATACTTGAAACTCCTATTTTTAAACAGAATCTTCTCTTGTAAAAAGACAGCTTGAGATGTCAACTAAGGTGAAAGTCCACTCCTAAAAATGTAATAGATTTAAGCAAACTGTTTACATGGGGAAGAGGCATGCAGCTCTGATTTTAAAATGATGCATCAGGAGAAACTAAATTTCATACCTCTGTATAAGACAAAACTGAATAACTAACAAAAGTTGAATATCAACAGATATGTCTCATACAAAATCAAAACACAGAATAAATTTCCTGATACATGTAAAACACGGGAAACCTGTTGAAATTAGTACATTCTGAAACCCAAAAGCAAGTATATCACATCTAGGAACATCACGCCTACACTTCTCCTCACAAACAGTTTCTATCTGTTAAGGTAAATACACTGGAAATAAAACCTTGGTAACTTTTAAAAAAAATTTACTAAGTTTTTATCAGAAGTTTACAACGAAGAGCTCTCTATGAATAGGGGAATATTTCTAAAAACCAAAAAAAATCTGTATTAACAAAACGATCCTGGTACGAACCAATCACAGTAAGGTGAAACAACTGTGAGATTCTCATCAAAACTTCTTTACCCAAACTAAAATGCCATCATAGATGCATCCAGAGCATGCAAATAAGAAAGCTAAGAGATCTTTTTCTATACGTATCTGCAGTAAGCAAAATGTGACCATATGAGCCCTGTCCACAGAATGAAAAAGCAGGTTTATCCTGTAAACTGAAACCAAGTTAAACTCATCACAAAATATTAATTTAATTTCTCTTTGTTCACTGTTAAGTAAATTTTATTTCCTCTAAGACTCAGGTTAAAAAAACCAAGATTCATTATTCACAACCAAAATTAAGATGAAGCAGTGCACTGACACAAAAATAACAACACTCACACTGAACATGAGAATCAATGTATTTCATTGGCTCACACAGCTTATGGAGTGCAGGTGGCTCATGCCTGGACTTCTTGGACTCTGTCCATGGGCAACCAGGACAGGTCTAACCATCTCGAACACCTGCTGTTTGTTCCTGTTGCTTTATTGAGATCTCTACAGAGATCCTACTTTTCATAAATAAGGAAATAGACTGTACTAGTACTTCAGAAGAAACATTGTGAAGACTTGTAAATTCATGGAAGACTTAAATTCATGAAAGTACTCACCATTATTTTTATGAACACTTTACAGAGAAAGTATTTTAATTTTCAAAGTTCATGGGTTATATTTAAGATTTAAATTGACATCCAAAAATAAGATGAAAGCTTAGATACTTTGAGAAATGTAAGATGAATAATTTGTGTATCAAGAAAAATCATGGTATTTCATATAATTTAACAAAGTGCTATGTCTTTCTAGTCCGTTAAATTACAGCAGCCTTTTAATAATTGAACATTTTTCTAAATAGCATGAAGCTGAATGATTTAAAAAAAGGTCTTTCTTTTTAATAAGAAATTAATCTATTTGTTTTAATGAGGGTTAACCACACTGGTTTTTATTTCAGTTCCAAGGAGCCTCATGGGAGAAAGCAATTATTAAACAGCTCTAAGTATCTATGTGTAGGCTGGCACAGACATTTATTCTAAAAGAAAGACATATTCTTAAAACACTTTACCCTTAAGTATTCCACTTCGATAGTACAGATACTTCACATCTGGAAAATCTTTATCATAATATTATGGTTTTTAGTAAGTAAGTTAAATTGCCTAATATCATCTATTTTACTGCAGAAGTGACCTTCTATGCATGGATATGCATGGATAAAGCTATTTAAAACTCAAACTACTATAAAGTGTTTGTGCTGTTACACAGCAGTCTTGACCTAATACTTATAAAGCATCTCTAATGAGGTCTATATTACAAGGCCTAGCAACTCTTAAAATACCAGAAGTTTTATAAAACACTTGCTAAGGACAGCAATCTTTCTGTATTGTATCCTTTGTCTAGTGTGTCCTATGTCTAAAGGTCCGGTTGCCTCATTGACCATAGTCAGGACTTCAAGGACATAATTTCATTAACTGAACAGGTATTTACTGACTGACCTCCAAAACAAAACCTCCGGAGAGATGGAGTTCTCTTCAGTTTCAGTACCAAGGGAATCGGTTATAACTGGCTACAAGCACTGGTTTACTTTTACATTCTAACCCATACAAAACAAAGGGTGGAGGTGAAGCAATCATCTCTGAAGTCAAATTTGTCTAGAAAAACGCAAAACAAGAATGTAAAGCTCGTTTCCTCCAATTAGGGACAGACATTACAAAAAATCCTATTTCATCACCAAAAAAGAGTGAAAATGTGCTCTCCACTTCTAAATAAACCTTTTATTTCAAATTTTTAGATTTTTCTCTCTTTAAAGATGCTAGATAGCACATCTCACTTTTGCTACAGTAAGGCAAATTTCTTAACTAATTCCCTGTTCTTCTAACTGCATTCTCAAACACAAATTAGGAGTACAGTACTCACCCTGGAATACCTCTCTTCATTTTTAACTACGGGATTAATTTTGTTGTTTCCTTTGCACTGACACAGAGTTAGCCTTGTCTCCCAAAGAAGTGAAGATTACACCCAGTAAGAGTCCATGCATCAATATAAACATATCAAGATTAAAAGAAAAAAATATCCCCGGTTTCCTAGATCTGAAAGCCCTTAGCCCTTGTACTGCCAGTCAGAAATCGAGCTGGACAACAATTAGCAAAAGAAACTAAGTGCTTCTGTTTTCCTAAAGGATGATAGTTAATCAGCAAATTATAACTGACCACACAAAAATGTTACAATAAAACTCTCAGAAAATGAATTTAAAAAAACATTTTGGGATATATTTATTTACTTACAGGAACTCTTAAGGAAACATAGTTATGAGATACACTATTTGTCTTACCTGCCCATAACTTTTGATCTATCTGACAAACTTCAATTTAATATAACAGCAGGTGAAGCTTTTGAAGGTCCACATTTTGTGACCAACATTCATCAGGTGAAGAAGAGCCCTTGAATGTGCTAATCAAAGGAGTAACAATTAAAACTCATCCTCTTTTTTCATTCAAAAAATGCAGCAACCAGCAGGGCAACACACAAATCTCTATCTAAAGCAGTAACAGCATGGAGTGACAACTGTCTAGATCAAAAAAGCCAGGAACAGAGAAAAGAGCGTGTATAAAAAAACTATAAAGAAAATAAACTTCGTAGATTCCCTGCCCATGGAACACCTGTTTTTAAAAAGAACTTTCAGAAAAGACTCTTTTTGTTTTCAGGGTATTGTCTCAGGCAATTATTAAAAAATTCTCTTGTCACTGTCAAATCTAGGACTGACTACACAGTCTTCTGCTTAATCGGATTCATCTTAATGGCTTTCCAAAATGAAATCATTAAGAAATGATAGACAGAAGGCCATAACCTTCAGACAATTTTTCATTTAAATCACAGGAAAACAACTGATTTTTTCCAACACTTTACTTCCCATTTACTTTCTACTTCATTTGTTATACATTGTGTTTCCTAGTTACGAGGTGACTTTGGTAGGAACTTTAGCATATTACGTTTTTGAACAGTCAGTTTATAAGGTCTTCAGACAAAGGAATTAACCTTCCAGTGAATTGTACTGTGAAGCATACAGATGTTTTTATAAAACAAATAATGAATAAAATAGGGTGAGAGCTAGAAAATGTTCTATAATTGCCTTACTTGACTGATTTATGGTTCATACCTGAGTGTTTAATAACCCTCTTTTACCTGTTTCAGATACTTTTGCTGTCAAGGATTTCTGACATACATATTCTATTCCTTTACATGTAAATAAAGAAATAGAGTATCTAGTATCTGTTGGGTAAAAAGACAGAGGACGCAACCTGAAATCTCAGAAAATGAGACTATTATATTTTCTAAGAAACTTATATTTGCATTAATTTTACACAGGGGCATATATGAGAGTGTCTAAAACAGTATAATGAATTAAAACTATACAACTGAATCCCAAGGGAAACAAACAGATTCTACTTTAGTGGAATTTTGACCTTACAATAGCCCTACTAAAACCAAAAGAAATGTTTGTAAAATACTGCATAACTTAATGAGTGAAGGTGGCAGAATCTGTCATTTAATCTATAATGCTATTTAAAGGACTATTTGTACTACTGCATCTAGTAAATTAGTTTGTAAATTGTATTATATAAACAAATTAGTGACAAAGATTTTTCTTAAGCTTGTAAAAGGGATAGAGGAAATAGCACTGATTATTTCCGCTATTACTATCATTACAATTGAAATTAAGAGCAGCAGAAGGGAGCATTTAATTTTAAGTCTCTCTACTTCGATCTTTAAACGGAGCCTCTGATATGCAGGCCATGTTAGAAGTTGAAAACTAAATCTACTATCAGTGCAATTTCACTGGCACCTACTTAGACCCATACAAACCACCAAGTCCAGATAATACAAACTCACCAGGAAACATTTTAAAAATAAGAGTAGCACAGACAAGGCTTCTTCTATGTGTATCTTTCAGATACAATCATTCATAAGCATGATCAGCCATGCAAATGTGTTCAAAAACCTCAAGATAAAGCTAGCATCAAAAATTAATATCAGAACTACAACCTGAATTTCCTATGTCTCCAATTTCATTAAGATCAAAATTTCAGTCAACTGTTTACCTGAATACAGATGAGAACACTGAAACTAAACTTAGGAACTGGAGGAAACAAAGATGCCTTTATGTTCTCTTCAGCCTCTCCCTTGCCTTCAGCCTAACAGCCCTTCTCTCTGCTGAGTTGGCATTTTTTAAAGCCATATTCTGCCTTTCACTGTTGAAAACCACTGGAGACAGCATTTTGAGACCTCTAAGAACGGCACAGTAAGGAACTCTGGATAAAAGCTGAATTCATCTCAAGTTACTATTTCTGAGGGGCTTTTATCTTACTGCTTTTATTAAATAGGCTTACCTTAGTTGATTTAGAAAATCTGCAACATTTTCTTGACAAAATCCCCCATAAAATTTAATATAATAACAGTATATGAGATAGGATTAGTTGTAAGCAAACATTTTGGTTTTATTTGAATAAAAAACAGCAGAGGTCAATACTTGTATAGATAGCCATAAAGCTCCAAATCAATATCTGCCTCTAGCTTCATTAATGAAGACACATTCCCATTCCCTAATGGCTACTCACAGTGATGTAAGAGGAAATACTTTTAATTCTTATAAAAACTTCACACTATTTGACTTTTTAGTACCAAACTACTTAGGAAAGGAAGCAGGAAGGAAAGTAGCTAGCAAAAGAAGGAAAAGGATTCAAAAAGGATAATGAAAGATTATTCACATTTTGAGATTAAACGTTACATAACCATTGGGCCGCATTTTTTAATTAGTCCATGCCCCTGGGGAAGCAGATGCTTGCCTGCTGCACCTTCTCCCATGGGGGTGACAAACAATGGTGGTCCACGGCTTCTCTTCAGGCCTGCAGAGAACTGGGGATGGGGCACATACTACCTGAACTGCTTCCAATCTCCTCATGAAAAACACGCAGTTTAGATAATTTTTAGTTTTTAAATATCATCTTATAGCAGTTTCCATTTGACATGCAAAGTAACACACATCATGGTTTGCAAACTCCTTATTTAGTCTCCTAGAGAAACATGAAGAAACCATGAGAAGCTAGTAATAATGCTAGAACCTCCGGTATGGAGAGACTGGGCAGACAACAGAATTAAAACTTGGAAGTTAAGGTTTCACCTCCTGATTTCTTATGATTCTATATGCAAGACCAGGCTTCCCACAACTGTCACTACCTCACTGGTACAGGAACACATACTTAGATAAAGCAGAAGGTCTCAGTCCAATTCACAAAAAGACAAATAACTCCAACATACAAACATACAAACCACCAGGCAGCAGCTGTCACAGTGTTAACTGACACAAATCCTGAGCAGACAAGCTTAATCACACTGAACGCTGTTAGGAAGTAGCCAAACAACCTAACAATTAGTAAGTACTATTATATGTACCCTTCCAATTTTAAATACACTTCCTTTAATACAATTTCATTTCCTTGCATAATACTTTCTTCCACCGGACAGTTATCTGTCTTTGGTTTTATATACTACGTAATATAGATTTTTTTCTGTGCCCTTCAGTTTTAACATTTCACTCTATTTGACACTATGGACAGCTTCTTAAGAAACAGTAAGCAGACACATTTCATGTGTATCTGTACACAGTTTAGTATGATATAGAAGAAATAAATAACTTCAGAGTTTTACTACTGGTGTCACCCTAAGAATGTAGAGTTGAAAACAGATTTACTGAAGCAGAGATAATTAAATTAATTGAAAAAGTGAAGATTGCTATTTGTGTGGTTCAATGTAAGATTTTTTTTTCCCCCCTTTATTAAGGGGAAATTGTGATAGTCCAAAAATTGGAATGATACTAGTTATCAGATTCAGGCAGAGTTCATCTATTATACACATAATCTTCCAGAAAGGAAGAGAAGCAGCTTTATTAAAGCAACTACCTCACAAAGAAGCATTTTAAACTTTAATGTATAAATTTATCTACATTAGATTTTCCAGTGCTAACACTAAGTCAGTTGCTTAAAATGTGGGGAGAAAAAAGTAAAAGGAACCAGAATCAGACCTGGCTTGCACAGAGTACCTACATTCACTTGTATTTATTACTTTCTTCTGAAAATATTATCTAAATCTAAAAATGCCAAAGAAGCAATAATAAAAAAGATTTCACGGTTGCCTCATAAAAGGGAGTCATTTTAAGTCAATTGAAAGTTTTAATACAATGTAATAGAAATTCACAATATGATTAGTATTTTTCAGAGTTAGGCAAAAAAGGTATCTCTTCCCTCTTCTCAAAAGACATTCTACATTAATTTATCCTAAAAAGAATCTAGAAGGGAGAGCATTATCTCATCTTATTTTAGAGAATTTCTTAACTTTCCAGATCTACTTTGAGGAGAAAAGGTAACCTTTGGTGCTGCATAGCAATGAAATTTCATAATCCTGCTCCATCTGTGCATTCCGCAATGCTTCAGGTTCTTGAATGCATACCATTTTTCACTACAAACAAATAGAAAACCCAAGAAAACAAGTTTGTCCACTGTGCAAGTATTGCTTCATACCTGTGATAAATTGTCTTCCACTCTGCAAGCCTTAATTAGGGATTTTTTTTTTCATAGTCCCACAGTAATACATGCAACCATAAGAAAAGCAGAACAACAACAGTATAAACGTTAGGCTAAGAAAACGGCAATGGCTAAAATAAGTTGAAAAAACTCTTAAAAAAAAGAGAGCATGAAATAGAAAAGTTGAGGAAAAAATGAACTTTATTGATATTTGTTATATTCTGATTCTCCTAAAAGAATTAGTGACCTTTTCCCTGCATTTATTCAAGCACTTTCCAAAGGCAATTTTTTTACCATGTATTATATATTATAGAAGATTTGAGAAGTGTACCTTTTAAGAAGGTAATTCAGGAGTTTGAAAGTTGTTTTTCCCGTATTCACTTTTCCACTGCCATCAATTCAGCAATTCTAGGTATTTAGGGAAGGAAAGATGAGCGGGTACACAACTTAGAAAACGAAATTTCGAAAAGAACAGTAAACCATTGGTGGTTTTATGAAAGTCTCAAGATGGGATGAATTTTTGAAAACAGTGTCATAAACACATCTGCACTGACACCTCCAAAAGAAGATAACTAAGAAATAAGAGAGCTCTTAAAGTTTATAACATGAACAAATCACGTCTAATAACTATAGGCAAGTAAAGTGTAGTTCAACCTTTAAATATTTTTTACATATGCCCATGTACACAATTTAACCATATAAAACAGAAAAAAAATTGGACATTTCTGTACACCTTTATAAGAGATGCACCAATACTTGAAAATAGGTTCGAATATTAAGATCTACCACTTTTATACCAAACTACACTTTGACATTGCCTTTTTTTAAATGACTAAGAAGTCTGTACTCTAAAGAGTTAAATATGCCATCCTATCTGAAGATATTTTTCACTAATGAACTTATTTCAGAAAACATCACTATGGCATTACTCTTCCAACATCTGACAGACCAAGCCGTACTTGCTGAAGAAATTACTGTAAAATGGCACATTTTTAACATGTATCAGTTAATGAAATTATAAAATGGTACCAATATTTAGATGTATAGAAAAAATATTTTAAGAAAGCACAGTGCAATGCATTGAAGACTCATTTAAAAAGTCTGGACTGCTCGAGCTATAATCATTCTAACATGCCTTCAACCAACATTAAAGAATTTTCTCAATTTGTTTTTCAACTTTTGCTTTTTTTACTCACGTGCACAATTTAGAAATCAAATATTAATCCTTTCTTTTGGAGGGGGGAAAACAATGCTTGTGTTTATCTTTTCAATGACAATCCATTAATTCTGTTTCCTACTTCCATGACTATTCATGAAAGATATGGGGGAAAATTACAATCGAGCAGTTAAGTAAATATATATAATAACATATATTAACCTGTATGCTTTACCCCCTTACTCCACTTAGTTGAAAGCTACTAGGTACCATGATGACAGATACAATAGAAATATTTAAAATACTGTATTGCATTCTGTAGTCATCCTAACACTAACAATGTAATGTGGATAAGTTAGAGGAGAAATGGCAAAGACCATCACTGGGAAAGGTCACAATGAAAGTTTACAGTAAGTCACTCAGCTGTTTCACTGCAACTGTTTTTATAAAAAAGGGGAAAAAACCCTAAAACAAAATAAAACCACAGAACTACCCTGAAAGACTCATACATATATAGTGGAACAGCACATTCTTCCATATGAAGTTGACAAATTATGGATAACTACTTCTAATTCTCCTAGGACGATAAGCCACTTAACCCTTAATAGCTAGATGCAGAGAAATAAAACCATGTATCTTCTCATTAAAGCTCAAAGAGTGAAGACAGAAGAATAAGTTAATACCTTGTATGTATGTGTGGCAAAGTACTGGTAACCAAGCAACCAGCAGGAAACATGTCGGAGAGAAAAAGCATATTTACAGTACTAACAGTCTCTCATTTATACACTTACAAGTTACCAGAGGAGAGGATCAGAAAGCAGCACCAAGCAGTCACTGCATCTTTTCTTTTCCTTTTTTTTTTTTCCTGTTTTGCTTTACTACAGATATTGTCTGGGTTTAATCGGATCAATCTCACATGACAATAGATGCCTTAATTCCCTTAATTCTTAACAAAATAAGTAACATGTCTAAATTCTGTATGAATAGATGCACAAATAGAGAATGCATCCTGAACTTACTTCCCACTTGTTTGGTTCGTACTTTAATAGGATTCTGTGTTAGTATACAATGTGAATTATTTACTATTTCTGTAAGATCAACAGAACACCCAGGAAAATATATACATACCATTAAAGAAACATAAATATATAGTGTATATATATGTTCAGTGAGATTATTCAGGCAAAAACAATTATTCACATCCATCACATACTTAGAGAGTTATACCTTTAGCCTTGAAGTTCTTAAGATTTTGTGAAAAGTACATGCATTAATGCAGAAATTATATTTTTTGTTAATTTATTTGTCCTTTTTAAACATATAAATGGCAAATAGGAAGGTTGTCAGACATAGTCATACTTAAGTGTTTGTGGGAACACAAGTATAACAGAAACAATGTCTGTCAATGTTTCTTCAAACTAAATGATTCTCAAGACTCAAGAAAGCAGGGGAAGAAATGAAGCGTTAAATACATTTTTAGTCCTATGTTCCAATTTTATTTAGCATTTACTGAAACACAACCGTTAATGCATGCGTGTTAATCAAGCAGTGAAAACAGTCATGACCCTGGTCCTCACTACACCTATGAGACACTTGCCAAACACACCAGAACACATCCACACACGAGACAGAAGTCTTTTGATTTGAGTTTTGGTTGAGTCCATGGGGAGGAAAAGAAGTCCTTCCACAGCAGATTTCTGCTTCTTCAGAGACAAACTCCATATTGAAGTTTCATTCTTACCTATAATACATACTTCCTGTTTTTCATACAAATATGGGTGCTAAATAACCTAAAGTCTATCACTTAAATGGACACAATGGATCTGTGTTTGTAACACAGATTTCTAATAAAGTTTATTTATTACTTTGTAATAAAAATTTAAAAATACAGTAATTATACAGTCATCTAGAAGCCCAGTATATAATTTGATTTTATTTGATCACCATGATACTTGCACTCTTCATTATAATCATGAATACAATTTAAATCATGCTCACTGCATTACAGGTTATTAACTCAAAGAAAATTTAATAAAATGACAATACAACCAATCTGACTCCAAAATAAATCTTTAAAAGGCAGACTATGAAGAGAAACCGTGAAGAAGAACAAGTGGTCATTTCTAGGACTGACAGTTGCATCAGCCATTTCTGTGAACTGTCACTGATTTGGTAACACTTTATATGCCATCATAAAAGAACAATATATTGAGAGCAATACTACAATAATCAAAGAAAAGACAGAAGCAGTGTCATTAACTGTGAGAAACATAAAACTATTTCTCTACACAAGCCTTGCATGACAACTGAACTTTAATACTTCAGATTGAAATAGAATGCAGAAGAGAAATGGTGACACATATGCTCAAACATTTTCCTCTCTTTTCACCTCTACAGCTTATGGTATGTAAGGCTATGATCAGTCATAAAAACATCATCATTTCATGAAACATTAAACTTAAACAGTTCATAATATTTAGAAATAAAATGTTGGGGTTTTGTGTTCCTGCTCAGACCATTGCGAACCACAGAACTTGAACAGGCCTCGTGAAAAATTTTTCCTTCTCAAGCAGGCTTACCTATCCCTACACCATTCCTGGAAGATGTTTTTCTAACTTGTAGAAGATCTTCAGTGTCAGACACTCCCCAGTGTCTTTAAGAGAGTTCACTCAAAATGTTTGGCTGTTCTCACATCAGAATAATTTTTTTTACATATTTAATCTAAACCTATCTCACTGCAATCTACACGCTACGTTACTTTTCATCTACACCACAGAGATGTATCCAGGCTGCAAGAGGAGCCTTGCCAGGCAGTAAGCTGCATGGGAGTCAGCAGTGCTTCTTTAGAGCTCATCACATCTGGAATACTGCACCGGTTTAGGCCCTCAGAGCAGACAGTAATAAATGGCAGCGAGTAATAAATGGCATAAGATAGACACCAAGATAGTTGGGGGCTGGAGTACTTGTGCTGTGAGGAAAGGCTGAGGGAACCAGGCTTTTTCAGTCTGCACAAGAGACAGCTTTGGGCAGGACCTTACAGCAGCCTGCCAGTACTTACGGGGAAGTTATCAAGATGAGAGAGCCAGATCGTCCAATGTGCATGGAGGGGAGGACAAGAAACAACTGGGATAAACTGAAATGAGAGTTTCAGACTGCATATAAGGAAAAAACATTTTCATCATGAGTCAGGCAGTGGAGCAGGTTATGCCACTGCCAACCTTTGAGATTCTTACTGCATAAAGCCCTGCGCAACTGTGTCTGACCTTGCTTTACTCAAGAGGTTGGACTAGAGACCTCCTGAGGACTCTGCCAACCTGAATTATCCTGTGATCCTGTAACATCCATACAGCTTCAGAGAATTATAGAATCATTTAGGTTGGAAAAGACCTCCAAGATCATCAAGTCCAACTTTTGACTGATCATCACCTTGTCCACCTTGTCCACAGCACTAAGTGCCATGGCTAGTTGTCTTTTGAAAACCACCTCCCTGGGCAGTCCACTCCAAGGCTTAAGCACTCAATCTTATGGTCACTGACCTCAAGTTCTACAGAGTCAAGAGACTCTAACATACAGAGCCACCCCTTCACCTCTCCCATATTGCCCATCTCTTCTGAAGAGCTTGTAGCCACCCATGGCAGCACTCCAGTCATGTGAGTCATCCCACCACGCTTCTGTGATGGTGACGACATCACAGCTTTCTTGCTGCACGATGGTTTCCAGCTCCTCGTTTGTTACCCGTGCTGCGTGTGTTGGTGTACATGTACTTCAGCTGGGCTGCTGCTATCACTCCTAACTCTGGCTTTCCACCCTTACCCTCATCTCTGGAGAGCCTGATTTCAACCCCTTCCCCTTTCCAACCTAGTTTAAAGCCCTCTTGATCAGCCATGCCAACTTCTATGCTTCTTTTGCCCTTGCTAGAGAGATGAAGCCCATAAAACCTGAAACCAGGATCATCTAATTTCTTCTACCCCTATCAGAAGTATCAAATACACATGGACATGGTTAACAAACTGCTGGGTAATCTCTTTTTACCAGCCCAAATTCAGAGTTTCTGTACTTTAGGGTGGGGTTTTTTTGGTGTCCATTTTCTTTTTCTATTTTTCTCCAGTCTGCACTCTCTTATTTTCCTGTGTTGTCCACCAAAATGACAATTATGGATCCATAGTGCAACAATGGGAAAATCAGAATAATTATAGCAAAAGAACCTACATCATCTGATTTTTCGTCATGATAAATAGAATTACAGTTAGTGTCTACCTGGACAATAAATTAATTAATCCAATTTTTAATGACACAACTCCAATGAAATAATAATATTTTACAATTTAATAAATGCATTCTACAACAGCTCACTTTTCTGTGTCGAGTGCCAGAGCTTCTAAGAGATTTATTATTTAATCATAAATGTTGAAAAAATTCAGTGCCAAACTCACAAAAAAAAATATAAATACATATTATATCTAGTCACACTTTGTTAGAACAGTTTGTTCCAATAAGGGCTTCAGTAAAATAAAATTATGCAACTTTCAGAATCATTTAAAGCATTTATAATTTTTAGCACACTGAAGTTGCCAAGAAACACTGAGAAGCAGATGGGCATTTATTGCTGTTAAAATGCAACCAGTTACACCAGAAAAGAATCAGGCTGTCATACTTACAGAAGAAATGTTTAATATTACAGCTTCCTATAATTTAATTTCTTATTTTTATTAGCAAATAGCTTAAAGGAACTAATTTTTTTTAATCGGGTTTCCTTAGTACATTCCACTAGTGGCATCACTATTTCTATTCTATTTAAGAACATGATCATAAAAATAAATAAATCACTATCTGGGCAATAGTCTCATTCAAAGAATTCATAGCAAACCACCTGAATCTCTGCCTCTAGCTAAAGTTTTTCTTACTGAATGCATAAAACATAGCTTGATTAAAATCTCAATTTGTTTAAAAACAAGCAAACAAACAAACAAAAAAAGCTTCAAGACAAGGACTAAATTCTACATTTATTTATCATTTTCAAGACTTTTCTTCCTTATATTCCATTAGTATCACAAAATGCCATCCATTATCATCATATCCATTAATATCAATAAATATCATCATTCATTCAGTATTCACTATAGAAGCAGCCCTCACGTCTACCACAAGTTTATAGTCTTATACAAGCATAAATTATAAAATTTACAAGAAATATTATTTCAAAGTCACTTTCATTCATGGTTTGACTTCGTGAACGAAGATTTCGAAGGGCTCTACCCGTGCTTGCTACAGGCTCGCTGATGGATCAAAGTCACTATAAGTAATATAAATAAAAATATAAAATAAGGTTTATCTGAGATAAGCTTTCTAAGTTTGATTACTCCAATGTCATTTTTCTGAATATGTTCTCACCAAAGAAGGTGTCTGATTACTTCAAGAACAACCAATAAAAGACTTCCAAACTGGCATAATATTTTGTTTCCACTCTTTATTCAAGGTATAATTTAATACTGTTGAATGTATATCCTGTGCATTATCTCAAAATGCTCAATAAATTTTCAAGTTGTCCTACCAGTTTGTAGAAGATTACAGTGGTCTGCATAAAAGATTACAGTGATTTGGAACACGCAGAGGAAATCAGATGTTTAAATCAACATGTTCAACATACTTTTTTAACGACCCTCATTACAATTATACAGCTCAACAGAACATTCAGCATCTCTTTTACTTTCAGAAGTAGATTGCCTGATCAAAAAAATCATGTTTTATAATAGAGGGTACATTTTGTACTCAGCCATCCATATTTGGACCAGTTTCAAAGCTGAGGTGTTTTTACAGTTAGCAGCATCTTTTCAGCTGTTGGAGGTAAATGTCATATTTAATTCATTAAACAAACAGCACTTCTTTTTTCCTGTTGCCAGTCATAATATATTTAAGGTATTTTTTAATATACTTACGAAATTTTTTGCAGGTGTTCTTACTGAGATAACAGGAAAGTGGATGATGAAAAGGGAGGTCTCTGAAACATGAATATCTAGCCATACATCCATTGAGAGATATTTTTGAAAAATCAAAAGGCACTCAACTGTCTTTTAACTGTCTCAACTAATACACAAAATAGTCTCAAAATATTCTTAGGATCTCACTGATTGATAAAATGCATTAAATTGCTCTTATTGCTCTGATAGATTCCTAAAGGTACTGAAAAGCATGCAGCTGTTTCATAGGTCCTATTTGCTTCTAGAAGGTGATATCCTGGGCCAGCCAAATGAAAGCTGAAGTACACACATAACAGTCAACTTCTATATTCTAATATCTAATTTGTTAAGTCTTTCTGTTAAACATGATACTGTAATACTCTGCAAAATTTGGAACATGTAAAAATTTTTTTAGGAAAGGATGTTCTTCCGTGTTTGATCTTAGTACACTTTCAAGCCTAATCACCAAGAAGGGAGACTTAATCCCTGAAACAAGAGAGCAGGTAACAAGCTCTAAGCTAACAAGTGATGTCTATGTGTTAGAGAAACAAATTAGACAGAATGGCCTTGTTAGGTTTGTTGATAGAATGGCCTTGTTAGGTTTTAGGGCTGGACATGCTTCAGTGATCTCAGACCTAAGGGGAGAACAGTTAACAAGGCTTGGGAAGGAGGCCCACTAATAGTGAACACAAAGAATTCAGAATTTATGGGCTATCTGGCAGAAGTCCCAAGATAAGGAAGAAACTAATAAAGATAACTCACTAATTGTGTTGAAATCAGCTCCAACTGGGTAAAAGGTAATTCCAGCAAGGGGAGATGGCAACCACTGACTCAGATCACTCATCCAAGAAGAGCACTGGCCCAAAAGAAGGGGAAGACTGACCACTGACCCAGAAGAAGGGAAAGACTGATTAGTGCTCATGCTGAGGACTAATCAGCATGAGAAGCAAGAGAATCATCAACCAACAGAAGACAGAACACTAATTAATAAGATAACTATTAATAACACATGTAACTTGTAGCCAATGAACACTAACTCCTTTGTTTGCTAAAATGTATAAATAGTAAAAAGTTTTAATAGTTGGGGGCATGACTCACTGAGCACTGAGGCTTGTGCAACCCTGAAACAAATAAACAATGTCTTTCTCCAGTGTGTAACTACTGGCTTGCTACACACTGGGTAACAAATCTGATTTTTGCAGATAAAAATACTCTTCCCACTCCCCACTCCCAGCAGAGAGAAGGAAAACATTTTTCTTGACTGGCTACCCCAAAAAAATGAATTCAAATTGTAAAAAACAGGTGACTGGGAAGATGCACCCTCCTGAAAAGGCAGATCAAAGAAACCTCATACAAATAAAAGGCATAGAACAACAAAACTTCCATCTGCATACACAGCCTATTCCATCTGAGGGTAGAGTTTCATGGAACACTGCTCCATTCAAATACCCAGCAGGAAGCAAAACCTGACATTTATGAAGGTACTCAATTGCTCTGGATGAACAGAATCACAGTTTAACTTCCTGTTTCTTCTCCTCACACAATTATTCGTGTTTCTGTAAGAGATATTTTAACTGAATAGATGCATTTTTTGCAAGTGTTAGATTTTAACATTCAGCTCTCTTTTAAAGTGGCAATCAACAAGCAGTTCTCTGAAGTATACTGGAATCAAACGTAGAAGTTGCATGCATTAGGCAAAACAACAGGAATGGGCAATCCTATTCAGTGGTGATGCAGACACATATCTGTATCAGCTCACGTGAGAAGGTCCCTGTCCTGCAGGTACCACAAGTGCAAGATACGGGCTGAGGCTTTCTCTGTGCTTCTGCACAGCCCTATTGCCCCTCACCCAGCCTGTGATGCCCAGGCCTCTTTAGTCTGCAAATCTTTCATCTTCTACCTAAGTATGCTTCACACAGGGGCTGACAGAAGGGTACTGAAATAGGAGTCTTTTGCTGCCATTATGCAGGATGCCTGCAGTGTGGCAGGAGATCATGTGATGAATCATAGAAGTATGAGTCTTGTGCTCCCCTCTGAGACTTGACGTTTGTGTAATTGAAAGAAAAGACAGAGATTCCTTACAAATAAGGCTGAGATAAGGCACCGAGCACGATACTCATAATCCAACTGACAAATGCATTCATACACTGAGTCACTCAAAAAAGCACATTATGAAAAAACAAAGTCTAATATTTTCATCATCCCCAGCTGAATGGAAGTAGAAAATAATTGCATTCAAATACCATTTAAACAACTAAATAATTATTAAGAGGTATTGGATGTTTCCTACTGTACATTCTCATTCCAGATATAGAAAGAAGCATTGGACTCTAAGGTATCAGGGTACACTTTCTGACCTCCAGTGACAAAACCAGAATTGCATGCCTAAAGAGGTGTTTGAAGATGCTATTTACATTATGCCAGCACTACTCATCAAGAAGCTAATTCTCTCCTAGAACATCTTTAATATGACAAACTTTTGAAACTGTAACTGAGCATAATTACGCTCAGCATGCAAACAGGTAAGTAACGCACTACATACAGATTAGTTTGTCCTGTCCTTGGTTACTCAAATATTTAAGTGTAGACAGTTACTTGACAGACTATGTTGCAAATAATATCCATTATACTCTATTTTCCCCCCTTCCCTTAGTTCCCACACATATAACATCCTTATTCCCACACATATAACATCCTTAAAATTATGAAGAAGCAATGTGGCATCAAAATAAATTTTTCTCATAATTCTAAAATCATTTTAAAATTAAATAATTATAATACGGAATCTGTCATAAATGGTTGTAAAAGTGTTGTATTGGGCTTTTTTTCCAGTTGTCAATGCTACAACAAATCCTCAGAAGGACAAAAAAAAAAAAAAACCAAACCCAACACCAAAAACATCCTCCTTCTGAGACATAGTCCCAGTTCCTCCTCCACAAGTGGGCAAATATCATAAAGTTCAGCTCCCAGGATTCATTAATTGAATACTAAAGTGTTGATTAAAATGGGAAAGAACCAAGGTCTAAACAAAGAATGCCCCTTCACATATATAAAACTGCAAGACAATATATGTCTTGATGCAGGGACATATGAAAGTCTCTCACATTTTCTGATTTTTTGGCCTTTCGATGTGCCCTCTCAATGGTGCCTTATTCATTGATATTTCCCTTCAAAATGAGAGCAGTACTGGATTCCTTTCTCCTTTAGACTTGCTTGAGCTGTTGTTAAAACTGGCTTTTAACTAGCCTGTGAAAGTGAATTCATTACTTCATTCATTCTTCTTATTTCTGGCAAAGGCATCAGTAGATGTTTTTAAACTGGCAGAATGATAGGATTAAAATGCAAAACCAAGAAAAGTTTACTTAATAGACTAGACAGTAACATACATAATTAGCAAGAGCAAACTAAAATTCCAATATTTTAATATTAATTTATTCATTCATTACTTAATAAACCAGATTTTAAACTGTACCACTGCAGTAGTCCTTAACTGTGTACTAATTATTCGGCAAGTCCAAATTATATTTCTGTGTACTGATTTCACTTCAAAATTGCCAAGCTTATAAAATGAGTCTTTAGAAAACCCTGCATACAGTCTGAAAGCAGGAAGAAAGGACTTCTTTTCCTACACAATACATGTACACAAGTAGACATACAGAAGGAAGATTATAGAGGTTTTTGAACAAGACCTGTTTTCCTACCTCTCCCGGGAGACTTCTAGAAATCATTCCTTATTTACTGGGAAACTGGCAAGTTTTGTGTCTTTTGCAGGGTGGCCCTGCTCTTCTGTAGAATATAAACATCTAGCTCATTTGTCACATTACAAGACAGAATGAACCACACAACATCACTATGAAACCATCTGAATTATGGACGTGTTTTTCAGATGCATGACTATCTGCTGGGTGACAACTACACACGTGGCTCACAAAGAACATTCTTTAAACTAGAAAAAGAAAAAAGGAAACTAATAACCTTTCAGGTAAGTCTAAAACTTAACAAAATTTGAACCTTAACTCAACTGAAGGCTGAACAACATCATTTCAGTGAAATTAATGTTAATCTATTAGAAAGAAAAGACATAACATTTTACATTAGTGAATGTCCAGAAACCTCTTTTAATCTCAGTAATTTTGTAACTATGCAGTATTTTTGAAGGGATTTGTTTTCAAAATTATGTAAGACATGAAGTAAGGGGATCCATAGCTGATTATCTTCTGTAAACATGCTGTACCTAGCCATTTACAGGCAATAGTTTTTACAATTTTCAACCACGGGCTTTAAAAAAACCCCTGATACCTGTAATTCTATTTAATTCTTCCCTTCATAAATATATGACACTTCCCCAACCTAATCTCTAGTACATTAAAGATCAACATAGCACATACCTTTAAAATAATAAAAAAAAAGCTTTTGAAACAACCTAGCCTAACAACTCAGACTTTATTAGTACTATTAGTTTTTATACTGCTATTCTGAAATTCAACTGACATCAAACTTTACCTTTTATCCTATTTTTCATTGATGAAGGAGGGAGATCTTTCAGAGGATTTCTAGCAAAACTTTTCAAGTACTGTAAGTTTAACAGCTCCGGAGAACTACATTACAGATTTCAAAATAAATGCAGATAGACTACGGTTTACCCAGAGCCTGCAACATTAAACTACTCCTTTCAATATTCCCTCTCATCTGAAGCTTACTATGAAAAACAGTACCAATCTAATCTCAAGTTAAGATTCTCTTCAAATATTTGCTCATAAGAAGACAGTTGCAGAGATGAGATACAGCAACTTCTCATAGCTATGAAATCTGCAAAGGATGCAAATGTTTCCATGAATTCTTCTGTACCAGAGAGAGGCCAAATCTTTTAAAATTAAAATCACAACAGAATACAGAACCTAGAAAACAACTAAGGTGAATTAACTGTTCACGCTAAGGTTTAAAACTAATCCTCTGGTCTAAGAACTCTCTAAAATTCAAGGCTCCATAAATTCAGGGGATGGGGAGGGAGTAAAAGTAGAAAGTAACAGACGATAATAGGAGAACAGATGCAGATTTCTGTAAAACCGAAAAAAAAGAAATGCAATTTGCAAATACCATAATGATGTAGCTCTTTCAAAATAATTTCTTTATTCAGGAGTTAAAAGGGTTTTCCTGCAACATTTATAGGTTGTGGTTGTTAAATCTTATAGTCAGCTGGGAAAAAACTCCAAAATCTATTTTCTGAACATGATTTCAAAACCAGTAATAAAAAATGGCTAAAAATTAATCAGATTCTGGAAGGCAAGTGGAAAGCATATTAAAAAGTGAAGGAATAAAAGGACGATAAAGTGTTTGGACATAGGAAATCCAGGTTGAATATTTCACCTGTCTAGAATCAAACAGAAAGTCTGAGCCAAAGACATAAATTAGCTTTTAAAAAACTATTCATATTACTCAGTTGAGAAGTACTCACAATCTTTCTTTAGTGTAAGATGTATTTAAACAAATACTTTCTAACTAGAATGATTAAATTAGATTTAATATATAAAAATAAAAATCAAAGAAATTTGCCTTTGAAATTAACTGATTACTACATACCATTAAAATCAATCAGTCTTCTTTTAATGATGTTGCTGAAGTTTTTCAAACATCAATCAACTGAGGTGATACAAACAAATGTCTAAATTCCTGCAATTATATTTCACTATACTGAAGTAGAATCATAGATTAACTAAGAAAAGAACATACAATTACCTGAATTTGAAGCAAGTGTGAAAGTGAAGACTTTAGTTCAAAGTAAAATAAAAACAATAAGGGATTAAAAAGCAGATGAAAGGGTTTTTTTCCCCTTCTAATTTATGAGTAACAACAGTACAGAACAGTTTCTAAAACTGTGTAACATACGGTTATACTGTTGTCTCCTACAGTAAAAAGACATCGTTTTGGTTTAGGGGGAAGTGTCTTGCAGTACATTTGGCAATAAGATAGGTTAAAGAAAAAAAGCAAAAAAAAATCCCATGAATCCTCACAACTATACAATACATAATTATTCAGGGCAGCAAGCTCATGCTGTACCTTGTAAATTCACTTGAAATAAATGTGTTTAAAAAAAAAACAAAACTATTTGTGAGGAGTAAAGTCTTTGAACAATCCCTTTACCACATTCCAAGTGGAATCACTTGTTACAGAGCACAGCACAGATCTTCTGCAAATTATGTAACCTCTCAGACAGGCTTCTCAGGTTGAACAATTTCCAGATTTCAGAAAGTTGTACTGTAGTTATGCACAATTCCTTGCTAAAACTCTTCAACACAAATTGCATCTACAATGACTAGCCAACTTTTTTTCAGTACTAGCTTTTGTCCACAGACTCGCCCTCTACTTCTTGCATTTCGAAAATCATCCCCCATTTAACATTGCTAGCCCTTATTTAACATAAAATTAACTATGAAAGTATTGAAGATGTCAAACATTTATTTCTTAATGCAATATGAAATTCTCATAATAAAAAGGTTATATTTTTCTTACTTCCAAGAAAAGCACCATGTTCACACTAACCTTTTAACTAACAGGAACAGATGGGTCTAACTGGATACAGGCGTGATGTAGCATTGTGGTAGAGCAAAAGAACATGTTGATTCTCATACCTCTGGCAGATGGGAACCAGTCAAAATTAATTTTAGACTAAAAATGTTTTGCTACTTCTCAGTAAAAAAGAAAAAAAACTTGAAAAAATACGCTATTTTATACACGCCATCAGAGCTCAGACAACAGCAGCTTTCAAAAAGTTAATACCATACATTAAAACCAATTACATAGGCTTACTGTATGTCATTTTTAAGCCTGTGAATAAATTAGAAATTCCTGAAAACAGTAGCTTATAATGGAAGTGCTGACACAACCTTAACTACAGCAGTAAATGTGCTGCTATTACGAAGTTGTTATGGCAACTAGAATGATCAAGTTGAGAGGGAAAGAGGAAGAATGTGCATAAACAGAACTTAAAAATCTTTGACACCACCCCCCACAAACTCTTCCAAAACTTGTGGTCACAGTGTTATCACTCCTTACCTTTACAACAAAAAAAATTACCTGCAAGACTTCCCCTTACACAGGTGAGGCGGGGTGAGTTGCCACATGAGTTTAAAATCCAAAACAAATTAAATCCAAGATCATAATCCATCTGGCTCCTGCATATATATGAACAGTCTAAAAAATTGAGTCAATTGAAAGATATCTGGGCAGCATCTGCTGAGCACAGATATCACAAGCTAACAAACAAAAATTACGCAAAACTGTTCAGTCTTCAAGACAGTTTCATAATTTGTTACCAATCTGAACAGTTTAGTAACAGCAACCTGCTGTAATTTCGCTGAATCAGACAGCACATTCACAAATGCTAATTCATTAATTAAAATGTGATTACAAATATAAATGAAGCTCATAGATTTGGGAAACAATCATTACTTACCCTTCCTAATACTGGGTTAAACAAAAGCAGAAATCTTCAGCTGTTTCCAATATTAAAATAATGGGGAAAAAATCATACCATGGCAGTCAAATTTTTATACAAAAAAATGCCCAAAGTATGATTTTTAAAATGTAATAATTAAAACCTGTGTTAGCACACTAGTTCTTCTCAAAAAAACAGAAGTTTAATTGCAAGTATCATTCTTGCAAAATTTCACTGAATAAAATTTCCAGCAAAATGTTTGTAAGCACTCAACAGTCCTAGAAATAATGTTAAACCATCATTATTATTATTATACAATTTTATTAAAGCATTCTGTCCAAATAGACCAACCAGTAGCACTTCAACTAGAAAAGTAGAAAACAAACTATTTGCCTGCCTTCTCGAAGGATTTCATATTAAAGCCACTTTGTTTCAAGTCTTGACTGCCATAACTAAAATCTAGCAAACACAAAAGGCCTCAGATGTCTGACACGATAAGAGTTGAGCTAAGTACTTTTACTCACTCATTTCCTAGGTAACAAAACCTCCTTTTCTTCTAAGCTATCTCAATCCATTTCTCTTTTGAGTTTGTTGTTCTATACCAGTTTTCAGACTACAGGAAATACTAATTTGATAAGAACAGTCGCATTTTAAGAAATGACAAAATTTCTCCTTTCACTCAGAGCTAGCAGATACAGCTGCTAGATTCAAAATAATTTAAGATTCAGGTTGTTGTGTTTTTAAGTAAAGAATTACTCAGTGTTAACTGTACGACTGATTTCAAAAATTTAAAACTTTGAAGACTTTTTATTTATACAGACATTGATTTTTTAATCTTTTCTTAAGAAATGTAAGATATATTCTATATTGAACACTGAAAAATACAGTTTTCCACATGAATTTCATTTAGCTGGAAGGTAATCAAATATTCCACTCATAAAACAGATTTAATCTTCAATGACAAATAATTATTGATATAAGATCACAACAAACACACCCTCAAAAAAAAGGTACAAGGCAGAAGAGTATTTTGTTCATAAAGAGAAGAATATTTGTAAGCAACAAAAGAAGTGGCAATAATGACAGCATTTTCTTCAGAACATTAGCTCTGCAGTGATTAAAAAATTCTAATAGATACACTGCTTTTCTCTGAAAAGCACTACTCATCAACTTTCTTGAAACAGGTAATCCGATAAAATTCGCAAAAAGTGAAAATGCTTACAAGTTTTTTCTAACAGTCTTCTCTTTTTTTTCTTCCCAATTTCTTTACAGCACTAGCATGAGTGATTATCATGCATTTTATAATTTGTAGAAACAGTTCCCTGAGATACATTTTTACTCAACACTCAGTAAAGTGTTTTTTCCAGTATATTTGACAAATTACTTCATACAGTGGGGATAATATTTGACTTTTAAGACTTGAAGAATCCATAATTATCAATCATGAATGGACTAAGACAATAACACATGGCTTAATACTATTTGCAAAGCTATCAGCTTTGACACTGTAAATATCAAATTTGAGATTCCCATGACATTTCAGTGAGCTTTTAATTCAAATGCTCACACACTTACAGTGCAAAATGTTTTTAAAACAAGCATTGTGTTCAATTCTTATGTAACTTTTAAAACGCACTTTTCTTAAAGCAGGTAAGTGCATTATTCACCCTAGGTCTGATTTTCAGGTGCATTTTCAACCTGTCGCTAGCCAAAGCTACATAGTAGTTATTTTGAAGTTTTTGGCTACAATGTGTACACTCAAAAGAGTAGGAACTTAAACAGACGTCTGTCCAAGAACTACAGGACTTCTTCCTCACTACAAATTAACTTTTCTGCTATCAGAAAATAATCACAGAATGACAAAATATGCTGAGTTGGAAGGATCATCAAGTCCAACCATTAGCCCTGCACAGGACCATCCCCCAGAGTCACACCATGTGGCTGAGAGGATCATCCAAATACTCCTTGAACTCTGTCAGGCTTGGTACTGTGATCACTTCCCTGGGGAGCCTGTTACAGTGCCCAACCACCCTCTGGGTGGAGAACCTTTTCCTAATATCCAACCTAAATTTCCCCTGATGCAATGTCAGGCCATTCCCTCAGGTCCTGTCTCTGGTCACCACATAGAGAAGAGATCAGCACCCGCCCCTCCTCTTCCCCTCATGACGAAGTTGTAACTGCAATGAGGTCTCTCCTCAGTCTGCTCCAGGTTGAACAGACCAAGTGACCTCAGCTTCTCCTCATACGGCTTCCCCTTAACGTCCATCACCGTCCTCGTTTCCCTCCTTTGGGCACTCTCTAACAGTTTAATATCTTTCTTACATTGTGGTGCCCAAAAATTCACACAATATTCCAGGTGAGGCCACGCCAGTGCAGAGCAGAGCAGGACAATCCCCTTCCTCGACCAGTTGGCGATGCTTTGCCTGATGCCCCTCAGGGCAGGGTTGGCCCCCCTGGCTGCCAGGGCACTCATATTCAACTTGCCATCAACCAGGACCCCCCCGGTGCCTTTCCACAGCACTGCTTTCCAGCATCTCATTCCCTAGTCTGTCTGTACATCCAGGGCTGCCTTGTGCCAGGTGAAGGATCCTGCACTTTCCCTTGTTGAACTTCATATAATTGGTGATTGTCCAGTCCTATAATTTGTTGAGGTCTCTCCGCAGGGCCTCTCTGCCTCTGAGGGAGTCAACGGCTCCTCCCAGTTTTGTGTCTGCAAACTTGTTTAGTATCCCCCTTACAGTTCTGCAACATGCCTGTGATCCAAATGAAATGACGTAGAGGGATGTAGCCAGTTCCCTGACTGAGTCCTTACTCCTGGCTTAGAGGTACAAGAGCTTCATGTCAACTGACATTGTTTACGGATGTGAAATCCCTCATCACGCCATCCTGTGAGTGCAAGATAACCAAACTCTGCAAGAAGTAATCACATAGTACAGCACTGATAGTAGATATCCAGGCATAAGACTATAGGACCTTCGGAGTGCTCAGTGGTGCATGTTTGAAGCTTTTGCTACTTCAGTCATACCAGCAACATTCTTCACCAGATATGTTATCTATCCTCTTTAGTCATGCAGCTTATATATATATAGCTTATTCCTGCTACAGCTTGACCAAATGAAAAAGATTTTCAGAACACCATGCTAAAAATACAATTCCTCTTCTTCGTGCTGCAGTCAAGGCTGAAAATTTTAACCAGCTTCATCTTCAGAGTTTGAATTCTTAACACCAATCATCTCCTTATCTTAGATTCAGGTTGCATATCAAGATATCAGGACCACTGTCATCCCCTAAATTTTAACATGCTGTTTTATCCAAGTTTATCCTCATCTCTGGGTTTGAGACAACAGAATACTTGATACTTCTGATACTAACATACAAATAGCTCAGGTTACCTTATCCTGATCAGGGGAAAAAAGTGGGTTTTATACATGTATGTCTATGTGTGCACTTGCACATGTGTGTATGAAAACACTGCTCAGTTATTTTGTGCTTCAGGACTTCTTCTGGGGGTAATCAGAGCAGATATCCCCTGTTTTGGGATTTACAAGGAGGGAAGCAGACCAGGCTAGTGTTGTCTCCCAAAAGACTATCTAAGAATACAAAAGTTGTACCTTGTCAGATTCCAAATACTTAGAAGGTTTTCATAAGAATCAGCAATTTCATGAAATATCCTGATATATTTAGGACACTTGCAGTTCAGCGTAGGCTATCGACTCCAGGCATGGACTGTATGCTTGAAGACGGAAATCATGAGACAGAAAGTGTTAATATTATTTCAAAAAGTATGCCTCATTCCAGTAGTTTCAGCATGGACTTTACATCATATTCCCATTGTATCCTTGGCAACTCAACTTCTTATCTAAAGAGCAAGATTGACAACTTAAGATTTAAAGTTACAGCCATCATATATTACTAGGCTTGGATTTGGTCTTGAGCTAGACAGAAAGCAGGCTAGAGACTGGAAGTATTACAAAAATTATCTGATATCATGTAAGGGCATATCTGTGTTCATCATTATTAACTGGATTAACCAAAAATTCCTCATGATTTCATAACAAGAAAGATATGGATAACTTTGCTGCTTCAACAAAACAAAACTAAGGCAAATTATGACAGCAAATAAGTACAAACCAGTAGAAGTAGCCCCTTCAGCCACTGTGTCTTTGATGTGGTTTATGTTTCATCCCAGTTTTAAAGTAGTGCCTTCTTTCTTTCATTAATTTATCTCTTCTTTACCAGAAGGCAAAAAAAGAAAAATTGATTGTAAACATTTTCTTGTCAATATATTTACAAAGAAAATTTACACTAAGTAAGGTTTCAAAGAGAAAGAAAAAAAAAGAGAAACTATATTCTAAGGAAAAGTTCCAAATGTCACATTATTTTTCCCACAATCAGCATACGTTGCCCCTAATAACATTGAACCAGTGAAGGAAGATTTTATCCATCATATTTTAGGACAGATTTATGAAGACTCATGCTACATTAAAGTGATTTTTTAAATAGATATAATTTCTTACATATTAACCTCAAGAGAGTGGTTACTTAACATTAAATCAGACAATTTACATTTCTAAATTAATTAGAAATGCATTTGTGAGTCAGGCTTTGATATGAAGTGTGCAATGAGTTTGAACACCATCTTCATACACAGAGTTCTTTGAAAAAATATTTTTTTTAACATTAAGGTTTCCAAAATGTGTGGGCTTAATCTGCACATTAAGGTATAAGTGAAAACCCACAAGACTACAACCACGTTTCCCCAGTAAAAGGCTACATGAAGCAAAACACAAACCACGATTTTCAAAGCAAATCTTTTGGAACATCTTTTTGATAAAAAGATTGCTATGAATAGACCTTAACCTGAATAGAATTTTTAACCCTATGCATGACATCCACCATGTCAAAACAACTCTCATCTATTTTACCTGATCATATCCCCAAACCACATTTTTTCCTGATTTGTTTCTTGATGACAAGCTGCTAAAACACACAGAACCTATCAAACCTAGTATTATCATCTGCTGCTTTTTTCTTCTAGTACATACTGCTGTCCATCAGAAGAAATAATTAATGGTTCTATTATGTATGAAAGCGTCATCCTGTCAGTTCAGCGACTGGTTTGAATAGCTCATATCTGCTACTCATTGATGCCACGCGTGCTCACTGTCCTGAGAGATGACAAAACACTACACCCTTTGGGATTTTTTTTCCCCTCTGCTCTAAAGCAGCATTTCACATCTGTGTCTGACAGAAGCATAAGGAGCTGAGAGAGACAGACCTTCACCATCCTTCACAGAATAATGTCGTATGGATTAAAAGTTAAGACCTGATGTCTACTGATCCTGCATATTTCCTACAAAAATCTAAAACGTGGAGGATACCAAAATATGTAGGGAAATAACTTTTCAGTGTTGGAATAGTACCAGAAAACAGATGGCATGTACTGGATTCTAAATATTTAAATGACTTTTTTAAATGGGTGCTGAATACTTGAGTTAACTGGGGTCGGTGCATTTGCCTTTTTTTAATATAGATACATATTTTTGGTGGGGAGGGGACGATGCCAAGTTCACAGGTTCTTTTTTGTAACTGATTAGGGCAGAATAAACAGAAATACTGAATGTGGAAAAAATCAGATATTGGAGATACCTGGAAATAAACTGGAAACAACCAATACCACAAGACCGAAGCAGCAGTGAACAACAAGACGCTGTGGAAAAGAAATCACAAGACGAGAGTGCACAATGCATTTCAAATAGGAAAAAGCTTCCTATCTGCTGAGTGAGTCTCAGGATATTCTGACAGAGCACAGACAAAGCTTCAATCAAATATCTCCTAGGTAAGTTTTTATTTCATATACTACTTTAATTGTTTATAACATCAACATATACTTTCATGTATGGACAATAACTAGATGAATTCAAATTTCTTTACACTGATGCTGAAGTTTGAATCATTCTATGCCAGATATTTGATGTTCTTAGATTTTCTATACTGTTCAAATAACAGTTCTCTTTTAATATTAAGGTTATTCAAAGGAAAAACTATTAAATGCTCTCTCTTGGTGTATATTAGAGTGAACTATATCTTAAGATTTAAATCCTTTAAAATATTTTAATACATGCATCCATGCACGGCTGTTTAAGAAAAAAACATTATTAAAAAGCCATATTTCCAAAAAACAAATTTACAGCACTTCATTATCTATTTAATCTAGCAAAGCAAACAATGTTTTGCACCATAGCAGCAGACATAAAGAGATATCTTTCATTACAGAATAATGAATCATTGTTTATATAAAAGGAAATTAAATAAAGCCAGAAGTGTTGCTTAGTTATTTATGAAAGGTAAACTACAGCACAATAAGGAAACAGCACCATGTTAACACACCCCAAGGTACTGTGTACAGAGTTTCAATGAGAAGATTGGACATCAGTGCCCCAGATAAAGTATAAAAAAGAAGGTGCAGGTCATCTCATTTTTTTAACTCATTTGAAGCATTCACAACATGAGTCACATAGACGTGAATTCTATATGGAAATAACATGCAAAACATTTTAGAATGAGATTCTAACATCTAGTAGGTCTTGAAAAATAAACACTGCATCTGTTAATCAAAAAACTACACTGAGAAGTCATAGAGAAAGGTACCTTTGCTCACACACAAAAAACCTCCCACAATCCTTGAAACTAAAAAAGCATTAAGAGTCATGTATCATTTAACATACCATTTCATAGTATCACACTGGTCAATTTTGTATATAATAGCAGCTTAGAAAAACCACACCTTTGCTCCTACTGTCTTTTACTGATTTTGCACAATTTTTTCTATTTACTAAGAAGCAGTATTTCTTCTTCTAGCATTGTTTTAAGTATTGTCTCTACTTCTCTTTGTATCACTTTCCTAATTTCTATTTAGCATATCTTATTATATGATATTCTTATTTAAGGTAACCAACAGTTCTTTTCTTAATTTTTTTTCCTTTTTATGTGTTGCTAACCTACTAAAATAATCTCTGTTCCTGATGCTTGCTGAAGACAGACTCATTTGCCATTCACGAACACCTCTTTTGAACCCTTCACTTACGCACAAAGAATTTATGAATTGTACCTAGTGATAGAAGACTAAACTTACTTGCCAAAGACTGATAGAATACCATGAGACTAAAAAACTCAAGTTGATATGAAACAAGACTCATCATAGTATCAGGAGTCAACAACATACGCCCAAAATAACAGAATTCCTACCAGACAAGATACGCAAAACAAACTCTGCAGGAGAGGGGTCATCTCATGCATATTACTGTAGAGTACTTTATATATCTGAAATTCCTTCTACAAGGCCACACTTTTCACTGCCATGGAAGGGGGGGAAACTCATTTCTCTAAACACACTTAGGTCTTCTGTTTAATACAGGCAAAGTTGATTAGTCTAAGCCTTTTCCACTTTCCCATTTGCTGTATCTAATGAGAATGGCATTTTTGCTAGTGCACCTATAACTCAGCCATTTTGTTGCTGACAGCTTCCAGCATTCTCTACATTTCCCCGGTTTCTGTCCTTCTCTTCTATAAGTAGCTCCAAGTGGTCAATCAAACATCTCTCAGTCATTTTTTTCGTATGTCTCACTTCACACATTCCAGTAATCCATTAAGAATTCTCCCTGCCTCCTCACGGCCCCTATACTACAGGCACTGATACTTTGTCTCATATCTAACACACCAGGAAAAAAACATCAGTTAAGAAGTAGGTTCTGTACAACATAAACCAAAACAATACGGTGACAAGTTTCAATAGCACCAATTCAGAATTTCCATAACTTGAACCATCAAAGCCTACTACTACAACATTTGCATCAAGCAGCAGATTCAATATAGCTTTTGACAGCTGATTTCAGAAGACAGCTTTGTTTCTGCTGAATTTAGTTCAGAGTTGGAAGTAAAAAACAGAGAAAAGCAAGAATTGGAATTCAACTTTTGATTCTCCAGTTACTACTCTCACACTGGAGAAGTTTGAACTTGGACATTGTGAGTTTTGCCTCCTCTTTTGTAAAATATATGGTTTATCACAGCTTTAGAAAAAACAAAAAACCAAACAAATAAAAAAATCCTATATAAAAACAAAGGGAAAAAACCCAAACATAACAGCTAGCCCTATTTAGAAAAATTAGATGATTATTCAAGGAAGTTCTCAAAACACTTACTCAAAACTTAATGGTTTAGAAACTTATGAACTGAGAGTTGCAGTTAGGGTTTTTTAAGCTGTGTTGTAAATATGAGAGGGCTGTGAATAAGTGGAAAGCTTTCTTACAGGAAGAGTAATTGGATACAACTAATATTTTTTGAAATATGTAATATTTTTAAAAGGTAGATTTTTTCAAACGTATTCATTAATAATTTTAAGTCATCAAGATAAACGTTATTTTTAAGTGCATTATTTCTCTTATTTATCCTCAAAGAATTCAGATGCATTAACTAAGTGAACAGTTCATTATGAAGTTCCAAAACCTAAACTTCCATGCAATCAGGAATAAATATATCACAAAATGTTTTCCAAAATGTGTAATAATGTAAAATCACCTCACCTGAAAGCAATAAGTCAATATTTATTTTTCCATCTCTAGCATAATCAGATGTTCAAGGATGGCTAAGCATCTGACAAGGATATATTTTCATTTCCTCTGTACTAAGCTGTTTGTGTTTGTGAAATGAATAAATCACATCACAAATATAACTACAGTCAATTGCCTAGAGAGGACACCTGCTAAGCAAAACGGCACATGTGGAACATACTTTCCCAACTAATTCAGCAAGTAAGAAATATTAAAGTGGCAAGATATGGTATAATAAGCCTTTTAGAAACCATGCAAATGAGACACAAACCAAAACTGCCTCTTCTAGGCAGTTATCAGCTAATACAAATCCACACCAAATATTCTGAGTTGTAAGGGTCCCACAAGGATCACTGAGTCCAATTCCTAAGTCAATGGCCCATACAAGGATTGAACCCACAATGCTGGTGTTATTAGCACCATGCTTGTACCAACTGAGCTAATCTCAGGGTCTAACACACCTAGCAGCACAGACTTGTAGCTATACATACCCAGACCTGTTGGCCTTTTTTTCTGCATCCACTTTCATGACTACTCAAGACTATTATGTTACAGGTAAAACACAAGCTACTTTTACACTTCCACCTTTTTATTAAGGGAAAGAACTTATATAACCTAATAGAACTTACGCTCCTATAGTTAAATCACTGACCCAATATGTCCATTTCACCTAAAGTTACACATGAACACAAAATTCACCACAGCCAGTTGCATGTCTCTCAAGCTCTTTCATTAAATAATCTCCTGCCTCCAAAAATTACTGTAATGAGAAAAAAAGGCACTAAAACACATCAAACCATTTGCACTGTAGATACACGAAGATAATATTATGCAGTACTTCCAATCACATCCAGAGACATATTCCAAAAAGCCAAATTGACTGATATTGGTTATATTCATACAGCTCTTTTTTTTTTTTGTGGAATAAACAGGCAGTAATAGTTCAGGCAAAAGCAGTTTATAAGTGAGAAGGCACAGTGACAGACATTCAGGCCTCTATCAGTATGAACTCTGACAAAAGCTTACATACATTTACAGCGGATATAAAATGTTCCATGAAGGGGTCTGACATGGCAAAGCAGTATCTGCATAGAAAGAAACTTTGGTACAGCAGATGAAACTGTGTGCTCCTCAAAACCTGCAGCCCTACAGCCTCAACTTATATCTGTTAGCTCATTCCTCTCTTTTGTCTGTGATACTGGTCCTTGATCAACTTGTAGGTCCAGCAAGGCCTGTCTCCACACTTTAAATCTTAATTACATAAATCCTGTCTCAGATTTTCCATTCTTTTTTCCCAGGATCAATATCAAATACATGGACCTAAGTTACCTAAATCATTCCATTTGGTAGCATTTTTTCAGTATTCTTCTTCTTTGGTCTCCTTCAATACTCCTGAAACTATGAGACATTAAAAATACCCATTTGTATAGTCTGCCTCATTGAGCAGTATCGATGCTCAATGAATTCAAAGAATTCCAAAGAACTCAGCTTGCTACTCCCCTACTGTATCCTTATACATCAACCAGTAGTGAAGTAAGCAGGCTTGCTAAAAATATTAAAATCATGGAAAAGTGAATCCTTTACAGTACCTCAATACCTTCCAATAGCTTTGAACTGACACCATATCAAACTTTAAATATTAATTTAGTGATTCTGCAGCTTATAACAGGGAAGAGAGAAGAAGATCACTTGGGAAAGGTCACACCATATGAAATTAGAGGGCCCCATACAGCCCCAAATTCTGCACAACAGTGTCCAACAGCGTAAGTCTACAGAAGCCTGAAAGCAGGGCACACACATCGGGATACTTCCTCAGAATGATTCTGCCAGCCTCTAGCTATTTGCAGTTCAGGGATTTCTTGAGCCAGAGATAATGTCTTATTTATAAGATAACCTTTTCCAGCTGTTTTTGAACTTGCACAAAACTTCAGTTTCCACAAGATCCTGTGACAAATGTCCTTTATTTGCTTTGAATTTGCTGCCAGAAAGCTTCATTCAATAACCCCTACTTCTTGCACTAGAAGACACAATAGTAATTTCTTAGTCATCATATCCATCCTTCATGATTTCACAGACAGCTATGGCATACTGTTCTCAGTCATCTGTTTTGGGAGTTGAAGACCTCTATTCTACTCTACTCATACCATCCTTAGCCATGCCTTATATGTAAATTCTTCCATGCTGTTAGTTGTTCTGCTGCCCTTTGCTCTACCTTATGGAGCTTCTGGGATCTGAACTGGAAAAATCACCAGGGCTGAGTAGAGGGGGAGGGTCACATCCCTCAGCCTGCTGGCCATGCTCTTCCCAATGCACCCCAGGATACCATTGGCCTTCTTGGCCACAAGGACACACTGCTGGCTCATGGACAGCTTGTTGTCCATCAGGATCCCCAGGTCCTCCTCCACAGAGCTGCTTTCCAGTAGGTCAGCCCCCAGCCTGTACTGGTGCCCAAGGGTGATTCTTGCCCAGGTGCAGGATCTTATACTTGCGTTTGTTGAACTTCACTAGGTTCCTCTCTGCCCAACTCTCCAACCTGTCCACATCACACTGGATGGCAGCACAGCACCTGGGGCATTGTCATCTCCTCCCACTTCTGTATCAGCAAACTTGCTGAGGGTACACTTAGTCCCTTCATCCAGGTCACTGATAAATAAGTTCAACAAAATTGAACCTAGTACTGACCCCTGGGGAATGTTAGCTACAGGCCTCCAACTAGACTCAGTGCCACTGATCACAACACTCTGAGCTCTGCCATTCAGCCAGTTCTCAATCCACCTCTCCATCCACTCATCCAGCCTGCATTTCCTGAACTTAACTCTGGGAATGTTATGGGAGAGTATCAAAAGCCCTGCTGAAGTCAAGGTAGACATGTTTCAATCAAGACTGACAATAGCTTTTATCAGTAGCTGTACTAAGAGATACGCCCTAAGTCAACCAATAACTAGTTCATAACTTCAATGACTGTTCATGTTATTCAGAAAAGCTCACCCAATCACAAATGGTTTCTTTGGCTTTGTAATCCATGAATTTTACTGGCTATGCTGGGGTTAGCCTTTGTCCACTATTTTTCAGGGAAAGAAACAATAACAAGTTTTCCTTCTTCAAATTTGTCCCAAACCTTACTGAAACTGACTTTTTTATTGTATTTGCTATTTCACGTCTTGCAAGTTAAAAAATGAAGGAACTACACTTCAAAGATGTTTATCGGTAGTATTTTATTTCTACAATCTAAAAGCAAATAATGGCAAATACTATGTTAACTAACAATTACAATTATATATGTTTTAAAAATGTGTTGCAAGGAGAGGAGGAAATGGAATAATTTCTAAGTTTAGCAATGCCAAACTGTCAGAACTCAGATATCTAAAAACAGGCTCTAGAAAAAATTAATTTTCTTAAACACCTTTACATACTCTCCTTAACAGGCTGTTCAAGAATTTTTACCTATTGTAATATAAATTAGATAAGTTAGCTCTAATGCCATTATGTGGATATCATCTCTTCCTGACTGGTATCATAGGTGTACAATATCACTGTCACCACAATATATCTTGTCCATGTTATATTTTCCCTGGATTAACCTACTGTGCTTTCCTTTCATGATTAAATGAACTCTAGTCACATGAAGTTACATTGCAAGCGTGGTTGTTCAATGCTTCAGTTTTCAAAAATGCATTACAGCAGCTTTTTATCATATAGTACAGCTTGCTCAGTGAGATATTTCTGTAACAGAACAAACTATTTCAATAGTCCTTTTTGAATGAAATAATTTCAATTTGCAGTCAGTCTGGGAGATTGACAGACTTCAGGAATAGAGCTCAGATTATTTTATTCTAAATACTTAGAAAAAAAAACATTGCCTATAGCATCTGTCAGCACCATAATGCATTTGTAATTGTGAGGTAAAATTATTAGCTCTCTCTATTCCTTTTTTTTAACTAAAAAGAGGTCCTTCTGGTTTTCTTAATTCATGCCAAAATTTAGACCATAAATACTTTTTTCCTCTATTGAGTAAGTTTGTAAATATAAGATTTTAATTCATACTCCCAATTTTGCTTCCCAAAGGGGTTCCATTGTTCACTTCCTCAGTTTCCTATGACCACTGCAGCAATGGAAAATGGTAGTATGTTAAAATACTTTAAAGTAGAAAGGTTTCCAAATAGAACCCCCCCAAGAACTATTATAGGAGTCTTCTATTAGAAGAAGAATAGCCAAAAGAAAATTGTTACAGGTCAGATGAACAGATACAGATAAATTATTTCGAAGTACGGTCACTAAACAGATATAATCACTAGGGGGTTTTGTTGTTGTTGTTGGGATTTATTTTTTTTTACCACGAAGATAACATGAACAAATCAAACACTTAGAGACTTTAAAATGCTTTGTCTCTAGTTAAATGTTACTTTACACAGAGATATTTATAAAGACCAATTTTCTTTGACAAGCTAAACTGTGCTGGTGAGGTACAGGTACGAGATCTGATGCTTTCAGATTACATTTCTACAAGTTAATTTAGTCATCTCATACTTGTAAGCAATTTTCCTCTAAGTGACTGGCTTGTTCTTCCTGGAGATTTCTACTCCTCCCTTCTTTCTCTTCCTCCTCCTCATTTTTCATGTTCAAATACAATTCAGAAAAATAAAGTTGTCTATGGAGCAGAAAGAGGATATATAAAACCTAGAGCAAGTGAGCACATAATAAGGCATTATGAAATGAACAACAGAAAAAAGGTAAAGGAAGGGGGAGACAGAATCGTGTGGAGTTACAAAAGAGAAAATTTAAAGCAAGAGAGAATGTAGTCCCTTATTGGCATTAGAAAATTTACTTGTTGTCAATATTCTAACTGCAAACCTACATTAAGATAAATCAGAAGTAGGCATCTGGATTTAATCCAATTTAATCTAATACACATGCATGCTACCTCCAAAATAAGGAGCTCTTGCTTCTTCCCTTACTATTATCAATAGCAATTCTTGTATTTCCCTGATTCTGCAAGATCTTTCCCTTCTCACCAGCTGTTCCATTTCATGTTCCTGCCAATTCTTTTGCACCATTCATGCAGTCAAATCAGACAACTAGATCCATACCTAGTGATGGGCCAAATCCATAACATCACTGAAGTGTCTTTCAAACTCTTTTCTCCAAAAGAGAATTTATTATCAAGGGCAGAAGCAAAATATAAAGCAACTTCAAATTCTGTCCTGCTGAAATCTATTTTCTAACAACTTTAGAAACATTAAGTACACATAGAAGAAAACTCTAACAAGGCTCCATCAGTAAAGAAGTCAGGGCAAAAGTGCTGTTTTCCACTATAACCACTTTATTACACTTTCTTGAGTATCGAAAAGGTGACGAACACTGCAAACAGAACATCTTTTCCTGAACAGTAAAAATTGTATAGACTTCCTCTCTGGGACTATTACTCTTGCACCCATAGCACTTTATTTACTCAGAAAAATCTAACTCAGATTAGCTCCCATTACCACTGAACTGTCAGTTTAAAATATTTGACTTTCCAAAACTTTCATTCTGCCAGCATTTTCCCACCAGTAAGTTAACCAAGGGTCTCAAATGAAAATTTCTTTGCTATAAATATCTGCAATTATGGCCTATCTAGTCTTTATGACACAAAAATCAGTAGAATTATATTATCATATTAAAGCATTCCCACCTTGAATTAGTTATTCCACCTTGCCCCTCACGTTCTGTAGCCAGCTGATACACACTTTTCAGTGACACATTTTCTGCACATTGAAGCACATGCATATACTCAAGAAAAAAACACATTATCACAGGCTGCTTTCAGTCAACAGTATAAAAAGAAGTAGAGAGAGTACGATCAGTTTCACAATCCAAATTATCCACAACAGATTCAGAAATACCACGCTCCATAAACTGAGATGATGAGCGGGTACTGTCAAAGGAAGGTCATCTGATTCACATTCCAGTAAAGGTTGAAAATGAGTCAGAACCAAAGAAAAATATAATTCTTCCCCACTTGCACCCTATTCTGACCCTTAAACACACTTTGTATTAAAAGAGTTTTTAGTTCATAAATTTACACATGCAGAGGGTTTAATTTGCAAGAAAGGATAACAGGATATTAGAGTTCCCTTGAGGGTAGAATAGTTAACACAACTCTTGTTTTGAAACAAAGACTTTGGCAAATCTCAATATGCCTTTGACATTCTTCAAGAAACTTACCCAAATCTAGACAAAAAATAAGCTGTTTCAGAAAAAAAACCACATCTTTTAAGTGCTCAGAAGAGCCATCTTCCCAAACAACACCCAGAAATGCCAAAGATGCCACTTCCCTGATGAGCTGAGAGTGAACAACAGGCAAGAGAACACAGACTAGATGAGGAGCCAACATCTGATATGATGATATCAAAAATATGAGGCAGGGGAAGGATCAAAAGAAAGCCTAGACTAGAAGTTGGATGTAGGAACTGGAAATTCTTGAGCAGCACGATGAGATCAAGGAAATAACGACCTCAAAATGAACAGCTGTGAATCCAAAAGCACTAAAAGAAGAGAAGGACTAGGGGAGCCCAAACCATCAGTAGAAGATTAGAGGAGAAATTTCAGGACCACAGATAGGATAAGAAGAAAGGAGAAGCTGCAGTCAAGATTAAGGAAGAAACAGGCACTCCATTCACTTTATAGCACTGTCTACTTCAGAGCACTTCTTTCCCTCCAAAACCAATGTTTAGAAATGGCACTACTCCCTGCAAACAAATTTCTGAGAATTTTGCTAGAAGAATACGTCTCTCAGTCTCTTCTGAGAGACGCAATCTGATCACAACACTCCTTGGGAGCATTCATCAATGAAAAAGGAAGCATTCCCATCACAGCTATCTTGTTTGTTAACTGATATTTGGAATAAATGTATCCTTCATGAGAAACAGAGCAACAAATGAAGTTTGGTTTCTACAATTAAACAAATCTGATACATCTGATAGTCTTATTATCCTTACCATATGTAGTGGGTTGACCCTGGCTGGACAGAAAAGCTAAAATATAACAAAAGTTCCATGAGTTGAGATAAGGACAGGAAGAGGTCACTCACTAATACTGTCACGGGCAGAACAGACTCGAAATGGGGACATTAATTGAATTTATTACTAACAGAATCAAAGCAGGAGAATGAGAAGTAAAATAAATCTTAAAAACTCCTTCCCAAATTCTACCTTTTGCTCCCCCCAGCAGCTTTGGGAGACAGGAAACGTGGGTTACAGTCAGTTCTTCACAGGTTGTCTCTGCCGCTGCTCAGGGAAGAGTTCTACCCCTGCTCCAGTGTGGGGTCCTTCCCACAGGAGACAGTCCTCCGTGAACTTCTCCAGCGTGAGTCCATCCCATGGGCAACAATTCTTCACAAACTGCTGCAACATGGGTTACTTTTCCACGGGGTGCAGTCCTTCAGGCACAGGCTGCTCCAGCGTGGGTCCCCTACGGGGCCACAAATCCTACCAGGAAACCTGCTCCAGTGTGAGCTCCTCTCTCCACGGGTCAGCAGGTCCCTGACAGGACCCTGCTCCAGGGCAGGCCTCCCACAGGGTCACAGCCTCCTTTGGGCATCCACCTGCCCTGGCATAGGTCTCCTCCAGGGGCTGCAGGTGGATCTCTGCTCCCCCACAGGCCCCCATGGGCTGCAGCGACACAGCTGCCTCACCATGGTCTGCACCACGGGCTGCAGGGGAACTTCAGCTCTGGCACCTGGAGCACCTCCTGCCCCTCCTTCTGCACTGACCTTGGTGTCTGCAGAGCTGTTCCTCTCACATGTTCTCACTCTGCCCTTCTCTGCCTGCAATTTTCATCTCTGCAATAACTTTATTTTTTGCCTTCTTAAACATGTTATCACAGAGGCGTTACTATCATTCCTGATTGACTCAGCCTTGGCCAGCAGCAGGTCTGTCCTGGAGCCAGCTGAAATTGGTTCTGCTGGACATGGGGGAAGCTCTGGCAGCTTCTCAAAAAAGCCACCCCTGTAACCGCCCCCTACCAAAAACTGGCCACAGAAACCCAATACATCATAACCAAAATATTCTGATTTTATACCTTTGTAACATTTCTTTTTAGTTCTTTCTCTAATGTAAGCTGCTGAGAAGCAGAACAAAAGTATTACAATTAAACACAGCTCCTCCAAATCAATCAACACCTTTAAATATTACCACAGAAGTGATACCTAATAATGACATAATTGAAAAAGAACCAATACTTTACCAACAAGCAAAAAAAAGTTTCTGCTCTAAAAAGTTTATAGTCCAAATCAGGTGATTTAACAGTGTTTCAGAATCAAAAGTATAAAAATTAATTCAAGAGAAAAAATTCTAACCAACTAAAAGTAACATATAGCAACAAAGAAAATCATAAAGTTCATGTAGTAAAACAAAAATTCTAAGAAAGGGGGAATGGTAGAAAATAAACAAAAAGTAGTAAAAACAGGAGTAAGGGAACGGGAATGTAGTGGCAATAACATATTGAATTTTAAAAATGAATACTGGAATATGAAATGTACCATCTGAGTACAAGAGTCAGAGTAATTCAGTTTTGGTTAGGGATTTCAGTGGCAGGAATGTCAGAGATGTGGCAGAGACCATGATGACCAATAGGAGGCCTTGTCAGACAGGACAGTTTAAGGGGCACTATAAAAACAAAGGACATTATTACACAGGAGAAACAGTGAATCAGGTGAGTAGACATTTTTATCTACCTCTCAAGCCTACCATTTTTATCTACCTCTTAAGTAGTGGACATGACAACAAGAAGGAATAGGGACAAATGGCTCCACATTTAAACTTACTGATTTGTGATTTCATAACCAAAACATACTTCAACACAATTTAGCAGAAATAACATCACTGTATAGAAGCAGCAAAAGATTAAGACGCAATGTTAGAGAACATGATGTTGGTCAGAAAACCTTTTAAATCCAGAAATCCGGCACTTCACAAATAAATTGAGTGTACTCAAGATGTGAAAAATTTTAAGAATAGGGAAAAGCTTACCGCACTGATTTTAATAGGAAGAAAATTTAACCCCTTTAGTCTGTGAATCTTACTCTATTCAGTTCTATATCACAAAGCATACAAATTTCTCTGAAACACTGAAAACGTTAAGATTTTTCTTTTATTACTTACCATTACTTATGCAGTACTATCACTGATATATATAGCCACATACTTCTAAGATATCAGAATGTTAAAACAAAGACGTTATCCTACATTGATATGCATTCAAATCATGGAGTCACATTATACTTCTCCACTTCAATCATAGTTTTGGTTACCTTTTAGATAAAACTTAGGAGGGAAAAAGGCACAGATATGAAAGCATATATAATGAGTACAGATTACCTATTACAGGAAAACACATTTATCAAGAAAATGTAATTAATACTTAAAATCTGGCACCCCCTATTTCTAGTTCAAACCGGGGAAAAAAAAAAAAAGACAGCTTGGCTTGTCTGATTAGGAAAAAAAAAAGATGAATTTCTGTAATGTTAGGAACAGTTCAGGAGGAAGCACTGAGCAGATGGAGAACCGACTTCCATGGACGCCAAGTCCTGTGATTTTACTGCAAATCTTTATTGTGGAAGGTTTTTTTCAGTTTGTTTAAGAAGAAAGGGAATAGGGAAGAGACTGCATTTTTGTTGATTTCAGATACCTACAGGTACGTAAGGAAAGCAGTATCTCTCAGGTCTGTTAAAAAGTCTAAAGTTGCAGACTGCCCTGGGCATAACTGTTGCAACTAAAACATGTGCAAGTGGAAATGAGACCACTTGGATTAAAAGCCTCCACAGATGGGAAAGTGTTATTTACCACAGGACCATCAAAAAGAGAAGGAAAGTTCTAACATGCTGAAATGGGGCTGGAAGGAGAAGCAGGATAGGAAAGCATAGTATGGAAACTCAGAGAACGTTTACGGAATGAAGTAGTAAAAAAGGGAGAACATGAGGAAAGATGCAGGTAAGCACATGCAAATAGCCATTTATTTCACGAGTGCATAAACTAGGAATGCTCTCTGGTACCAACCCTTAGTGCAACAGTGCAACCATCTTGCAAGACCAGTAACCTGGTACTAATATCTTAAAGCTGTTGACTAATAAGAAGTAAGCAATACTGCTGTGTTCTACGTGGAGTTCACGTCACCTGATGAATAGCAAGAACATGAGGTTGAATTTCTGACCAAATAAAAAGCAGTAGAAGTTGGCAGGCAAATACCACTGAAAAGTGGGACCCCAATACATACAGTAACCCAAAGAAACAACAAGTTAGGCATTTCTGGAAAAAATACTGATTTTCAGCTATTCTCTAGAATTTTAAAACTCAAAGGATTCTTTCTTAGCATCTGAACCATGCCCTGCTATTGCCATTCTTTTTGTTTGAGCAGAATTACCATTAAAAATAAGAAGTAAGAAAACTGTCTTACTCTTCACTGAACTTTTTTTTTTCCCAAATCTCTGTCAGTATATACTTAAGATAGAAAAGTTGAAGGAAAACCTATCTAACACAAGTCTTGCTTTACAAGTTTATGTGTTCAGGTTTTCTAAGACAGCCAAACATCTTCTGTATATTTTTAATTCTCAGCTATGTATTGATAATGACAAAAAATGCAGCAATATACAAGAGATACATCAAAATTAAACAGAGACCCAAAAGCAAGAGGTTAAAAACCCAAAACAACAGGGTTTTTAGGGAGGGTAATATTACTGCTACTTCATTGTTCCTATACTTATTGTTCATTAATATTATGCTCCAGTAACTGCTATTTTGATTTTTGTTCCATGGTTTTTATTGTATTCAAGGGCTCAGTAACTACAGAAATTATAGGTATTCTATATATGTATTCCAAGCCATTCTGCCAGTTTTGTTTGAACAACACATTTCTTTTCTTACCCTTTAAGGCATCAGAATTATTCAGCCGTGGCCTAAGAAACCAAATGGGAAAAAATTAATGTTCATAATTACATTTCTTCCTCTTGATAATCATCATATTTGCAATTCAGCACATTATTATTGAGGCATATATGTTGGCAATTTTTGGCTGTGGCACTATTAATGCCTGCCACGTGTAAAGAAAAGTGACCAAGTCCCTGGATACATTTTGATCAGCTCTATAATGAAATTTTTAAAAATATATTTTTAAACCTAAAGCATCTACTCCAAGACAAAAATCTAATAAAAAGTTAAGTCTATTGTAGGTCACTTAACCCTCATCTGTCAAAAAATGAGGGCAGTTCTTCAAACATGGCAGGATTTTGCTAGCAAAGTAAGGTTATCCTATCACTTCCACTTCTCTTGTTCTTTACGCTTCGACAGCATTTTTACTAAATTGATTCAAGACATATTCCCTGAAGGCTCCACAATGGACTCGTATTCTACATCAGCTAGACATTAAAAGCAGTACAGAAAAGTTTGTTTTGCTATATTCAAGGTTAATTAAAAATAAATAAATTATAAAATGCTAAAAAAATTGAATGAAACATACTTAAAAATTTAGGTTATCACCCTACTTTACACACAAATATAATAAGCCCTAAGAAAGAAGCTCTATCAGATTAGTGACATCAGCTGTTACCAAAGCCATCTGGAAGTTCTTACTTAAGACTATTTTCAGCTGCCTTTTGAACTATTCAATATGAAATTTTCCATGTCTACTGTTTGCTTCAGGTAGCTTTTCCTTTTCCCTCCCCTAAGCATTACCTTTTAAAGGAACCCAGAGAATGGCCGGAACATTTTTCTACTGTGAAAGAACCTGAGAGACTGCAACCACTTTCCTGCCCTTAATAGGTAACTTGAAGCCAGACTGGACAATGCTTTTTTACAAAAGAAGTACACTGTGCTCTTTTTGTGAAAATATGACCTGACTTAGCCAAGGTACAAGCTTCTAGAAATCAGACTTTGTACCTATTTTTTGCAAGATCTGCTGGTGCTTAACAACCAATCACCAAACACCCTCAGTGGTCTTCTGTATGTCATCTGAATGTGCAAGGCAACTGAATTAAGTTTTCTCTAACCTCTAGTTATGAGTGAAGAGTCAGGTTTTCACTGTAAAAGAATCACGGAATATTCTGAGTTGGAAGGGACCCACAAGGATCTTCAAGTCCAACTCTTTGATGAGCTGGCCCATTCAGGGATTGAACACACAGCATTGGCATTATTAGCACCAGGCTCTAACCAACTGAGCTAATCTCAGGGTCAAGTCTGCATTTAACAAGCATTAGGTAAAACACTGAACACGAAGTGTCACCTTGCGTATTTCTGCAGCCTCAACTATGCTGATATCCCTAACACAGTTGATAGCCTGTCATATTGTTGGATAACTGAAGAGAATTTAGGGTGGAGGAAAGATGGAAAATACAGCTTGTAGAGGAGACCAGAATTGGATGCTTGAAAGAATAAACTGAGATTGACTAGACTAAGAGGAATGTAAGATGGGGTGGTGGATTAAACCAAAATGAGCAATGCCAAGCAGAACAATGCAGACCTGGGGATCACGAGGACTGAATAGAATAAGGGACAAATATTCTGTCTCTAACTGAATCTGAGTTGGATTTTAATAAAAGTATATGGAAAGGAGATAGCTCACAACAAAAGACTGAAAAAAGACCCACCAACAGAAATCAGACAAGATGAAAAAACAGCAGAAGCAAGGGAGACTGAGAAGAATTAGTAGGTAGGCTGACAGCACAGAGACAGAATGTAGTCAAGAGATGGTCTGGGACTAGTCAGGCCTAAACATTGGATTGAAAAGACAGAATCAGTGCTGCACTAGAGACTGGCTTGAGGCAGGAAAAACCTGGAAGTATAGGCAAAAACCTAAAAAAAGGGTTTGTCTTCAGAAGCTATTAAAAAACATAAAACAAAACACCCTAAAGACTTAACAACCTCTGCAAGTATCTGCAAACTTCTTTCTCCTCCTCAGAAAAAATATCTCCCTTTCCACTAATACTGATAAAATTGCCATGTAAGAAGCCATAATTTTGTTCTTTTCTTAATTCAAGCAACGGTAATGTTCATGTATTTAAAGCTCTAATCCTACTAATTATTAACTTGACACCCATATCACACAGCATCTAATTTTGCTATTTTTAGGTTGATTTTAACTAGCAAATTACACCTAGAAACACTTTTACAGGATATTAAACAAGTATTTACAGGATCTTAAACAACCAGGGCACTTTAATCTGTTGGACATCAGAAATTCCTCCATTTGTCTACTAGAATTAATATTCTGTCTTTATTACATTATGTCAAACTTTTTCCTATGCTATCCCATTCACTTAACAGGATATTTTCTGGGAAAAAAAATCCAAGTTTTATCTTGTCGGATGACACTCCCTTCAAGACCCTGCATTCAATATTATGGAACCTAAATGTTACATAGGAGAACAGGTTTTTAATCTGAGCTTTTGCCAAAGAATCCTTAGCTGGCTGCATTAATTGGGTTGTTGTGTATCAATAGTAAATCACAAGATTTTAAGAGTTTTCTAAGCTTTTGTATTATTGAAAAAAGGAAATTTAATTCTATTCCCTCTCCAGTACTCCCTAACTGCCTGTTGCAATTAACTGGATCCATTTTGCAGCTTCAGAATGCTAAACAGAAATATACTTACAGCAGCAAGTATCAAATAAAGCACAGGTGCAAGTTTCTTCTCGGATCACTATAAATAAAGATGTCTGTATTCTGTTTTCACACATAAGCCAAAGAAACCATACAAACAACCCTGCCAACATATACTGCTTTTTGACTCCAAGAAATCTGCACTGTTATTTAGAAGGTACTTTCTTCTTCCTCTGAAAGAAAGTACTTTATTTCATTGCTGTTTCTTATCAATTTATTTTATTGTAAGAGAACAGTCACAATATATCCTAAATGAAAGATTTAGAATTCATACATGAATACTAACAAGACTTTAATTTGAGACACTGAGAGAATCTAAAGAGTAAAATAAATAAGTTAACAATAACTATTGAAGTATAACTCACCAAAGATACAAATTAGTAGAGCTAAATACTACTTTCTTGCAGCCTCAGTTCAAAAGTACTAGCCTTCAGAACACTTTAAAAACATTGTGAAGGCTAACTACAGAACTATTAAAGTTTGTTTTACGAAGCTGAACAATGGATACATGCAGCTCGAGGTAGGTCTCTTGATTTAAGCAGTTTTGAATTGCAGTATCTACTTTCCTCTGTTACCTACACACTTCTGAGGTCCATATCGTGTATCTTGACTCCAACACAGTTTACCCTGTAATACACCATTCTGAGAGGTCAATACACATTTCACAATCCTATAACGAAAAACTGACAGATTAGGCCCAACTTCACAATGTTCATTGAAACAGAACTTCAGAAATTGATTCTTGAACAAAGAAAGGAAGCTCTGGTCTTTGTTTCTTCACTGTAGCTAACTTCTAACTTACCCCATCGAGCTGTGGCTGAAAAATCCAATTATTTAGATTTGGACCTTTCAGAGCTAAAAAACACCCCATAATACATTGTTTGCAGCTTTCTACTGAATGGTATTCCAACACAATGACACATCTTAGTTTCTAAAATAATTTTAGGTAACTGTTTTTTGTGTAACTGCCTATACTATTCATGTATAGCTAATAAATCTCAGGATCTAATACAGCCTGTCCCTCCACCTCCTCGTTTGTTATCTCTTTTAAAGAGGGAGAAACAACTGATCTTTATTTTCCAAAGAGAGTAACACTTGCTATTCATGCACACATCTGTACAGTGCTTGATCAGAAATCTCTGCCAAAACAAACAATAGCAATAGCTTGACTGTTCGCTGTGTTAAGTCACACCAGCAACCTTTTTTTTTTTTTTTCTGGAAAGCAATCCAATGACCAAGACCATCAAGAAAGTTATTTTCAGTAGGAATAAGCTCAATGTTCCTGGATGCTGCACATAATCAGACCTATATTTTCAGAATAAAGCTATAAATGCAGCCAGTAGCCCTCTTAGACTCCCCATTTGTCACAGCTCAGTGCAGTCTGGATGCTATAAGGCTGCTCCCATGAAGACTTTGAGCACTCCTAAATACATAAACGGCAGACTTATGGACAGATAAGAATAGTATTCTAGGGTCCTGTTTCATCATCAAGGACAACAGTCAGAAAAGTCGTAATGTTTCAAAATGCAAAACTAAAAAACCCGATAGACTGCAAAATGCTTACCTGCCGAGCTAAGCAAAACGCTGAAGTCCGTTCCTCTCTGTGACTCCCCAGGTTCACTCTGTCCCTCTTTTTCTGTGTCCTCATAGCGGTTCCAGTTGGAAAGTAACTTTCTTCTTGAATAGCATTTCACTTCTTCCTTCTCTTCTTCCTGTTGTAATTCAGTATCATCATCCTCTGCTACCTGTGATATTTAAATGGACAGCTAAGCCATTGCAACTCAACAGCAATTTATTTAAACTATCATTCATACAAACAACTCCAACCACTGAAATTAAACCCAGAATGACAAATCTACCTGTATCCCCACCAAATTTTAGATCAGGTGCTACTATCTTCCTGAAGTGTATGTAATTCATTAATAGTGTATGTAATTAAAAACACTTAGTGAAGCTCCAGCTCTTACAGGGGTCAAGCGGTCACAATGTTCCACTGCAAGTTCCACTGCTTTCCCTCCCATTCTGCAAACCCATAATGTTCCTTCCTAAAACTCCTAATGGGTAGCGAGTGGAACTAAGTGGAACTAATTTAATCCCAGTATCTCTGTCCAAGTGTTGCAGTGATATAGATGATAACTGAAAAAGCTGATGATTGTAGAGCAGAATTGGAAAAGACAAATTCTGCAGAGAAATTTCTCGAAAATGGTTATGTACATAAGAACTTCCATAATAACCAAGTACAGTGTCTTATATCAAGTAATACGGAATAATTAAATTAATTTCTTTCATGAAAGCCATTTAATGGAAATAGACATGAAAACATTAAATAGGCTAGCAGTCAATCTACTAGCCTAAACTCTTAAAAAGCTCTAGGGTCAAAAAGAGAATTCATTCTAGAGTCAACTTATAATGGCCAGACTTCGCGAACGAAGATCTGTGGAAGGTCTTTGTACGCCTTCCAGCCTGCGCATTGGATTTATTTTAGGTGGGACACAGTGCGCGCAGAACTGAGCCCACCCTTTAATCCTAAGGTTCATCTGCCGGGGCCAAGCGAGCTTGGACAGTGGCAGCGAGGTCCTCAGGACGTAGGTGGATCGCCTTACAGGGCTAACGGGCTCCACCTGCCCGGGGAGTTTCCCCGACCGGGAATCGAACCCGGGCCTCGGCAGTTACAGTGCCGTATCCTTAACCACTAGACCACCAGGGGCTCCCAGAGTCAACTTAAGATACATGTGAAATAGGCATCTGCCACAAGTACTCAACAGCTGCGTAAAACTCTCCCATCTTGAATCCTCTATATATGCAGTTCTCCCAGAGCCCGGGGTGCAGCTGGAATAAACATTGTTTCGCAAACAGAAATATTTGCTTCCTGGAGAAGGAGCACTCAACAAGCAAGATGAGAACTGAGACCAACCAGAACAGTTTTGTACAAGATATTTGCTACAGAGTCTTAAAACTCTGAAGAGATGGAGTAAAGTAGCTGAGAAAGAAGAGGCTCCCACCAGGTTGGCTCCCAAACATTCTGGCTGACACCTCCACTCTCTCTTCTCTCCTTTACTCCATCTCTCCTTTCAAACCACAGTGTATTGATGCCATAGGATTAAATTTTGCTGTCCCAACAATAAGTATATTCTTCATGTCAAGAACAGCAAAATTCCAAGTTAATCTACACTGTTGTAAATCTTAAAGCCATCTCCATTCAGTGTAAACTAATTTCAAAAGCAAGAAACCTTTCAGTAAGTCATTATATATCCATAAGCCAAAACGCTCTTACAGTTCCCTATCAGATACTGGCTTTAAGGAGGACTTCGGCTTTGATAGTTTAAACCAAATGTAATCCTGAAATAAATGTGAAAGGAAACTACTTATGTTTAAACAAGGGCCCTGCAAGTGAAAAGCTGCAACATCTTGTCCAGAAACATTACCAAATCTCTAGTAGTTACTGTGTTTCTAAAACTACATTAGAGTTTGGGTTTTTAAAGCACGCACTGTGAATGTCCGTACTAGTACAACATTGGACAACCTGGTGAAATCAACTGCACAAAGCCACCATCAGGAACAAATCACTATCACTTCTCTAACTTGTTTTAGAACAAACAAGGTGCTTTCACAGAAAGGACGCAGAGCAACACAACACGTGTTTTAAACTGATCTCAGAAATCCATCGCAAAGAAGCTCTGGAGTCCTCAGCATAAGAATGATATGTACCTCTTGGAGCTGTTCCAGTGGAGGGCCACCAAGATGATCAGAGGGCTGGAGCACCTCTCCTACGAGGAAAGGCTGAGAGAGCTGGGGTTGTTAAGCCTGGAGAAGAGAAGGCTCCAGGGAGACCTTATTTCAGCCTTCCGATACCTGAAGGGGGCTTATATAAAAGGGGGAGGCTGTTTTTTTTACGTGGGCAGACAGTGATAGGACAAGTTTTAAACTGAAGAAGGATAGGTTTATATTAGATGTTAGGAAGAAATTCTTTACCCAGAGGGTAGTGAGGCACTGGAAGCGGTTGCCCAAAGAAGCTGTGGCTGCCCCATCCCTGGAAGTGTTCAAGGCCACGCTGGAAAGGGTTTTAAACAACCTGGTCTAGTGGGTGGTATCCCTGCCCATGATGGAGGGCTGGATCTTAACTGTCCCTTGCAACTCAAGTCATTTTATGATACAACAATCACTGGAGGTATTTAAAATAGGTATAGATGGGGGTCTAGGGACATGGTTTAGTGGTGGTCTTGGTTTGGTTAGTAGTTGTACTTGATGATCTCAAGGGTCTTTCCAACTTAAATCATGTCATGACTCTGTGATTGTGAGAGTATGGATTCTCCCGTGTTTGATTTCTTAAATATGACTGCCCAGCATATCATAAAAAATCATAATCCACCAAACTTCCTAAGCAAGCTTCTTTCAGCATTGTTTGACAGATTTGGTTAAGAACAGCATGAAGGAATGATAAAATCATTGAAGAGATTAAAAGCTGTCATAATTACACAAACATACAGTTGTCAAACAGCTGACAAGAAGAAAAATATTCTGTGCATTCTCACTGTTTCTGTGCAATTTTTAGGTAAATTCTCTTATCTTTCTATTCATCAGATAAATATACTAAAATGGATGTTGTGGATAAATGGTTGGTTGTGTGGAAAAGGGGATGATCTCGCAACTATATTACTGGAAACTGATGCAGAACTATAATTTCTACACAACAAAGGCCAAATCCACTTACATCCAGATAAAAATAAACTTACTTCTTTTCTGCTCTTCTCTATTAATTGAATGATTTGCTATAATCTAGCAAACCTAGTGAAATTCAGTGCCCAAAATAACTTGGAGCCAATACGATTCGCAAGTCAAAGCAAGAATAATGCTACACAGTTTCGTACTTTATTTTTGTTTTTAAGAAAATATCAGAATCACCTTAGGCAACTATGAGACTATATATAATTACTTATTGTAGACCTGTTTGAAGAATTCACCCTTTTCAGCTGTCAACATAAACAAAACAGGAGTATCACTTTCTTATTTTAACAAGCTTCCAGTAAACTAATATGGATTAAAATGTTTACTCTTAAACTGGACTAAATTCTTGTTCACATTCTGTTATTAGCTATGTCATACAGTGCATCTCAAGGAAATTTAATTTCTTAGAAGTAAAATAGTTAACTTCAAGAAATAAACTACAAATTCTCAGGAACATTAATAACAGTTATGCTGCCTGGTTCCCCAAGTACTGTCCTGAGGCTTACTGTTGAAACGAATAAACTTCAAATACAAACCTGCCTCATTTCCAATAAATATTTAATGGAAAATTTTACATGATGCACTGCCAGGCTACAAGATAAAACTGCCAAAAATCACTTTTGAATATTCAACATTCAATCAACTTAAAGATGCGTATTAACCATTAAAATTACCAAATACATTCAAAAACTCTGATCAGTGAGACTTCAGAAAATAATTTGCTTCTGCCATCTCACATGAGACAGCTACCATCTAAAGTAACCTCAGAAAAAAACTAAACATATACTTCAATTACCTTCCCCTTAGCTGCCTATTCAGCTACACTATATACTGCTACCACTGTCACCCCACCTTACTGAAAATGAATCTTAATCAGTATAGAGCAAACATCTGTCCTACGCCTAATGAAATAAAATAACTTTGCTCTTGCCACATCCTCAAATAACAGATGATACAAGCTGAAACAAATTCTAGAAGCCAAGTCAAATATAACCTTTAAAACAGTATTACTTATGCAAGGAGAAAAACTTAAGCCTTTAAACAGTACTGAACTATATCTACACATGATTGCTCAGTGCTATAACGCACCATGATACCACAGAAGGTATAATATCTATCTGTTGTGCCTCTGTTTCAGGTAGGATTACATGCATTATTATTTGCACATTGCACTGAAATTTTGAAAGTGGGGAAAGTATGCAAAAGTCCAGTTGAATGAAATCTGGAAACCCTCAGACTATTTTGCATATCGGAAGAACAAAAAGGTATACACAGTATTTTGCCTAAACACTATGGCGCTCAAGCAACAGTGAAGAGTCAAGCTCCCTTGCAGAGGAACTTGCAAGATTTAGGGTCTTCTGCATTTTTATCCTTTACCAGAGCCTATGACTCTACTTTTCTTCTAAAGAAAAGCTAAGTGAATAGCACAAATGACCCCAATCTACAATCTACCACAGCAAAAGGATACTTTAGCATGCTATTTTTAGGGACAGTATGGTATTGAGAAAATATAGGAAAACGTGGGTTTTAATTCAACTTTTCTTACATACGAGAACATGTTGATGCACACAGTTCAGGAATGAAGGTGTTAAAATGAAGTAAACATTGTTCTGAACAGATCATTTCCCCTGGGGCTATCTTTCTGCACTTCCCTGGAACCCAGAGTGGTTTGGATCAAACCAAGGCTGAAGTACCCAATGGAGAAAGTGCAACAGTGACCTCTTACATCCCCCTTCAATTACTCAACTGCACTTCACTGTAAGTGTAATCAGTTGTAGCATGTTAAGCATATATGTCCAAGCATCCAACAAGAATTGTTGAGCTCACAGCCCTTTAAAAAAAACCCTGAAAGTGCATTAAAAGTCAGAGCTTCCCTTAACACTTTCTAAAACTGTATTTATTACCCTTAGGAAGCACAGAAGCTAAGGCTTATAGCCCTTTTCCTGTTTAATTCTGGTAACTCTAAGAAAAATTTAGAACACTTCAGTACTTAGAATATCCTCCGGTAATATAAACATCATATGTTCAGCTTACCTTGCCTTGGGCCAACTGCCCTTCCCCATTAGGTAGGTGTCATGCATCTATTAGATTTCTGTTCTTATTTATTTTGTAGTTTTTCTCTCAATTCTCTTGCCAAGAATGTCACTTTACAGTATGTATGAGCTTTTTTTGTTCATCTGTTAGAAAGAGCATAGCTATTTCTCTCCTTCACTGTCTTCACAAATTATCTTTAGAAACTCTTCAGTATTATATTGATCAAATGCTACTTTTCTCCTTTGTTACTTAATCCCTGTATTACTCTTCTGAATATTACACCTCCAACACATTCATATTTCCTTAATCTTTTCCATTCTTTATTAGAGACACTTACCTACAATACCCCAGACATCTTATGTACCCACTCAGAGTCCACAATAAATAGCCATCCACTGCCACATGTGGACACCGCATGTTCACAGATAGTGATAATCACTGTCTACTCCCTACATTTGCTGCTCTTACAACAAGCAATAGCACATACCAATTCCTTGAGTAAACTTTTGTCTTGATTCCCTCTTCCCTTCCTAGAAACTCAGAAACTGCTGTACCACTGTGGTCAAGTGTAAGGACATTTCTGCTTATCTGTATGAATCCCAATTTCTCTTCTTATCAGGGGAAAGACTAGCAAGACAAAATGAAAATATCCTATGGGTCGAATAGACTATCTGCTGCATCATGAGTGGCACATATCTTTTTCTCATTTATATTTTAAATAGTAATGTGTCTGTGTAGAAACAATTTCTCCTCATCCCAAATTCAGCAGCATCTGTTAAGGTCAAATTTTTATGGATGGAACTTGTAAGTCACAGGGTCAAAAAAACACATATAATTAACCAACAAAGCAATTCACAATCTCTACACTTTAAATTGTTTCACAGAACAAAAGTCTGTATATGGAGGTTTGTATGCATGTCAATAAGTAAGGCAGTTTGGCTGGTATCAACTACTGATATCGACTGTTCCTCTAGGCAGACAGAAGTGAAAATGTGACAGTTACACTTTAATGACTTAAATTGCTCTTGGAAAGACATACCTGCTTTTAATTTAATAGTTAAAAGTTATTGGTGGTGTAACCAAAATAGAGCAATGGATTACACCAGGAATTATCTCAGCACATTCTAAATAAAACATAATCTCAAAAATATTTCCTTATTTAGCAAAAGTGGTCATTTAATGCACTTTATTTACACTTAATTCCAGAAAGGTACAGGAGAATCCCCTGACAGCTTAATTTATATATCACTATGATTGATAGGCTTGTACCTTACAATAGTTATATATAGTATAATAACCTTTAAAAGAGTTGCTCCTGTTTTACACATTTACCTAATTACAACCCCTGGACATATGTCCCTCTTCTCTTCTTCTGAGTAATTACTCAACAAAGGAATATATCATCTTGTTTATTGTGGTGGAAATTTATTGGACTCTCTAAAATATGAACTATGGCAAATGAAAGCAGAACTGCATTTTTAAATTAGTGGTATTATTTTCCAAAAGACAAAATACTAGTGCAGTTTTATCAATATTGGTGCAAGTTTGTAGGTGTTTAGAATCAAGATGTCCTAACGCACAAGAAATGATACAGAACTCCATGAAGCTACCTAGACAGATAGTTGGAATTCAGTGACAGATTTTGAAATGAAATTCACAATGATATGGAGGAATAAGGAGGAATCCTGTTTCAAAACCAAAAATTATAAAACCATAGCAAAAGTGAATTAACAAGGTAAACATGTCTGTCAGTATATTGTATACAACTCAATGTTGCATGCCAACATTGTTCTGTCTACCTAGGAATATTAATGATAAATTTCAATACTGAGAAAAAGGAGCACATTAAACAATAAAAAAAGGGCAGTATGAAATAAGAGCACAATACAATCTCACAAACTATTCTTATTTAGTACTCTTAATATAGATTTTAGAAAAGTAAACAAAATATAAGCTTTGTAAATCTCCCTGAAAAATAAGATTTTCCCAATGGAATGATATCATAAGATACCACTTCTTTCAGAGACAGAAAAGCATATTTTTTTAATAACATTCAGGAACAGCTGCCAAAAACTGAGCTGTTAGCTTATCTGTAGTGCATTGTTTTCAAGAGACATCATATTCACATGTCTGATCATAACAACAGTGAAAAAGTAAATATAACAATCTTGTCCACCAAATTATTTTGCTTCAAAGTTCTTGCTTATTATATCTAGAAGACACAAACATCCGAAATGGATTAAAAACTTCAAATGAAAAAGACTTTTTTCTCATTATTGTTCAACTGGAACAAAACCCCCACCCCTTAAAATACACTTTGTACTCTGTAAAGTTATAACACGATCAAGCACCAGGACTACAAGTTGTACTTCTTCTTTCTCACAAACCATTATTAATATTTCCAGAAGCTATAGCCATATTCTGTACAAATCTTACACCTCACTGAATTGGAACAAGAGCTTCTATTAGGAGCTGAATTTCTCCCTTAGATTCACTGAGAAAAGAGAAAAAAAAAAATAAAGCCTCACAGGCAAACAGCCTGGTTATTTTGTTTGCAACTACTGATTTAAATGGCAGACTATCTCCCCTTTCGAAGAACTAGAAATGAATCCATAAATCCTGATGCTCACTTTTCACTGCCCTCTCAGAAACACCTCCATGACCTGCTAGCACACCATTAGCTGCATGGTCCTTCAAATGAGTGCCTTACAGAGATAAAATCTAATACACACAGCTCAAATTTTGTATTGCAACTTTTAGAGACCCAGTTTGAAAACTGCTGACTCGTAGAAAAATTAAACTTAATAACTATGCAATGTACGTTACCACAACATGGGGCCTGGTTAAGCCTGCCAAGTATTTTGAAAACTGTGTATTTCAAGACGTTGCTCATTAGATACAGAATTTCCCAAACTACAGAACCACTAGCTAAAATTTCACTTTACTCATAGAAAACTCCAAACTGAAGGATATTTGATGGGGTGTGTTGTAATAATAGTATCATTACAAATTCAGCACTCATTCTGTACTAATTGCAAAGCTCAGTAGAGAATCAACAAGTTGCATTAAGTGTAGAAGTAATGCTTTGCCTTCCTTTGCCAAGGCTGAGCCACACTGCGAACAAGGAGCCTGTAGGAAGTTTGTCCAGCTGCTGTCTATAGATAAAGAGAATTCTGATTTTCTAAACTTGCCAAGTTAATGCATTTCCACCAAAAGAAAATCAACCATATTTTTTTATTTAATTCACTAGAAATCATTATATGAAAGTTACTGGCAGCTATGCAACTCAACTGATTTATACAAAATTGTCACACGGACTTGCACAAAACCTGGCAGCTTTATTACCTTCAAATTGACAGTAGCTTTAAAAAGCTGTTATTTTTTTTCTTACAAACATCAGTCAAAAACATGAGTGCAAACAAAACAAGAGCCTCTGTCTTGACAAAAATAACAGGTTTCAATAAAACCTTACACATTAAATATATTGTCACAAAGGTTACACCATTTGCAGTAAGATTATGGATTGTTCCTATGTATAGACTGTATTTGGCAAAAGTCAGAAGTTTTATATATTGCATACATATGGCATTCACATATGTGAATGCTGTATTACACTTAGTATCCTAGATCTGCTAAGGAAACCTTCTAGAGAAAGTTATTTGTTCTTACCAAGTCTGCTGTTACTAAGCAGAAATGCCCTGAGCTGCATTAGAGACTGACTGTGTCCTGAAATTGATTCAATTCTTATGTGTGAATGGTGAAGTGTTATAGATTAATCCAAGCTGAAAAGGATTGCAAAAGGTTATCTTGTCCAACCACCTACTCAAAAGATGATCAAAACTGAAATCAGACTGGGCAGGTTGGAGCTTTGTCCACTCAGGGCTTGAAAACCTCCAGTAGTATACCTAATTCTTAGCATTTCATTTTGCTGTTTTATTCTAGCACTTCTAAAATTGCAAAGGCAGTCGTATTAACAGCTTTAACGATAACTTGTAAAGAACATACATGAGGAATTCTCATGTGTGAGAATTCAAACATCAAGAACTCAAACATCAAGGAATCAAAGTGTATTGAGGTAAATATTCACCTCAACAGTTAAATAAGAGACTTTTGAAAGGATATTGCTATTTTACTGGTCTTCATGAGTCAACGGGTAAGACAGCCTCTCTCAGTAAACATATTTGTTATAAACTGAGGAGTATTGAAAAGTATTGTACTTCTGCAACCATATCAGTGATGAAGTAAAAGCATGACTAATTATGTAAAAAGCTCACTCAAAGCAGCCACCTGCAGAACAGAGACAAAATTGAGTCTTGACCCTAACTCATAAAAGTTATTTCTTAAACTTGGAACAAAGGCTGCTCTAAAGAGCAAAGTTTAGAGAAGACCTCAGCTATATTGACAAGTCAAATGTTTATTTAATAACCCCTACATCCACACAGCTGTAGAACAAAGCCAACACAAATCCAGTGACTCTACCAAGGATCAAAAACAACATGTTGAAGAAGCTTCAGAGTTTCTCATGCAAGGAGAAATATGTGACACAGTTTCTCAACAGATCCATTTTTTTGCCATAGTGAAAACTGAAAAAATAAACAAAAAACCCTCCCGAAACAACTTCTCGAAAGATTTCTGCTGTGCTATATTACAAATGAAAGGAGTCCTCCAAAACTTACATTTCAATAACAACATAACTATTCCTTACCTTTAGATTCAAAAATATTTGATAGTATCTAGTAACGAGTTAAAAGTTTAGGGTTTTTTAAATGCATCTATTTGGTAAAAAAGAAAGCACATAGGAGTAAAACATTATTTTTCTATGAATTTCAAAACATGAAAATAGCTTAGTGATATTCACCCACACTGTTCTATTTTCAATCAGCACAGCTTTAAAGAAGAAAAAATTCTGAAAGACACCAAACAGAACAGTATTCTTTGCAACTGTATACCTCAACTGCCAGAAACATAATAATTTTCTTCCTTTTTCTACTCTTAACCTTCTGCCAGCTTAAGGTCCTTTATCAGTTCACAGCAGAATCAGACATGCAAAAATAATGGTTAGATAGGCTGAAAGCATGTCATGAAACATGGGAACTGGGAAGTAGCTCTTTCCTTCATATCTGGCAACAGTTATCTGCTAGACTGGTTAAGTGCACTGGTAAGCCATATCCTTGGCTTTAATTTCCTGCAATGTTAAGCTCGTTTTTCTAAAGTAAATTCTGTTTTCTCTTTCCATTAAAGATTTGCAGATTCTCCATTACTATTCCTGCTTCACACAAGACGTGTGGATATAGAGGTGATCTTTGTCAAACTCACACAGTTCAGAAAAAAAATGCTTTGCTACAAATATTTATGTTGATGGATAAAATTTTTAGCATAAACTTCAGAACATTTGCCATTTCTGACTGCTTTTAGTCCCCTTATTCAGTTAAGGTTTTAAGATAGTCACTAAGCTGTGTAAGGCATCATTTTAGTCCCCTTATTCAGTTAAGGTTTTAAGATAGTCACTAAGCTGTGTAAGGCATCATTTTAGTCCCCTTATTCAGTTAAGGTTTTAAGATAGTCACTAAGCTGTGTAAGGCATCATTTTAGAGGTTCTATATAGAAATACTGATGTTTGGTTTGCGGTGGGAAATTCTATCTTGAATTTAAATTAAAACCTCCAACATCTGTCACTTTTTCAGATCAATTATCACAAAATAGCATATTGCTAACAAATAAATATTGGCATAATGAAAATTAAAGCTGCAAAAGGAGACACTATCAATTTGAAACCCTATAAAGATATTATATTAGAAATACCAGAGGACGGTATTTTTGTTTTCCTCCCCCCTTTCACTTTGTCTGCAACATTGTAAGTAGACTTTCATCATTCATTACTAATATATTGCCATTTCAGCTACATGCTACCAAAAAACCTCACATCTCTACTACCCTTCTATCAACAAATTGGCACATCCAGCCATTATGCATTTTTGAAATTAAGTTGCATTATTACATTTGTGGTGTGGCACAATGAAGCAGTAAGAGTTGAGTTACAAACTGCTTTGTTTGACAATATTTTCAGAAAGGAGGGTCAAAAAGGGGTAATTTTTAGGACCAATAGACTGTCACATCAATGAACAAGTTATATAAAAGATATTAAGGATAAAAAGTAGACTGTCTGACAGGAAAACAAAATGCATAGCTATAAAGTTGAATGCAAAACCACATACCAAAAAAACCCAGGTAGGATATAGACATACTGAATGACACCAATTATAAAAAGAATCGAGTCACATGTAACAAAATAACCACAATTACAGCAATTCTACATCAAAAGGATACCATCCTTGATGCCCAGGGTTTTAAACAGCATTTCTGAGACCAATACTACAATTAATGTTTTTCTTTATATAGTGAAAAACCAGAAAACATGCAGAGTACTAACTACCCTCTTGACAAACACCAAACCCTTTCTTTCTCCCTGTCTTTTCAATTATGTGAGGAACATATGGGCTGATCCATTTTCATAGATGTCTGCACAACAGGCAACATAGTGATGCGAGGAAAGGGGAAACTAGTAAAACAGTAATTCATCAAGGATATGCTTCCAAATTTCAGACATTGCAATTCCTGCTTCACAGTCAAGGCAGGATTTCCCTCACAGTATACCCGAGTGATGCAAAAAAAGCAGCCACTTATACCCTCCATTATCAATTTCCTTGCAAAAGTCAGCCCCCTTCCTAGCATCTAAACTCATCTAAAAAGGAACAAATCATCTGGAATTCTCTCAGGCATCATGCAATGTGTTGTCCCGTTATGCAGCAAATTACTGCCAAACATCTGATCTGTGGTGGCTTTGCCTCCAAAGGTGAGAGTGTCGAATCCATATGCACTGTCATTTAAAATACATCTGTATTATGGACAATGTGTGTCTATGATGCTCCTCCAAAGGAAAAGGCAGCAACACAACACACAGCCCATTTTCAAGCTTTTTCAGTAGTATAGCTCCCAGGTAGTATAGTTCCCAGAGCAGCATGTTCTCCAACTGCTGTACTACAGTTTGAGTATTAATGATGAACATGTTTGTGGATTCTGTTTATATATAAAAATATCAATATAACACAAATAAAAAGTGTAGAGACATCACATTGTCTTGACTCAGACAAACCAGATGCAGAATTTTTTAAACACCAAAGTATGACATGCACTTGGTCTTGAAGCAGTACACTTTTGACAGAAATATAAAACTTTCTCCAGCAATAATAGTTCTGTTTGTCCTGAAATGACCTGAGAATCAATGGGGACTGGGGAATAAGAGAGGGGATTGCCAAAACAAAGCATGTCAAAGGGACAGTGTAAATAAATACAATCCATGTTTATTCAGGTACTGCAGAACTACAGTATTTTATCCAGAAAGTGGAGATAAGTTCAATTCCCTTCTCTGCACAAATGCATTTCAAGTTGCATCTCCCACCTCCCATGAGAACACAGTGACTGTACATACCCTGAAATGGTAGATCTAACCTATTTTCTCAGCCAGACCTATTTTACTTTGTACTGCACCTGAACACTCCTAGTAGGAGAACGCAAGAAGCTGGCGGTCTGTTTGCCCTGTAGATGCCTAATCACCTCACACACAAAAAAAAAAAAGAAAAAAAAACCACAAAAAAGTAACACTCCACATCATTCTGTCTTTCATTCCTGCTCTCTTTATGACAATATCACATTTTTACATAAAGTATAAAGGGACTGAAAAAAAGGAATGTAGGGAAATTCAGATAAAAATTATTTCAAGTTCAATGGCAGGTCACTTAGCTGAGAGGTGGAAAAAAACCAAACTTGACTGCACTTTGTATTTGAAACTGGGAAGAAAACATCACAGTTTGAACTCGTTCTTTTTTTCCACATCCTCCAAATCTTTTGCCTCATTACTCACTACAGACTGAAACTTTTTCACTGTTTACTCTCTGTATCCAAAAGAGGTTCTGTGTCCACTGCCTCCCTTTTTACAAAAAAGCATCAGTGCTAATAGCTCTGTAACATTATGCATAAGCTGTTTCTAAAGTAAACTGGTAGATGCAAAGATGGTTTTGCTATATATTTTGAGAAAGCGCTGAAAATAATACATTACCTTATTATGAGACTTTTTTCTGCATCATAAATGGCATTTTCAGTGGCTAACAAAGGATACAATAAGGCAAGAAAATAAACGATTATTGATAAACTCATCAATCTGTTTTGCTGTCTCACTGAAAATAATTAAACTATTTTTCATTATACCTTCTCCTTCAGGGTTTCACGTAATTTAGATAAGATTTTTTTCCCCCTTCCAATTACTCAACAGAAAATTAGCATTTGTAAAAGTCACTTAATTGCAATTCTTGGCAGTCACCTTAAACAAGCTAGTATGGGTTGTAAATCCTTTTGTTTTTATGCTCTATTTTTTTTCCAGACCACACCTAATGAAATAGAGACCAAAAAAAACCCCTTGATATTTAATATTTTGTGTATTGCATTTTCTGATCTGTCAACAATATTAATAAAATTAAATAGTAGTGCTAAACATTACATCTTTTCCATCATTACAATGACACACACCAGAGTAAGTTAAAAATTATTTCTATAAAAGTATTAATGGAGATGAGGCGACACATATGTTTGTATGTTCACAGTCTTTTCATATTGGCATAGTTACCTATTGATGAATTTATAGTAAGCCTTCAGTGAATTTTCAGCATTGCTTCTCATAAACAGCAACAATTTACTTCCTTATTGCTCACCTAGACATCAGAGCTCTGTCAGTACAAATTCAAGTTTCTATTATAAACCATTTTTTCAGCTTGAGGGAAAAAGGAAAAAGCTAAAGCTTTTTTTTTATCCTTTAGACTAAGGAAGGAAGATCCTCAACAAAGGTTCTTTCATGAAAAGAAAAAAAAAATATCCCTGCAAAGAGTAATCCTCTTCACTAGTTTGCTCTACTGGTGACCTTTAGAAATATCTACTAAAGCTAAAGAGAAGCTTAATTAGCAGAAAGGGCAGCTGAGAGAGCAGGTAGCACCAAGAAAAAAGCTTTTAGTCTTTATTGTACAGGATGAGAATTTTTGAAAGAGGGACAAAATTCTAAGACTGCTCATAAATACTGGATACTGGAACTCATCACTCTGCATTAGCTAAAGATAGAATTATCCAAGAGAGACATCCTATTCTGAAAACAATGTTTTGCCTAACAGGAATGATGGTCCAGTTAAAGGGAAAAACATCTTATGAAGTACATAAGAGACTTATTCTTGAAGTTTCCACATAAAATTGTTACTGTTCCAACGATCACTAAGTATGATTCTAGAAGCTGTCTTAATATCTTGAATAGCAAAAAATATTTCTCTCACCTTGATTTTTAAAATGTGTTATGGGCAATTCAAACAGATTAGTCATGTGACTGTGACCTGGTGTGAACTATCATCCTCTGCAATATGCAACTTGTAGATAAAGAGTATAACCAAAGTATCCTCTCCAAAAAGCATCACTGCAATTGCAGAATACCAATCTCAAATAATAAAAGAAAAAGTCTAGGTCCTGAGAAGTTCTTATGTTCAAACCTATTTACAGCTGAAGAAAAAACATGACTCATATCTACATAACATCAGTAAAAAGCCTATCATTAAACAAGGCTTAAATAATTCTATTTGAACAGAACAAAACTTACCCTGTGCTCATGAAAACTCCACTTCTGTGTATTGCATCTCTGTGTTTATTCTGTATCAGCCTCTTGAGAGGATGTTGTTTCATATTTAAACCATCTTCATTAAATTGTTTTATGACTACACCAGAGTGGTATACTACCACAGATGTTTTCAAATATCTGTCTTTGCAGTCACTCAAAAAAACCCCTTTGTTATTTGTATATCAAATTTGAATGCAAATTACTGCAGACATTTTAGAGATCACCACTCAAACCCCAGACACCCCTTCCTCATTGACCTCCAAACTTTCTTGGAAGAGGGTGGAGGGCGAAATCCTCTGAAAGATATTTTTCTAAACAGCCTTAAAGAATGTGCTTCCCCAAAGCCAACATGCAGCGTGAGGTTAGGTAGTGAAGAATCATTGTCCAAGGTCCTCAATGCCCTAATGTCATATTTAAAAAAACCAAGATGTTAAAATGTAATTTTATTTTGCCATTGATCTAGAGTATAATTTTAAAATGATGCTCTGACCCTGAAGTTAACGCTACTGTGAGGAAGCTCTAAGAGTCACTTTGAATTCTTTGAAAGTTCAAACACATCCAAACAAGAAGGTAAAGGAAGACTGGGCTGTACCTGTCGGGATGCACTACAATCCCAGGATTTTATGTGCCTATCACACCTTTATGTGCTACAGTTTGCACTGGTTGCCAGCCTTAGGTGCATACAGCCCAGTAACTGCAGAAGAACTTTGTATCCATTTTGCAGTGGATGTTCAGCTACAGACAGCGTTCAACTGGTCAACAGCTTCAACTGGGACTCCCTGAAGAGTGAAACCAGCTTGAGTTCACCAGTATTACACTCTGTACATTACACTGTAACTCACAAGGCAATTTTGCACCAAAAAACCTTCCTTGACAGTAATTCAAATTAAGACAAAGACAGACACCAAAAATACTGAACAAACTAATTTTTCTCAATAGCACAATTCATTTTTTTAATTTTACCTCTACAAAAACATTTTACTCTGAGACTTTTAACATCCTTGCTAACAAAGAGGTTGAAGTGGAAGAAAAAGAAATACGGAGGATGGGATCATTTGAGCATCTGTTACAAATTAAGAGGAACATAATAGGCCAGTAAAGTCACCAATGCAGCATAATGCGAATAATAAAGCCTGAAACAGAATACTAAGGGCAAAAAAACCCTCAAACCAAACCCAAAAAAAAAAAAAAAAACCCACAAAAAAACTTAATTTGGCAGGCAATCAGAAAAAGCTCAAGGCCTCACAACATGTCAGTGACAGACAAGTTGTCTAGGAAGAGCTGTGGCCCAGAATCATCACTCTGTTCTCTACAAGGCAAAGATCCTGGCTTTCTAGGGTTAAAGAGGGAGACTGTACAGTCTGTAACTGTAGAATTATCCTGAGGGAAAAGAGAAGCAGGAATAGAAATAGGTGCTTGAGGCAAGTTTCTTATACACTCCAGAAGATTTATGAGTTTTACCAGCAGGATGTATTACTAAGTCTACCTGCAGAAGAGTTAAAGTCTTATTTATAAAAATAAAACAAACAAACCCATAAACCACCTCAAACCCCCTATATCCACATAAAAGTACTGAGGAATTGCATACAGGAAAGAGAACAGTGAGAAATGGACCCTCCTCTATGCCTTAGCATAGAACACTGAATCACACAGGCTTGAAATCCTCTGATTATGAAACTGTGTAAGAAATATTCCTCCATACTTTTTATAAGGCTCTAAATCACCACTGAATCAATGATCAGCAATTTTTTGTTTCTTTAAAATACAGGGAAACCTGACAGCTACAACGGCTGTGCAGAACTATTAGACTGGCTGGGAACTCTTAACAGAGCTCCTGAAACTACCTGGCTAGTTTTGTGAGGAAAAGAGCACAGCACTGCGTGGAATAATTTTTTTAAATCAAATTACATCACTTCTACAGATTTGTTTATTCTTCAGCAGAAATACTTACTACCTACACTTTATATACCCAAACAAACCCCTGTATTATGTTCTCTAGGACCAAACACTCATCCCAGTAACACAAGATTTTTAGCTCAGAATTACAGAGTTCCCTTCCTACAAATAACTTCACTTCTGAATTCTGTTTGGAAGAAATACCCAGAAGCAAGTCCTAATAATTCACACGTTTGACTTTCACACGTCGTGCTGTACGTTGGAGAAACACTATGAGATTAGAGAAACATTCCCGTAACATGCACACATCTTCACTCTCCATCATGTAATTCCGGCACTTTCCCTGCTCGAGGAAGCGCGGATGGGCCATTCAGCACGGGAGCCGCCAGCGGGTGGGCTGCCTGCACCACCTACTGGTCTCTTACAGCATTCGTTCATCGCCCTGCATGGATGGATGGATGGGTGGATTTTTAAATGCATAGTTTTAGTCTTATCCGAAATTCTAAAATCTTCAGTTAAATATGATGGAAAGTTCTTCTCCACTATTCAAAATATTACCATTTCATATTTCATCTGAATAATATCCACTCCATTTTGTTGGGTAATTAAAATCTAAATAAGGATTGAAAGTTGTGTTTCACATGGTTAACAAAATATGCAGCTGCTAAAGTTATTTCTTTAAGCTAGAAAATATTTGGGAGAACCTGTTTGAAAGTTACCAAATTACTACCCCAGAGATTTAAGGGAAAAATGAGGAACAAAAGCACTTAAGTAGGCGAGGACAGAAAAGCACAGCCATCCAAAATATAAAAAAACCTCAAGCTCTTTCCAAGGAAGTAACAAGGAGTCAGACATGAGGTTGCTATGCAGCAATGGTGCTGTATGTTCACCTGTGTAATGGGATGCTTTTGGTACAAGTGTCTCAGGTTAAATTAGCAGGGAAGTTGGTAAAACACAATGAAGGAATAACAATAAATATCACTAAACCATTCTACACTAAACAATTAGGGATTATTACAAAACATTGCAGTCCCCAGCTCTGTGAAAAACAGGTTCCTCTGTTGTCTAAAAACTGAAAAGAATAAATTAACTTTCACTGTATAAAAAGCATTACTCTTTTTCCATTGCACAGGCAGCCTTGAAAAAATAAAAGAAAAATAAATAGGACTGTGACAAGTGGTTACACATCAGCTCTACTGAGTAGGCTCTGTAACCTTCACCATACATATTTTTCTGTACTGATCTCCATGTCCTTCCTACACAATCCATTACACAAGCTATCTACCCTTTCAGGCACAATTTTTATTCTCAAGGCCCAAATTAAACCTCCTGGTTCTTAACAATGTTTTTCTTCTTGTCCTGCCTAAAATGGACCTGTTTGCAGCAACATTTCTGTTTAATGGCACATTGCTATCCAGGCCTGTTCAAAGTGTCCTCTTTGCCAGATGGTGGGGGGGGGGAAGGAAGGAAAAAACCCACAAACAAACAAACAAATAACCCCCAAACAAACAAAACAAAAAACCCCTGCAAACCACACCTCCTACGTCATATCTTCTAGAATGNCACCAAACAAACAAACAAAAAAACTACAGGTTTTTGAGCCTGTCCTCCTATGTCATATCTTCTAGAATACCTTTCTTTATTCCTTCCCTCTGAACTCTCCCAGCTGGTCCAAATCTTGCAAAAACAGAACCAGTTCTTCAGTGTGACTGCATTGCTAATTGATACCTTCTCATCCATTAAACTGACAGTTCCCTTCTATAAAATTGCAGCTTAATCAGTCACACACCTCTATAGATTTTTCCTATGTAAATGTAGTTGTATTATATTTGACCTTGAATTACACCTTACTGCAGGCTGTTTCTCCCATTTGTTGAGACTGTGTTCTGTGCTCCACCCTCCTGCCAGTTTAGCACTGTCTGCAAATTTTAACACTGTATATTTTAATCCTTCATCAGAATTATTAATAGAAACACTGAACCTGAACAGATACTGAATGAAGCCTTGCAGAATTCTGTTTAACAAACACCAGTTTGACGCTGAACTATCATAGCAGATAAACTCCTGAGAAGGGAAGCTCTTCACACCTCATTAGTAATTAAGTACAGCTCACAAATTGATCTATATTAATTTAAATAAGGTTTTTTTAGTTGCTTTTGAGAACATTCACTTAAAGTGTCAAAAGATTTATTGTCGTCAAGATCCATACATCTATTCTTCTATCTGCACAAGTTCTGTTACAGTGTTCCAAAGAAATTCAAACATATCTGCATTTGAAAAATGCAAGCTTTTTTTTACTGTGCCCTTGAACTGCTTTTTGTCGTTGCTTAGAATGTAAAGACTTGGCTCATACTCATTAGGAAAAAATTATCTAATCCTGACAGCATTAGATGTTCTCTTAGATCAGTTATACACGTGTGTGGCCCACAAGAATAATGATATAATAAACACTAAATAAATATGATATCTTGAAACTAATCATACCTAAGAAAAACGACACTAAAATCTATCTGTTAACCTCCATTCTTTAAAAATATTTACTGCAATCAGTGTCCCAAACCAGAAAACGAACTTTGAAACAGACCTACCAATTCCACCTGCACTGAAATAGTGTCATCACATGCACACTCAGGAAATAACTGAATATAAAGTTTAAAAAATACTTCGTAAATTGCAAACATAATAAACATAAAGGAAAATGGAAAATCTCCTTAAAACCACCCACAAAAGGACCATCAAAATAAAAGCCAGTATCATGTCCACAGTTTCAGAAAGTTGTTTCTGGTTTAATACATTGTATCTCATAGAGAGAGAAATTCTAATATTCTGACAGTACATAAAATTCTGAGCAAGTTAGAGGAGTTAGACTAAAAGTGAGAGATTATATTGGGCCAATGTCAATCGGACCTTTTACTTCAAGCATTTTAATTCCACATTTGACTAAAAATGCGTAATTGCAACCGTGTTTTATTCATTTAACATAGCACAGATGAGCTAACGCAGCCTGAAACAACAGAAAATCATTCAAGGTGACAGATCTACAAAGAAATCTGCCATTTGGTAAACCAGCTGGTCATAATTAGACTCATTTTTAAAGGGAGGACACCAAATCTTCAGTAATCAAGCCAGTTAAACCAACAAGCACATTAGTTACAAAAAGACAACAAGTGGAAGATCTTTTTCCCTCTTAAACAGGAATAAGAACACTTATCCCCTCATTTTCTTGACCAATTCCATGTTTGAGAGAGGCATTTTGTTTCAAGTGCAGAGCTGGGGAGTTACTCAGAGAGCTACCTCCTTAAGAGCTGACAGAAATCATGAAAACTTTCATCTCTAAGATCCTGATCCACAGCTGTATGTACCATGCAGGGTATGATGTCAATTATTTATAAACAAACAGCACCCTTATCTCCTTCTACATTAGCACACAGCCAAGGTTTGAAGAACTGACTCAGCAGGTCTTCACAGGCTTTGCAAGTAACACAGATGATCATTCATGACTTAAAACCAAAGAATTACAGGACCTTGTAGCAGTGTAAAGCATATAATGTGGTGTCCAGTCTTCATGTGTCCACACAAAACTGAAAACCGAATGTGCCACCATGACACTTTCTTCTCCCTGTTGTACAGGTCAGAAATAATGTCCTCCTGCAGCTTCAAACGCAAGCTTAGGAACAATTAAAACAAAACATCCAAACCACAAAATTTTAAGATCAACAGTGGTTTTAAATGAATGCAATTGACTAAGAAATATAGCTGTCAAAATATTATGCAATTTAATGCAAATTTCTACTTCACTGGGGGGAAAAAAAAAAACCCACACAATTTTTAGAGAAGATTTGAGCTTCTCAGTACACAGCGAGGAAAGTGAATGTGGTAAGACCTTGTATTATTAGCCAGCTTTACCATTCACACATCATCACTTCAAAAGATTTGCCCCCTGTTACTGAAAGACAGTGGGGTCTTCCCTCACACAAACTGCTTACGCTGGACCCAGCGCCCTCTCACTGAGGTGGTGCACTCGTGTAATACAAGTCACTTTGCCGAACAAGAGAGAACACCAAGGAATAAAAGGTGGTAACTCCCTGTCAGATAAGAGCTGGCCACGCAGATAAAAGGTGGTCCTCCCAGCTTCAGGAGTGGTGAATTATGGGACTGGCTCAGAGGCAGCACTAGAACCAGAAGCTGCAGGCTGGCACAGCTGCTGACAGTGTGACTGGATTGCTGGGAGCCCATCCTCCTCAAGCTGCTAAGCACAAGATTTGTGGCAGGTGTGTTAAGAGACTATACAGTGCATAATATCCAAACCCTCCAGTGCAGGAAGGGCATTACACTTGACCAGTCTTTAGTAGAGTTCTGGGAAAATCTTAGCTATTGCTTCACTTTTAAAGACCCCAGCCATATTAGCCTTGGCCAAAAACAAAGTCACTGTGCTAGACTAGGATGAAGAGCATATCCAAGTCAGTAAAACAGTGATCAGGCAAAACATATTGTAGGCTATTCCAACACAAAAAAATTTAATTGCTTCCTGAAATACTTCAAACAATCTAGGCAAAACCATACAACATGATTTCCTTCCTGAGTGCACCTTTTAAATTATGAAGTGGGTCCAGCTGGGTAAGTAGTACCAGGGAGAACACAGATATGAATGCATTTCAACTTCGTAAGAAAGGGTTGAATGACTTGGAAAAACACAGGTCCAGGACAGAAGTGTCCTCAAATACATAGAGGTGCTGAATTTCCCCCCATGCCTCTGTGGCTTATGACAGAACACTACTGTTTCACATCCAGGATCCAAACCTGTTTGCATACATCAGTGTGAGCTCAGCAATTTATAATGCTTACATGTGAAATCACTGACTATTGCTTTAGGTAACTGTAAGAATCCAGCTGCCACTTTTACCTTCCGAAATATGAGTGCTAAAATGTATCTAAATACAGTGACAAAATTAGTATTTTATATTTTTTAAATCCACCAGCAACCATGGGAGTTCTAAGACAGATAAAACACTGGCTGGAGTCAATTGAAGTCATGGTGTCATAAACAGTCGAAGTGAATCTAATCAACATGATGTTGGAAATGGGGTATCAGGTCCATCTACGTAAGGACTCCCAGTGCTGCCACTACCAATCAGTAGGCATCATTGTAATCTCTCTGCCAATCCAGATTCCTACAACAATGATTTCTATGTTGCAGCAATGCTAACAGAAGCAAGACAATCTGGATGTAGTACTGTCAAAGCATTTTTTAATGGAAACTGCTTTAAAGGCACAGTTCTGACACCACAGTAGGTTACAGAAAGCATTTTAGCACTTTCACAGGAAAGTGCAGACGTAGTGGTGGTACACACTGGCATATCTGTGCTACTTTTAATCTGCTAAAATATTTTGTAATTGGCCAAAGCACAACCACTAACTTGTATTAATGGTAAATACGTGTTCCAGTGAATCACAGATACCCATTATGTAAGATGAGCCATGTTATCATCTCTTCATTGTCAGTACCACAGGCTGGACAAGACACACACTCGTTTCAACTTCTGTCTATAGAATCGTTAACGTTGGAAAAGATCTCTAAGATCATCCGAGCACAACCATTAAATCAACTATGCCAAAAATGTTCAGCAATTTTTCACCTCTATTTGTAAACAGAGATGCATTTTTTCACATGCTTTTTTCAAAGAAGACTTTTATCCCTTCAGCGCAAAATTATAAACGTATTTCGGCCAGAAAACCCCTGAGTGTACTGCACCAAGGCACACTACTGCTGGTTGAGCCGTCCCAGGGCAGGACGATGGGGGCAGAGCACGGATGCAGGCGCCGGGCTAGCCCGAGGCAACACCCGCAGTCCTAGCGCGCCCTAAAGGCTCAGAATACTACCCCACCCCTCCAAACTCCGGGAGGGGCCGCTGGAAAGAGCTACCAGCCCAGCTCCGCCTCGGGAAGAGGAGGAACAGGCGAGGGAAGGGTTGTGCCCCCCCCCCAAGAGCCGCCCCGGCCCCACTGCGCCCGGCCCCGCCTCCCCACCGCGCCCGGCCCCGCCTCCCCACCGCGCCCGGCCCCGCCTCCCCACC
>VYXB01007825.1:2256452-2290863 GCA_013397135.1 Pachyramphus minor | reverse complement strand
TGCGCCTCCCGGTCCGCGGCGCCGCGCCCGCCCCGCCCACTGCCGGAAAGGGGCCGCTCGCCAGGGCCACAGGGAAACCGCGGCGTCCGCGACCTCAGCAGCGCCCGCTGCCGGCGGCTGGCGTGCGGCCGGGCCGGGAGCGCCGGCCGGGGACTGGTAGTCAGCCCCTCACCTCCCGAGACAGTCCCGCGCCTCCCGGGAGCAGCCCCTCACATCCCGGGGACACCTTGGGCAGTGGTCGTGGGATACTTTGCCGCTGCAGCCTCTTCAGGTCTCAACGAGCAAGGAGTGGAAAATCGTTATCCACATGTATTAAAAATACAGAAAAAAGAACCTCGGGCAAATATATATTTAATATTTAGAAAACAGTATGCTGAGCTAAAGCTGCATGCGTCATGGAATTGTTTAGGTTGGAAAAGACCTTTAATGTCACTGAGTCCAACAATTAACCCAGCACTGCCATGTCCACCATTAAACCATGTTCATAAGCACCATATCTACACATCTTCTAAATACCTCCAGGGATGGTGGTTCTACCACTTCCCTGGGCAGCCTGTTGCAATCCCTGACCACCCTTTTGGTGAAGAGGTTTTACTAGTATCCAATCTAACTCTCCTGTGGTGCAATTTGAGGCTATTTCCTCTTGTTGCTTGCTACCAAGGCGAAGAGAATGAGCCTCACCTGGCTACAACCTCATTTCAGGTAGTTATAGAAAGTCATAAGATCTCCCCTGAGCCTCCTTTTCTCCAGGTTAGACAAACCCAGCTCCCTTAGCTGCTCCTCCTTTGTTCCAGACCCTTCACCAGCTCTTTTGCCCATCGCTGGACATGCTCCAGCACCTCAATGGCTTTCTCATAGTGAGGGGCCCAGAACTGAACACAGGACTCAAGATGCGGCTTCACCAGTGCCAAGTACAGAGGGAAAATCACTGCCCTGGTCCTCCTGGCCAAACTATTGCTGATACAAACCAGGATGCCATTGGCCTTATCGGCCACCTGGGAACACTGCTGGATCATGTTTAGCCATCTGTTGACCAGCACCTCCAGCTCCCTTTCCATTGTGCAGCTTTCCAGCCACTCTTCCAATGGCCTGTAGCATTGCATGGGCTTGTTGTGACCCAATGCAAGACCTTTGCTTTCTGTAGCAAATGAGGAAAAAAGCAACTGATCTCAGGCTGACAGGGTGTTACACAGAAGGCTGCGCTACATGAACCCCGTGAGGTGACTCCGCAGCCACTTGAGGAGTGTCTTCCTCTGAGGATACAGAGCAGAGACACGGGAACAGCTTTTTACAGCTACTTGTCTTGAACTAAGTAGCCACCATGTGTCCTCGGGAAAGTTCACCAGTTTTCTAACACTAGCTTGCCAGATCCCTCTTGAGCATGCAGGCTGTCATTTGACAACACACATTAGAACATCAATCTGGTTTTGAAGGTTTTTAAACCCAGTAGCCCTTCCAGCAAAATGTGACCACAGCTCCCATTCTCTGAAATCATGGACTGTACTTACTCGGCACTACTACCTTCAGAAACGGCTGCTTAGTTCTGGGGCACGGCATGCAGTGAATTAGTAAGTTAGCTTAGCATTCATGCAAATAAATAAAATGACAGGGAGCAGCACTGGCAAGAATGTTGCAAAGACATCCAAGGAATTCTCATGCAGCCAGCACAGGTCTGGCAGACACAGAATGAGATAGAGCTAATAAAACCTGGCAAACCCAAGCTGTGCCTGCATCTGTGGTGCAATTAATCTGTGACACTAACAATCTGCCTGCAGATAACTGGAAGCTGACTATATGTACAAATTTAACAACTCACATTAATTAATACTTGATTAGATAGATTGAAAAAGTATCATTAATATTTGGCAACAAATAGCAAATACCATTACAACTCATAAGCGTGAACATTATGCATCAATAATTATGAGACACAGTGAAGTCATGATACTGTACATATGCATTTTGATTTTGTAATTTAATTTTGATCTCCCTATTATTATCATCTCTAAGATAGACAATTAACATAAATTATGTTACCATAGCACACAGGAGTCCTGCTCACAGGCACTATTGCCATGAGTAATACACAAATAGATGACAAAGGTAATGCCATGAAGTGTTAACACAGACCTATGAAACAAAAGATTATAGAATATGAAGAGGTGACAAGAATGGTCAACATGCCAAGAAGAGATCTTTTCATACTAGTAGCTTAGCTGCTGTCAGCTTTATAGACATCACAGTAAAATAGCCTATCAGGGAGGGAAAGCTTTTGCTTTACAATAACAAGACTGCTTTTTATTAAGAAATTAATTGTAGTTTCTGTACCATATTGCCAGTGTTTCTGCCACACGTGTCAGTTCAAACCAAGAACAATTGTGTCAGGACAACAAAAACTTCTGCTTCTCCTTTTGCTCTGAAGTCTGCCATCCACATGGCATAGTCTCAGCAGTCTCTTCCTAAATCCTAAGGTTAGGAATGATAAGTGATTTAAGAGGGGGACACAGTTGCTACCTATGGCAAAGACAAAACATTACGGGTGACAGCATCTAGACAATTTCTTGTCTTCCCTCCTCTAAGAAAAGTGTTATCTTCTGGCAAAAAAAGGCAGAAAGTTGAAATAATCTCCTATGCAGTTGCTCAAACCCAGATGTTAGGCAGACGAAGAAGTTAATATATGTTTATCCATGTGCTTGATATTTGTAGCTGGTGCCTTTTTAAGAACATCTCTAGCCTTAGCTGGTATCTTGCAACTTGCATAAAATTCATGAGCCCTGGCAGTGTTTCAGGTATATTAGCTGTTGAGGCCTGGAGCACAGCCCCATTCTAGGAGTAACATTGGCTATGTTAGAGTTTAGCCGCCTGAATCCAAGGTCAGCTACTCTGCTGATAAGACCTGTTGTGAAGCAATCTAGAAATGAGAGCCTCCCTCTCCTTTCCCTTGGGAACTGCTTTTCAGCTGGGGCTGTACTGCTGACCCTTGCAGCAGCTACATCTACAGCTGCTCTCCTATTTCCTTGATCCTGACTCAGATCCTGACTCAGACCTGCTGGCTGGGCTTCCTGGATTGCTCTCGGACCTTCCTTATCACTACAGATTTGGTGTGCAATCACTGGACTATGTCTGACTCTCATCACTGGAACTGGCCTTCTCAAGAACCAAACATGCTTCTCCACATCCTGCTGCTTCTTGGTGACGTCTTAGCTCCCACCTGCCTTGGCATCATGCTTCACCTGCGGCTCACCTTCCCTTGCTAAGCAAACGGCCCTCACCACCCCCTGACATTGCCACACTAAAAGCACTACCACTCTGCCTTGCTTAAAAATTTAGTCACATGGAATTTTTAATGTGCAGAACAACTCTGCTGACTGTCCACAATAAAAGAAGCATAAGCCACATGAGGTAGCAGAGATAGAGATTCGTCTCTCACAGCTCAGCTACCTATCACAGCCATACAGCTGCTCCACATACCTTTGTTTCACACTAAATGAATTTCTATGCTTCAAGGTTGTGTGAAGGTTTGTAAAGCCAGCACAGCCAGTCATCAGGGCAACTCTAACTTAGGGGAAGTCTTTGCAGAATGCAGAACCAGGATGAAATGTCTTCCTTTGCATAGGGCTCGTTAGGAGTGCTGTGGCACTTCAGCTATTCTTGGCTGCTAGACTGGCTCTGCAGGTTGGAGAGAGCCAAGCATACAGATATTCAGCATGCACAAACTATGAGTATTGCTAGTTTGCAAGGCCTATACGTGAACTGGAATCCTGTTGAATTAGGTTCAATATATGTTGTGTATAAACAGAATACAGATGCGTAAATATTTAAATATAAGACAGGAGATGACACACACATAGATGGAGGAGAACCATTTCGAGCAGCACGACAGACAGAAGTTTCAGTACATCAGGAAATTTGCCATTATCCAGTTTCATCACAACAAGAGATTAGGTAGGGTTTGAAGTAGAAAGATAGAGATTGAAGTAGATAAACTTCTGTGGATACTTAGGAGACTAGGGACAAAACTGAAGGAAACCATGAAAGCATAATAAGAATCATAGAATCATAAAGGTTGGAAGAGACCTTTAAGATCATCAAGTCCAACCACCAACACAGCACTGCCACTGTAATAACCCCTAAACCACTAAACCATATCATCAGCGCCAGGTTCAGATGCCTCTTAAAACCTCCAGGGATAGTGACTCAACCACCTCTCTGGGCAAAGAGGACAATGAAAGAAAATGAGATGCTTTTCTGAAAGTTCAACTACTGGCTCTAAAAACTTGTTTTTGCATCTAAAAGTTGATGAGAGATAGGACCCAACTTCTCGGTACAAAAGATAGATGTGGGAAAGGGGTAGACTGTAGAAGCTACTTGCCAAGGCCAAAGATTACAAATGTTCTGAGAGTTAGAATGAAAGATGAAAACACAGAGAAGTGGTGTGAATGGGTAGGGAGGACCATATAATAGAGATCTGATGCAGAGAGAATCCTAATGACTTAGAGTTGGACTTCAATAGTGATGAACCAGTGTCTGTTTTGAAAAAAGGGATCATCTTACCAGTTTTACACTAGCTATATGCCCAATAGAAAAACCTGATAATAATTTTTTTTTAATTTCTGACTTTTAAAACTAAGTACTATTTGACTATTCCAAAATTACACAGTTTTGCAAGACTAAGCATCAAGCAAGTCATTAGTATCATCTGATGTGATTGAATTACTCAGAATCCAGAGGATATCTGTGAAAGAAATTTTACCTAATACAGGCATATATTCGCTGGCACAAGAAAACAGCACTGAGGAATGTAGGAAGGAGTGGATGTCAGAGGTATTGTATGCATTAATAGAGTGGTCCTGTTTTCACCTTTTGTTTCCTATGCAAGTATTAAATTCTTTTTGTTGCATTCTTTGTCTCTGCGGTTATCTATTGCTTCTTCCTCTTCAGTTTACTCCCTTCTATCCTCAACCCTACCTTTCACTCACCAAACTACCCAGACTGTACTTCCACATCTAACCCAGACAGTCTTCTCTATCCTGAGATCTCTCAATAGAGAAGAACCTTTCCTGCCTAACTTATCTTCTTATCTTGCCTGCTTCCTTAGCTCAGATTCCCCTTCAATTGCCTCAAGCACTTCTAATACCTAATTGTTTCTTGTTGTCACCATGGCAGTGTGGTTCCTAATTCCCTATGCATCCTCAGTTTTCTCTTGCTCTCTTTCTGTTGTTGGTCACTTTTCAAAATTTCCAAAGACAATTTCTGAAACCTTGAGATGTCTTCTAAACAGTACTGTAGGAAAGAACACAGTAACTCACCGTCTTATTGCACTGCAAAACTTTACAAGTCTATCTTTGAGAATATGTAGGGCGTCTCCTGGCGTATTCAAAATGTAAGAGCTGGTGTGATTATCTTATGAAACAACAGTTTCATAATGCATTTTGAAATGTCATAAAATGTCAGAGTACATTGTCTTAGGATGTACATTTGTGGGGTTTAGTTATATTCACAATGGTAGGAAGAATAACCTAAATGCAAAAGGAGAACACAAATAATTTGATAGGTTGCTTTACAAATGTTTTTATGGTAACTCTAAGGGAAGTCTGTGCTATTTAATGAGGTACTTTCATTTTCTGTTTTTTTTCCTTTGATCTTTATAGCTATCTCCAAAAGGATGTTTTTGAATACAGAAAGCAATATGCAACAGTGCTAAGGTCCTGATGAAAATATACCAAGGACAAGAATGGAAGTCAATTTGTTCAGCAATTCTACTGTTGTAAACAGTTCATCAATCAACCATAAGCACTTAGAGGGCCATAGCCTCTGGGAAGTCATTACTATTGCCACTGTAACTGCAATTGTAAGCTTAATAACCATAGTGGGAAATATTCTTGTAATGATATCCTTTAAGGTTAACAGTCAGCTCAAAACTGTCAACAATTATTACTTGCTCAGTCTTGCCTGTGCAGATCTCATCATTGGGATATTTTCTATGAACCTTTATACGTCCTATATACTCATAGGCCATTGGTCTCTTGGAAGCCTTGCCTGTGACCTGTGGCTAGCACTGGACTATGTAGCTAGTAATGCATCAGTAATGAACCTCCTAGTCATCAGTTTTGACAGATATTTTTCCATCACAAGGCCTTTAACTTACAGGGCCAAACGCACACCCAAAAGAGCTGGCATCATGATTGGTCTGGCGTGGCTAATTTCCTTCGTGTTGTGGGCACCTGTAATCTTGTGCTGGCAGTATTTTGTTGGTGAACGAACAGTACCACCTGAAGAGTGTCAGATACAATTTCTAGATGAGCCCATTGTCACCTTTGGTACTGCAATTGCTGCTTTTTACATTCCAGTGTCTGTGATGACCATTCTGTATTGCCGCATCTATAAAGAGACAGAGAAACGTACCAAGGACCTGGCTGAACTGCAGGGTTCAGAGTCTGTGGCAGAGTTTGAGACAATAAAGCCTCAGAAAGCTCTCCTGAAGTCTTGTTTCAGTTGCAAGCAACAAAACTTAGTCAAAAGAGAGAGGTGTCAGGCTTCTTGGTCTTCATCTAGTCGAAGTACATCAGCCACAGTGAAAGCCTCTCAAGCAGCGAGTACTTGTATCGACTGGGCTAAGGCTGACCAGTTAACCACCTGCAGCAGCTACGCATCATCAGAAGAGGAGGATAAACTTGCCACTGACTCAGTTTTCCAAGTAACTTATGGAAGTCCATCTAATAGTAAGGTAGAAGAGTTTAGTGAGAGTACAGATGTTGTTGTCAAAGACCAACCTGAAGAAAATGATTTTGAGAACCAGAAATACTTTTTGTCACCTGCCAAAGACCACATGCAGAAAAGTAAAAAATGTGTAGCCTATAAATTCCGGTTGGTGGTTAAGGCTGATGGCATCCAGGAAGCCAACAATGGTTGCCAAAAAGTAAAAATAACTCCTTGTTCTGCTGCTCTGTCAAAGGATCCTTCCATCAAAAGCATGGATCCAAATATAAATAACCAAATCACCAAAAGGAAACGGATGGTTCTTATAAAGGAGCGCAAAGCAGCACAGACTTTAAGTGCCATTCTTTTGGCTTTTATAATGACATGGACTCCCTATAATATCATGGTTTTGATCTCCACATTTTGCCCTGAATGCATTCCAGTAACACTGTGGCACCTTGGATATTGGTTATGCTATGTGAACAGCACCGTTAACCCCATGTGTTATGCCCTCTGTAATAAAACTTTCAGGAAGACTTTTAAGATGCTGCTTTTCTGCCAGTGGAAAAAGAAAAAAGTGGAAGAGAAACTGTACTGGCACGGCAATACCAGACTGCCATAATTGCTTTTGTAAAAGGAATAAGGGAAATAAGAATTATTGATGTAACCGAGCAAATTGACTGTAATTCTGTCTTTTCAAAGCTGTTGCTTTATGTGTCTAGTGGTTAAAAAAATCTGCTGAAAAGTTAAATTTTGCATGAAAATAGTGTGTGCTTGGGATAAAAAGTTAGTGGCTGCTATGAGTGACACGGTTTGGTTTTGACTATGCAGTAGATCTGCATTAAAGTTAATATGTTTGGGGTCTTACGTCCCTTCTTTCAGCCTAAGAACATGTAGAGTAAATTATAAACTACTAGAAATTAGACTGCGATGGTCATCCAATCATCAGGTCAGGTCATCCAGTCTGTCTCCCTGTAATTCCCTGTCTTCCTATAATTCCTTCCTAGTGTATTGTCTATTGAGTTTTCAATGTACCAAGCAATGGAGTTTGTACTACTTCTGTTTTGAGACTTTTCCACCTGCTGTTAAAATGAAACAAGGAGTGTGTAAAGGGATAAATGCTCTCATGCCCAATATTAAATGGTTAGGGAGATTAATAATACTCAAAATGAACACATATATTGCAGGAGATTGTAATACTGATAAAATTTCCACTTTAAGAAGGACTTTTGTGGAGACATTGGAAGGGGCTTATAGAGAAGGCAATAGATATAATGTATTTTGTATATGAAGAAGCCAGTCCCAATCTCAGTCCCAATCCATCATGCACGTCCCTGTCATCTGCAAAAATGGTGTTGATTAGACATATCTCTAAATTTCTCCAGTTCCCAGTACCTCTGAAGGAAATTTTAAAATTTTATGCAATACTGACAATGGTACAAATCAGAACTGACTGTAAAACATAACGGGTACAGTCTATCTACAACACAAGGAAAGCCTTTTTCCAAATCACCTTGGTTGTGTTTCCCTTAGCCCAAAATTTTCCATTACTGGTGGAATGACACAAAACAAGAGAAAAATATGTGTTGGTGCACTGTACATTTACCTATATATATAGACAGTGACAGAATTGGCATCCCTGAAAGAAGATTTTTTTAATGTAACTTTTGAATATTTCTATAAAACTATTAAGGACACTTTGCATTTTTTTGTCTTTGAGTAGCTTTACAAATACTAGCCAGCATCAGACGCTTGGAAACACAAGTTACCCTCGGGCACTTTGGTCCAGCAGTACCATATCTGCTACAGTACTGGGGGCTGGAGTCAACCCCTCAGGTGGGCTGTAGTGGCCTAGTTACAATGACCTGAGGCACTGGCCACTAGCTGAGGTTTGCCAGGGCTTTTGGTGCTGGGGCTGAACTGCCTATGCCTGACTGGTGTCTGTGATAGATTGGCAGGAGTCCTGCAGCACTGACTGAGTGCATAAGCAAGGGGCTGCCTTCAGCAGAAGACCACTGGAACAGAGCCACTGATGTGCCTCCTTCTTGCGGGGACAAACAAGAAGCCTCAGAAAAGGCCACAAGAAAACAAAGTTAATGGCAACAGGAGTCAGGAGGAATGAAGACATAAATGAAACAAATGTTTATGAATAAATGAGAAAGATCTTCGAGTACTCAAAGTTCAAATTCAGTTCTAGCCTTTCTGTTAAAATCCTGAGTGAGATACTCTGGAATATTAGTTTGGGACATCCTTCATATAATATCTACTATACACGTTAGTGGGACATTATAGTGGTGACAAGACCCAGTTGCACATGTCAGGGATTGTATTAGTCATCATGAATGTACCATTGCTCTCAGTGAAACTGTTTGTATAATTTATAAAATTATTATACCATCAAAATGGTTCCCTACAAATAAATAATTCTACCATTTTAACAATCACAGTACAGGTAATTAACACTTTCTCTATCCCCAATCTCCACAGGGCAAAATTGTGAAAGGCTGGCAGTGTAATAATGTAAAAATATGTTCTCTAAATTCACATGATTGATTTTGTAATGCACCATACTGTGCCTATTATTTTTTGTGCATTAGCATATGATTACTTACTAAAGGAAAGCAGAGGTTTTTATAAAGGCCCATTCATCAACTTTGCTGTGTCACTATCCAGAGCTTTTTCTGTGTACAGTAACTATGTACAAATTGGTTATTATAGTGGGTTTATTTTATATTACATTGGATCAGACATTCAGTAAACTATGCTTGATTTTTAGCAAATGAATGTGCCCCTCTGGGGCACAAGCTGTAGCAATGGCAAAATTTATGAAGTAGTAACGGTTCCTGCTAACTGCACTGTTGTTGCTAAAATGAAGCACTGGCTTCTACTGAAATTAAACGGGATTTTTTGTTGGTTTGAGTTTCTGTTGAAGAATGTTCTCTAAATGTTTATGGACTCTATGCTCAGTAAATGTATTAGAATACATGGTGATGGATGCAACGTTTGTTTAATGTAATTGTGAAATATGTTCTTAAATTATGCTGCTAGCACTTAGTCATGTGAGAGATTACATGGCCAAACATGAGTACATTGTAAATATCAAGAATTATATAAAGAGGTGTTTGTTGCTTTATTGTTGAGTAGGATGTTTTTTCTTAAAAAAAAAATCAAAATCACAAAAAGACAAATGTGGTTGTCAGCAGAGTATCAGTTAGTATTTAATTATATTTTGTATCTCTGAAAAGTGGGACTTTTGCAGTGTAGGACAATCTTGTTGTATGTATTTCTGTACTTTTAATGAAATTTTTACTGATCCTGTAATTGGTTATGGTAATGGATTAGTGAAATTTTTTTGGTAAAATTGCATTTTATTTATACGTAATTACATAAACATACATATAGATACATATGTATGTATTATCAATATAGATGCATAAATATACAACCCTAGCTAAGCTTTTCAGAGACCCAGCACCTTTTATATTTTTGAGCATTGAATTTTCCCACAACCTGAGGTTAGGATTTTTGTCTCTACCTTTTCATATATGCCAGCCTCCCTGTATGTTTCAGATACCCATAAATTATCAACTAAAATTAATTTTATGTAAACATAACTTATGTTTGTAGATAAATATTTGGAATAGTTCTGAGAATTTTTAAACAGGTATAGAACACCTGGCTACAGTTGTGCACTTTCTATGACCACTTAGAGTGAAGAGCTTTGCAAAGGACAGAAAGTCATGATAGACCATAAATGCAAGGGTTTCCTTTATAGAAAAAATCTTGTTGACTTGAGAAAGAATGAAAACAAAGAATTCTAGAGAAAATAGCCTAAGAACCTGTAAAATATGATAGAGAATATTTTTCCATTAATTATACAATTCAATTGCCAATAATGTTTATCCTACTCAACTATTCATGTCAATAATTAACTGCTATTAACTGTTGAAAATTATTTTTGTATGTAGGTTTTTGTTCATCTCATTTGTATCCCCAATGAGGCCTGCACTGGGCTATATGGACTTGAGGAGTCTAGATCCAGAGGCAGTGATGGACTTCAAGGCAAAATACTTCACTGTACTTTCTTATCACACTTCAGATATGTTTCCAGTTTCAGACTTCAGTCTCATGAAAAGTCCCCATCTCTAATTCTAACAATTTTATCTTGCACATATGGCTTTTTCTCAGTAATCTGTGGCTTTGTCTCCTTGTCATATTTGATAGATGACCTGAACATGTCAAACTACTTTAACTGATAAATCTTAGTGCAAATGCAGGTAAGGATAGTCACATCCTTGAAGGAATAAAAACCTCACTGAGCTGTGCTAAATTTTACTGAGAAGTCATTACAACCAATAAAGAATACCATATAGATTTGGAAGGTGCTGTTTTCTCGTAGAATATAGTTGTTATAGAACTGGATACCCAGTTTAAAACTGAATTTAATACCTCTGGACTTCATTCAGATTCTGCATTTTGAATAGGATTTTGTAAGATACTTCTTTACCTGTGGTAGGAAACAGTTTCCAAATTGCTCATTCATAGTTTTGGATTCCCAAAATCTTCATATTGAAGGTGAATTTTTTGATGCTTCCTTTTTAAAATTACTCTGTAATTTTTAGGGGACATAATTACTGCTGCCTTCCCTGGATTCTTTGCTCTAGGAAAACAAACAAACAGAATGGTGTAACTTTCCTCTGAAATTAATTTTCTTTCCTTTCTATACAGATAGAAATATGAAGAATATGAACATGTTTCTTACTTGGGCTTAGTGAGAAACAAAAGTCTGTTTCTTCAGATGTACCTAACAAACAAGCTGGAGTTACTACAGTCAGTTTGCTGTGAAGTGTAAATCTACATGTCCCTCTGTTAGAAAGGACTCTGCCCAAAAAACTGCATACTGCTTCCTTCTTTTTGATATTACAGAAGGTTTAAAAAGACTCAAACAAACAAAGACCCCACAAGAACAGCCCACATCCACTACTTTTATGAGCTACAGACCAGGGTCAGAACTTTCCTCTGAAATGCCCTCAGTCTTTGCCTTGGGGACTTCCAAGCCTCCATTAGTTCCTGTAATGATTCTGCAGCCGCTGGGTAGTCGGTGGCTTTTCTGTTTTGAAACAGCCTGCTAAATCTTAACTCCAAAAGTGGATATTGTGTCTTTTCACTTAACTACTTGGCTTTCCCCCTACCAAATCAGAAAGAGGCCAATTATTTCATACGTGGTCATCCGAAGTCTCCATTGCTGCCTTTTGAACCCACTAAGAAATTTTCTTCCACATACAATTAACAGTAGAGTGTCATAATGCCTTACACTTTGAACATTCAAATAAGCATCCTGTTTATGATTTTATTAAAAGTAATGCCATATTCTATAACTAGTTTAAAAAATTGATAACACTGTGTTGTAAAACATGAAATAATCTGTGACTATAAGTGGTTTCAGAAAGCAATGGTGTTGCAATTGTTTTTTTTATCTTGGAAAATGTATTTCTTCAGAATTAAGGAACTTCAATTTTCATGACACTTAGTAAAAGTGCTGCCTTTTACTCAATACTTTTGCCATTAGCCACTAAATGCCATTAGTTTCTATGTGTATCTGCTGATATATTAAATTCAGTCCTCCTCAAAAAAACCCAAACCTTTAAAGTCCTTCAAAACGTTTTCTTCTTAACAGGTACTTGTCCAAACCCTTGTTGCCAATGGCTGCTGTTTCAATAGACCGTTTAAGATTGGGGTTATATTTAATCCCCGAATTACAATGCCAGCATATAAACTGTAATATCTTTTACCCCTTACATGGTGCAGCTACCTAGACATAGTGGAAATCAGACAGTTATTTTTACTGTACAGTTTCCATAAGGCCTCCTTAGGTGTGCAGTTCTTCAGCTATAGGAGAAAGAGTGGAGAGAGTGTGCAGAGGAGGATACCAGCTGTGGAGTGCAGCTGCATTCAACTCTGCCTAGGCCCTGATGCCTTCTGAAGTGCAGAAGATGTTAGAGTGACTAAAGGACTCCTTGTTAATTCCAGGAAATAAAAATGAGGTGGGGCAGCTAATGCTAATTTATTGATGCACAGTATTTTTGGTCCTAAAACCACTTTGTCATACTTTTAAACCTATGGTTAACATAAAAAATTACATGAAAGGCCAGGAAATCAGAAACAAAAGAAGCACTTTCTCATATGAAAATTGAATTATTTTTAAAGACTTTTAAAGATTTTTAAAGATTTTATTTAAAAAATAAATAAATTCTGAGTTGATTAATGTGGTATCGTATGTGAGAATGTGCTTACCTTTCCTGCAGTTGATAAAACAGGATAGGGAGAAACGCTAAGTAGTAAAGAGGTGAAGAAAACTATTTCATTGCAATTGTTAGGAGACTGCTTCTTAAAAAAGGTACGTCTCCCATTCACAGGTGCTTAGAGATGGAACCCATTACTCTAGACCTTGTCATTTTGGAAAGATATTTATTTGACAGAATAAATTTGTTTCAGCTGATACTCGTGGGAAGACTATTCTCCTTTCTTATACTGCAGGTGGCAGTATAATCAGGACAGGCTGAGAGAGCATAGGAGAAATGTGATGGGCAAAAGAAAATAGGAGTAGACAGAATGGAAATCCACATGCTTCAGTCTGAGATTTCACTGATTTAATGTTGAAGTCCAGCTGCCTTTTGGACTGCCTTTCTGCAATCTGGTGATTAAGGTTCAGGAATGAAAGGGAAAAAAATCTATTAAGATAATCTTTTGCTAGGGAATTATGAAGTAGAATTTAGTCCACTTTTAAAGGTTCCATGGTGGTGGATGTTTTTGAATATTCTTACTTAGTCCCAAATTCAGCTCCAAAAGTAATATCCATCCGTATTTTGTTTAGAAGTGTGGAATGTACCTCAGTCCCTGAGTTCCATTAAATATCTTTGTTTAAACTGAATTAATAATTCTGTCTTTTTTTCCTCTCTTGCTTGCAGACTTCTTATGAGTTTTTATTGCATTTTAATCTAGTTCCTATACTGGACTTCAGTATCAGCATAGGTTTGTAGTGCTCCAGTTAATACTAGAGTCCTTCCAGAACTGGGCAGCTGGATTTGGGCTGCCAGTGCCCAACTCATTTATACAACCTATTTGCAGAGTCCTTTCTTTCAAAACTCTCCAAAACAGGCCAAGGGTGGGCTGCAGTGCAACTTACTTGCCTTTGATGATCAGAGGCAGGCTGTGGACTTTCTGTCAAGGTTATTCAAAACACATTTTTGGAAGGTGTGTGAGAATCTGGCTATAAGGCCAAGAATTCAAATGAAAGCTATGGGAGACTGCCAGCACTCAGGTGATTTTTTTGTATCCACATAACAACTTTGGAGGCATCCTGATAGAGTTACAGCCAAACCCACATTAAATTGACTCAATGATATAAACTCAATTCAGGTACTATTTCTTCCTGTGTCATGCTTCTGTCTTTGAACACAAATTCAGGGGAGAAAAAAATCAAATGCTGCAAAATCAGTATGTGTGCTATGTTGGCCTCACCCACGTAACATAGCTGTATCTCTTTCTGAAAATGTTGCAGTGCATCATGAAAAAATAAATATTGCTTTCTTGGCTTTTCTGCTTTCCAATTTATTTTTCTTCTTAAATAATACTGGTAGTCTTGGTCTTCTCAAAACACAATATGATTTATTTTCTGTGAAGCAATTTTCATGAAAATGATATTTCATCATATTTTACATTAAAAAGTGGGAATTTGCCAGTATTTTTATGTTGAGTTTCTGTAAGTGAAATATCTAAGAAAACATACATGATAATCTAATTATTATCCTGACACTTTGTATAATGCAACAATAAAACCTCCTCAGTTATCATTCAGCTATTCCAATGGTATAGAAATGTATAAAGGAACTCAGAGGTAAAAGAAAACAAACTCTTCAAGGTTATCAAAGCTAAAATTCTTTTATTTATTATTTTGAGACAGAAGAATATATAATTTTTATTTTATTTTATAATTAGAAAAAAGGCAGTGTTTAAATAATGTCAAGTCTGAGTAACAGAACAATTGAAGGTAAGCAAATGTGAAATAAAGCCAATGCTCTCTTCTTTTCTCACAGTGGTATTAAAAAAAGAGAAAGCTGAAGCACATCATAGAACAGGGAGAAGCAACAGTCAAATCATGGTAAACAAAGTGAAGTGAAGGTAAAAAATGAAGCAATAAATAAACAGTTGCAAAATCATTTGAACTTTTAAAAAATGTGTTCTCTGAGATTCTTGGGGAAAACTTCAGATGCGTTGTAAGCTTTGGATTAGTAGCTTTAAATGGCAAAGCTGACAATCCCATTAGTGCTGGGTGCTCTAAATTGAAGGAAGCAAAGAAAAGCATATGCTGAATATTTCAGTATGTATGGGATCATCAAAAAGTAGAGGTAAAAGAGAAAAAAGAAGAGTCAGTGAATGGGGAAAGAAGCCATGGGAGATAAGGCTTATACCAATTTTATAAATTAAAATACAGTTCTAAAATAATACAGTTAGAAAGAATAGGCCTGTTGCTGCCCAATGGTACACAATACTCTTCAATATGCATTTTGTAAATGAAGGCACTTCACTGGAAATTTCTCTCATGCATGATATATGAAGATGTGCAATTATAGGAGATCAATCATGAACACTGATACTGGAAAAAAACCTTCTGAAATGCATTTATATTCATGTGTATATTGCATAAGACATCATATCCTGGATTTCATATCTGGTTTGTCTTATGGCTAAAATACTATAAAACAAGTTATTTTAACCTTCTGGTTATTTAAATCTTGTGGTAGAGGCCTCAGTTTCTAACAATTTCTCACTTGTGTGGCTGGCATATTTCTGCGACATGGTCCAGTCCTGGACGATATGTTATCATAAAGCCCTTGCAGAGGCCCACTTAGTGTGATTATTCAGTCAGTGAGTTCACTTCAGTCACTGGACAAAAAGTCCATGTTCCTTTCAAAGTACATATGGCTTATCTACAGTTCAACTTTCTGACACGGGCAGGACTTTGATGAATATGACAGGTGGTGCTCAATGGGTTTGATCATCATCCATGCAAACTTGCACAGGCGTTGCTTGTTGCAGTCTTTTTGCCAGTATATCATGTTCCTACGGTTTAGATTTGCTCCAGCACACGCGTCATACCACCAGCCTCCCCCAGGAATGTCATTGAGTTCAAGTTTAGCACAATTCAGAAAGTAATTGTCATTGTCTCTATCCTTGGTGGTGAACTTCTGGTTGTCATGGAGATAAGCTTCTGTGTCCAGGGTCAGCGCATCTGTGGCATTACCTTTGTATAGACCAACCCTAATGCGGTATTGAGACTCCTCACTTTCAATAAGGAATGGTTCATACTGTCCCCATTTAATTTCAGCATTTAGGTTTACAAGTTTAACTCCAAGTATATATTGCACAGAGCTGCTAGTTAACTGATGCATATATTCATTTCCTAACCAGTGGTTCTCATGAACAGAGCCAAACCCATATTTGTAGTCCTGCCAGGTCCTGTCGAAGTCAACAGTACTGTTGGCGGTAATGTGCTGGATTATTGTCCACCCACCATCCTCCATGTTACAGGAGACAACAATGGGGTCCTCTTTTGGTTGGATGATGTAAACACCATCTCTGGAATTTCCTTTGGAGCGCTGAAAAATCTCAAAACAATCTCTTGGATAGTCTGAGAAAAAAAAATAATTATAGTAAATTTCTGTTCAAACAGTGAATTTTAGAATTTGAACTCTGTCCTTTAGAGTGAATGAATGATTGCCTTCTGATTGGAAGCTGACTCTGACTTCATCCCAGGTGGTTGGCACTCACTCAGCTAAAGGGGGAAGACTTCAGGACAGAAGATGCAGCAAATGTTCAGAAACTCAAAAAAAAAAGGTTTGTTACCCTGTGATACAACAGAAGTGGCATTGTATGGTCTTGTGACCAACAGATCAAAAGTACACTAAACAGTCTGGTTAGTGTAAAAAGCAAACAAACAAAAACAACAACAAAAGAAATGCCCCCAACTTTCTGGCAAGAGAAGGGGACCATGAGTGACTATTTTATCTACTACTGGTCCTGTGGGGAATTATATCATACAGTCTTCTCATAAAATAACTAAATTTCTTCTCTTCCAATGAAAAGCACTGTAAACTTCAATAATGTTGTATTATATCATAGGCTTTGTAGAAGTCCAGATGGACTAAACCTGTTAAATAATCATTCAATATAGTCCTTTATATTTGATATTTGGAAGTTTATTGATACTTCCAAGCCACTCAGGACAGATTTACAGGAGTATATAGGCTTTCTGAGGTCTTAAGTTTTCTGCCTTTCATTTCCTAATACAATCTATAACCATGAATAGAATAAATTCAAATCTCAATACAATCTGCATGACATTATTACATATCCTGAAAGAGCAGACCTGTGTCCACAACTCTGTACCCAAGTTGTTAGAACATCTGCCTGGTAGACATTGCCTGCCTGCCTCCAAACCTGATCCCATGATTTTATAGAAGGATTATTTAAATCGTGTTTAGTTATGTCTAAGTCAGTGATATACACCGTGACACTTTTATTTGCCCCTCTCAGTGAACATTATAGAACCATTTCTATAGACAGATAATAAGAAAATTATTTAGGCTGATTGTTATAAGATTAACTTGGAAAGTGAATTTTATAAACCCCGAAATGCCATTAGTCAGGGAACGAAAATGAATCAATCCCACTACTCTTTGTGTACATTTTATGTGGGATCTACTCTGGTATATGTATTAAAAACCTACGAAGATGTATCTTGAAACCTAGATAGGCAGAGGGTTGCCTCAGTTATAGGTACCAATAGGATCTAGATATTGAGACGTAAGATGTAATCTAGGTATGATCATTCTAAGAAAAATTCTAGAAATGTCACAGAATTTTTTTTTAAAATGCCAACAAACAAACAAACAAAAGCAAACAACCCCCCCCAACAAAACAACAACAACAACCCACAAAAAACCAACAATGTGTTAATTTCTCTTGAATTAGATGGCAGCAAAGCAAGGTTTTTAAAGATTTGAGACTTTGTGTCAGGACATGTTCATATTGCAAATTATTTTTTCAGGGCTAACTTTCAAATATGTCAGCTGAAAATGTTACAGCAAAGCAATAAGGTGAAACACAGCACACACCCAAATCTCTCACTGTCTTCGTGAGTACCTTTTTCGTTGGCGTTACCCAGTCTCTCATAGTCTCTTTGGGGGAGAAGGTGGGCATTAGCCAGGACCACTGCCTCTTTGGTGCTCAGTGACTCAGTGCATTGAGAGAGCAAGAACAGCATAAATCCTGCTGAGCTTGTCAACAGCATCTTCCTTGTGAGTCAGTCCTCCTGCAGAAATACAGAACCGTAACACAGACTAGAGCCAAAAATGGAAATATTTAGGACTTTTAGTACAGAAGTTCTGAAGGAGAAAGGCTTTGAAATACCTAGCTTCAACATAGTAGGCCTCTGTCAAAATTGGCTTCTTCCATCTTTGAGGTACCTCTCCTTTCCTGGTGTCTCATACCCCATTTCTGACTAGTCATTCCTGGGACACAGAGGACTATGCTGCAACCCTTAGAAAATCCCTCACCTCTGTCACCTTGTGCCATGCTGGGCAATGAAAAAAGCCATCGAGAGTAATGTACTGACAAAAGAAAAAAGCACATCTTCTATTTATCAGAGTTGAATTTGTCTTTTTCCCTGAGTTCAAACTACAGTGAAAGACAGGCACCAATGGTTGAATTGGCAGAAACAGTAACATTAGCTCTGCTGACTGTCTGTAGCTCAAACAGTACTCAAAGACCTGGTTTTCCTAGTGCTGGGAATGTTTCCATGCACTGGAAAACTCACTTAAACACATATGAACTAAGCTTTTTGTGAATTTCTATCTACAGGTTTAAATAACAGGTCACAGATTTAAAACAGATTTAAAAACCCAAAAGCTCAATAAACAAATCAAAAAGAAATTTCCTTTAGCCTCTCCAAAACCCAGACTGCAATATATTGAATTAAAACAGTTTTGAACCTTATTTTATCCACCTTTTGGGGTACAGAATTGTAACTCTCCATCCAACACAGCAAGAAGGCTTAGGCTATTACTAGGCTAAATCCTGGGGTCCTCACTCAGGCAAATCCCAGATTCTCTGAAGAGGAGTGTATCAATGATAGTTTAGACTGAATCAGGATAACAAATATTTCCTATACTCTCAAAGGACACATTTACCTAGTCTCTAGCCAATCTTTTTAATTTTTTTTTAAAATGTTTATTTTATATTATTTTTAAGGATTGGGCTCCCCATGTTGACTGTGATGAAGGCAGAAAATAGATCTAGCAAACAGCTCTTCAGTCAGAGCTTATTTCCTGCCAGTGTCAGCAACAGTCTGCAGAGGCCAGTATCCTCCACAGTGCTTCCCTTAAAGCATTTAAGTTTACTGTGCCTGTATTTCCTACTGTTGTGTATCCTTTTCCCTGAAAGCTTCTATTATTATTGCTATTATTAATTATTAAATTTTAAATTACTTGAAATCAAAACTTAACCCATAAGCATAACTAAACTTCATGAAATTTGACCTTCAACCTGGAGTTATTTTTTGAACTGTTTCATCTTTCTTTTAGCATTTTTGAATGAGTCAGTCTTTTCTTTTTCACACATATTTACACATTCAAGTTATTTACATATCTGTTTAATTCCAGAATAGAAGCTGGTATTATAAATTATTAAGAAAAGCATCCAAAGAAAACAGCCCCAGGCACTCACCTTACCTCCTTGAAGTGAAGACTGGCAAGGAAGAACACAAATAAATGAGCTCACTCTCTACAGTTGTACTTTGCCTGCTACTTAAGTCCAAGTGAATAAATCATCTCCAATGTGCTATCACAGACACAGCAAAATTGCATATTCCTTATTTCACACTGTGCTTATTCTGCTGGACTTTGCTCCGACATATTACACTTGCAAGTACGTATGTATGAATTATAAAGTACAAAGTTCTTCCATAATGATTAAAATGACATAGTCATTAAATTACATTTCCTTGATTAATCAACAGACACAGTGATGGAGAACCATGAAGAAGTTTCAGTTCAGTAAATTACTTATGTTGCTTAAATAGACACAGGCAGATGCTCAAATTTATGTCATTTTACATAGATGAATTCATAAATTAATAAAATTGCTTTGAACAAATAAACATCTTGGTGAAATAGTATGCTAAGAAAAGGCAGAGGAGGGTACCTTTCCACTCTGTCCATATTGATACACTCTGAAAAACACCATTGACTCTAGTGTTGTTTATTGATAGGCCTCTTGTCACCTTGATATAAATTGGAGTACATCTTTGTTTTGTGCCTTTGATTCCTGTATATTCCATCACTGTTTATCTCCTCCCCCATCATTCCATTTTTCTTTACCTTCTTGCTGTTTTCTTCTTTGTTGACTTCCAAACTTTCATCTGAGCTGGCAGAGCAGAAGTGAAGTGGGAAGTGTTTAATTAGAAGAGAGAGGAAAGGGCATCAGCATTCATTCACTCATGTTCAGAAAAAGCATCTATTTCTGCAGCCAAAAACTTTGAAAAGAAAACCTAAAAATCCTTACATATCTCTCTCTGCTCTTGATTCTGAGAATAATTTTTCAGCTCTGAAAATTCTATAATGGTCAGACTACACTGGTATGGCTTGGTCAAAACAATTTGGATTTCAAAATAATGCATTGCTACAATGACTTACTGTTAGCCATGTTAATTAAAATACTTAGTTTCCTAGCCCAATGACCAAATAGTCCTTCTCTATAATATACTGAAGTTTTAATTATCCTTCTAATTCTGCTCAGCTTTAACTGGCAAACATTCATCTGAATTTTTTCAATTCAGGCTCTCCTGTGTGGAAAGACTCTTTAAAGGTTCTCTGTAACTCCATGGCCCATTGATCCAGCCTGTTCAGATCCCTCTGCAAAGCCTTCCTGCCCTGCAGCAGATCAACACTCCCACCCAACTTGATGTCATCTGCAGACTTACTGAGGGTGCGCTCAATCCCCTAGTCCAGATCAGTGGTTAAGACATTAAACAAGACTTGCCCCAGAACTGAGCCCTGGGGAACACCACTGATGACCGTCCACCAAGTGGAGGTAGCACCATTCACCACCACTCTCTGGGCCAGGTATCCAGCCAGCTTTTTACCCAGCAAAGACTACACCCATCCAAACAACAAGTTTCTCCAGGAGAATGCTGTGGGATACTGTGTCAAAGGCTTTACTAAAGTCCATGTAGGCAACATCTGCAGCCCTTCCCTCATACCCCTGAGTGGGTGACCTTTCTATAGAAGGAGATCAGGTTGGTCGAATGGGACCTGCCTTTCACAAACCCATGCTGCCTGGCCTTGATCCCCTGGTTGTCCTTTGTGTGTTGCGTGATGCCACTCAAGATGACCTTCTCCTATGACCTTCCTCAGCACCGAGGTCAGGCTGACAGGCCTGTAGATCCCTAGCTCCTCTTTGTGATCTTTCTTGTAGATGGGTGTTGCATTTGACGTCCCTGTTTAGCCAGGACTGCTGGTAAATGATGGACAGTGGCTCAGTGACCTCCTCAGCCAGCTCCCTCAGTTCCCTCCTGTGGATCCCACCTGGCTCCATAGACTTGAGTTTTTCTAAGTGATTTAGCAGGTCTCTGAGCATTTTCCCTTGGATTATGGGGGCTTCATTCTGCTCCCTGTTCCTATCTTCCAGCTCATAGGGCTGGGTACCCCGAAAACAACCAGTCTTGCTATTAATTTGCCACTGAGGCAAAGAAGGCTTTAAGCACCTCAGTTTTTTCCTCATCCCTTGTCACTTTTCACCCCTGGATCCAATAAAGAATGGAGATTATCCTCAGCCTTACTTTTGCTGGTAATGTATTTACAGAAATAATTTTATTTATTTATTTTATTACAGGTTTTTTGGGCACTAGTCAGATTAAATTCTGGTTGGGCTTTGATCCTTCTGTTTTTATCCTTCTAAAACCTTAAATCCCCCTTGTTGGTCTGCCAAATTTCCTGCCTCTTCTTCCAATAGTCACAAAATCTCCTTTTTTCCCCGAGTTCCAGCCCAAGCTCTCTGTTCAGCCAGGTCTTCCTTGCCACCTAATCTTTTGGCACATAGGGATGGCCTGCTCCTGCACCTGCAAGATTTCCCTCTTGAAGAATGTTCAGACTTCCTGGACTGCTTTGCCTTTTTCAACTGCCTCCTAAGGGACTCTGTCAGTCTCCTCCACAGGCCAAAGTCTGCTGTCTGGTCCAAGGAGGCACTTCTGCTCTACCTCCTTACTTGTCCAAGAACTGAAAAATCTCTCATTTCATGATCACTGACCAAGATGGACTCTGTAATTATGGGAAAGGCTTTGACACAGGCTGGTAACAAAATCAGGTGTCCTAGTTACAGGGTCTGGGTCCAGTTTATTGCTATGTGGGTATAACCAAAACTGTGTATTCTACACTCTCTCTGACATTTTTGACAGATTGTTCATAATGGATCATTTGCAGCACCTGCCCAGGGCACACCTGACACCTCAGGCTACAAGTAGGACAGTTTCTTTGTCTTCACACCAATGACTCAGCTGTGATAACTCCCCTCCAGGGAGGCATTAACACCTTCACACCCAGCCTGACTGGTCATCTCTGCTAATGGGTCATACTGGACTGGCATAATAGGCAGATGCAAGACCCAGACCATCAAAGATTCCAAAAATATCCCATGACTCACTGAGTTAAAGCACCCTTTGTGAAACTCCCTGCCGTGGGGGAGGTGCTGGGCATTCCTACCTGAACCTGAGCATATATAATCTTGGGGTTTTGGAACTCCTGGTACCGCTTGTCTGATCCAGAGGAGGACCAGAACAGGACTGTGACTGCCACTCTCGACAAGACTGCAATCGTTACTTCGACAGAACTGCCACCATCATCTGGACAAACAGGTTTCCTTTCCTTTCACATTATCCCCAGGAGGCCACGTGGTGCTCAGCAGAGGGGCTAACAAACACCATTTTGTTCTTGTCCCAGGGTGCAGGGTTATATATCTGTCTTCAGAGGTTAAAACCAGTTTTCTCTGTATCTTTGTATCTATTCTCTGCATTCTATTTATCATAATCTTTTTGTAAATTGTAACTCTGATTTGTAATCTTTCTTGAGTTGGGTCCATTTCTCCCATTTTAAACCAGCACATCAGGCCATAGAAATACTTCTGCAACTTTGAGTCATATTTAATTGCTTTGCAACCTTGGCTAAATGCACTTTGGTATCTATGTATAGAATCATTAACAAAAAAATCTATTCATAACAGTTTTCACTTGTTCTTGAACTTCTGAGCTGGCAATGGCATATGAAGTGTCTGTTTTGTCTGACAATGTAGAAAGCAGTTATTAAATGCTAAAACACGTTGCACATAAGCTTATTTTCAATACAGCTTTTAAATCTCTTTTTACACATTCATTATTTGTGATATGAATCATTATTTGGGAATGAACCAAAGTATATTTTTTCACTGAATGTAAAACAGAACAAATGCTTCACTCTTAGAAACATTTAACTTTTCAAATGTTCAGCAAATTTGTTCAGATTTCTCATGAAAATATTTCGAGAACTAAAGTAAACACTAAAAACATATTCTTCATGTCTTCCTGCTGAACTCAAGACTAAATTCTAAAGGTATAGAAACTTAATTGAATTGAAAAGCATTTGCTTCTAATAAAAACACTGAAGAAGGACCGAACTTGAAAAATACATCCAAATTCATAATCACAGAAGACATTGCAAAATAATTGTTTGGTTAGCTGATAGGTAGGACTTGTGGTAATGAAAAACTGAGGTTACTCAGGTAGCTTTGAAAAGCAGTGTGATAGGACATCTGGTAAATTACTTTTTTTTTTTTCCTAAAGGTGACAGAAATTGCCAGATATAAACACTGCTGGTGAAAACTGTTGGACAGTGTTTGTGTGAATGCAGCTTAGGTGACACCTATCTTAAGATGGTAGAATTTGTGATTCTGAGGAAAAATATGTACAGTATTGTAAGGATAATATATTTAAAAATATAAAAAGTCAGACCAATAAACTTAGGCAACCATTTTCTATCCTCTCTTGCTAAGAGTCTGAGAGAGGTAGGGCTTTGAAGGGGCTGGCAATTAAAAAGGTATTATAATGAAGGTGAAATGACAAACTATTTCTCATGAAGAATGACAGAAACCATACTAAGAGCTCAAAGGGTCTGGTTCAAAAGGTCTTTAAAAATTTGAAAGTCAGAATGAAGTTGTGCAAGTGAGTGGAATCAAAGGACAAATCCTAAGAATGACTATATAGGAATAACACAATAACCGCTTATGATAAAATTAGAGGTGAAGATTAAAAAGGTTACCACTATCAGGGGACATAAAAACTCAACAAATGTTCTGGAAATGTATTGGATGTAAAAAGAAATCAAACCCAAAAATCCATTATTTATGGAAGGAGACAGGCAAATGACACTGATTTTTTTTTTTGTTGTTGCAGACTTCATAAACAGTGATCAGATACTTAATGAATTTTAATGAAGGAGTAGGACTGGAGGCATCTCAAAGATACTGAAGTAGCTAGGTGGCAAGTGGTAAGGACAGATAAAATTCTATAGGCACCTTATGAACAAGCAGAAGTACTCTCAACCATTCACAACGACCTTTTAGAAGTCATGGAGGTCCCAGAGGATTTCAGTGGGCCTATATTTTGAAAAGGGGAAAAGTCAAGTGGAATAAAGAAGAGTGAGCTACATTTCAAAACACAGAAAATAAGAGGAAAAAACCCCAAACCAGTGGATGACACAGTGATGAAAAGCAGCCAGCAAAGACTGTTCAACAAAAAAATCAAACCAAGCTTGTACCTCCTTGATACATTGATGCCTCCCTTTCCCAGTCTTTGGTTCTTCCTCTAAACATTTCATAGATAGTGCCACATGCTCCTACAGTCTCATTAAAAGTATCCCATAATAACCTTTAAACAATTCCAAAGTGCCCTTTCCCCTGCATCCCCTAGTGAGTGCCCTGCAGGTAATACTTCACACTGCAAGGGGCTCTGGGAGTTTTTCTTTGAGTTTTACACCACAGACAATGGTTCTTTGATAGTCTTAGGAGCAAAGAAGTCTGTGCCTTCCAATGTTCACTGATTATCTTAATCAGGGTTCCTCTGCATGTTACTATTCATCTGAACCTTGCCAGGCTTTTGAGTTTAGCACGATTAATACCATAGTCTAAAAACAACACAACCTGTGACTTGGGAGATTCAAACTGGATATTTGGAAAGGTTTGTTCACCAGGAGTAGTGGAGCATAGGAAAAGGTTTCCCAGATGGATTGTGGAACCTCCATACTTGGAGGTTTTTAATACTGGCTATATACAGCATGAGTGGACTGAACTTAACTAGTGTTGATGATAATCCCGCTCAAAATGAGGTTGCCTAGAGATCACCAAAACAACCAATGTTTTACTTACTGTCTGGACTTTGGAGACAATAAACCTTAAAAGTATCTAATATTTCAGGTTTGATCCAGATTTGTCATATTGCAAAATATGAGTCATATTTTAAACACTACTTATCTAGGTATCAGTCAGCTTTCAGGATAATTTCTACTATAAAAAACACATTTAGTAAAATCAGTAAGATGAAAATATTTTTCATCTCAATGCACCAGTTTTACCTCAAGTACCTGATCAAAAACAAACAGAAAAAATATTTGATAAGTACTTGCACAAATATTTGGTTCAACAATTTCAGATTATTATCAGCCCAAAGATTTTTAATAAGCAATGTGCTGATCTTCATTTTAAACCAATTAGCTATATCATTTTGTTTAAAATATTGTAGCTTAACCTTGTAATATAGGAGTCTAAAAATTATTTTCTCAACTGGGAAAAGAAGCAGCTGGGATCATTGCCATGGCAACCATCTCATTTCAAAATACAGATTCTGTGACTTCTGTTGCTCTCTAGCAACCTCACAGCTCAGTAGCATTGCTTAGGAAAAAAAACAGGCGGGGGGGATTTTTCATATAGAGCAATATACCATTGCAAGAAATGCTTGGAAGTATCATAAAAAGAATGCTTCAAAACATAAGGCAGGTGTAATTAAATAAGTTAAATTCTCATTGTCAGTCTGATGATGAGCCCAAGGAAAAAAACAAACCAAAACATGACCACTCTAATTGTCACTCTGTGCAACTGACTATTGAATCAATCTCTCCTGGAAATGATGTTTATCACAGATCTCACTGTCTCACACTAACTACATGACTTAGTTTCTCGATCCTGCTGGTTAAGGAAAACGGATAGCAACATGAAAAATACACAGGGGTGGACAGGGTGGGAGCAGAAAGATTTCTACCAAAACAACACATTTCACTGCCCACAGTTCTCCCCAGGAGAGGTTGAGATCACATCATAAGAATTAGTCAGATTGCTCAGTGACTACTGGAAGGAACTATTTTAAGGAACTATGTTGTTAAGAACCTATAGTCTAAGAACTTGAACAGAACACCTGCAATACCTCCTTAATATACTGGTTCTGAAACAACCTATAGAAGTTAGAAATTAAGGGAAGTTTATGCATGGGTCTAAGAATTATGGTTTAAAATCTCATTTATTTACCATTGTTTCAGTCTGGTTGGCTAAATAACCTTTCCTGACTACTGCCTTTTAAGCACTGCATGGCAGCCTTGTGCCACAGATGATGGTCACTCAGAGAAGACTTTCTGGAAGGGCTACAACAGTACAAGGCCATACACAACCTAGAACTACATTCCTACAGTGTAGGCTAGGAGTTTGTCATAATCTATTATCTGCAGCCCTGCTGTCTGTGTTCCATTGTTGAGATCAATAGCACTTGCAATGGCTGGAGAAAGAATACTAAACTTCCCTTCAAAAGAAACATTGTGTAGAAGAGCAAGATCTTCAGATGCGTTCACATCTTTTTTGACAGGCATTAATATAACCTGGCTGCACTGGTAATTTTAGCCTGAATTTTGTTCATAAAGGAGCTAACTGAAGCAAGGAAGCACTGCTAAAAATAGCAAACACAGTAGAGTCCAATTCATGGTTTGGACTTCTGTTGATAAACCATATTAATATTCTCAGCAACACACATATTTATTGCAGAAATACCTGCTTATTCAAATTCCTAACTTGGAACATGAAAGAATTATTAGCCAGTAAAAATATATAAACACAAACTATATGTAAAGTATTAAAAATACTTAAAGAGTAGAAAATAGAAGCACTATTAAAGAAAGAATAAAAATAACAAACAGTGATTAAACCAAGTTAGAAATTTAAGTCTTTATAGACACAACCACTTCTTACAAAGAAGCAAATTTGAGAAAGTGGAAGTTTATTTAGTTAAAAAAAAAAGCTATCAAATTTGAACAATGTACAAAAGATTTTAAAAGGCTAATGATGGACTGCAAAGCTATAAAGGAACTTAAAGAGTTTCAGAGGGCAAGTGTATTCCATCATATACAAAAGATGCATAAAGAGCTACAATGCAGGAATAAGAGCAGATTTTTTGTAATATAGATCTAAGATAGAAAGAGGCAGAATTCTACAAATGTGTTTCTTTCCAATGTCATACTAACAAAGTGAGTTGAAAGCAGCAGGAGACTTTTGGTGTTGGTTACTAGGATTGAAGTTGACATTTTTCATGATGAGCTGTCCAGGCCCTTTGGACGTTTTGTTCAATTTTATTTTTTCCAAAAAAAAAACCCCTGTAAACAGTGCATCATGTTAAACTCTTGTATTTGCAGTGAACTGTATCTGATTCTGTACAATCCTTCTAATACTCTCCTCAGGATACACTTAAAGGTTTTGAGGAAAAAAAAAATCTACAATAAAATAAGTCTCAAACATATTACAAAGAAAGCACATCAATTTGATCAGATCTTTCCAGGACAAAGTGACCTCTCCACCATTAGTCAGCTACCTGATGATAGAAATAATTGGTTGCTACCACAAAAACATTTGAAAGCACAAGTGATGTATACAATTATTTCTGCCAACACCAGCTGAATAGATTTTGCTACAGCAGTTTCAACAAGACCCTTGCAGTCTTCATAAAAACAATGGGCAAATAGAAGTGAAAAAATGCTGTGTAAACACCATTTGAATAGAAGTAGCAAACAAACCAAAACAGAAGAGGGAGAATCAACACTGCAATTCAAATCCACACCCGAGATGTTTACAGGAAAAGGTTTTTCAAGGAATCTCTATTGTCTATAGATTTACATGTCTAATGTGGGGGGGAGGCTCTTCCAAAGCTACAGGGATAGGTACTATTTTTATGAAAGGACCATCTGGATCCTTTAATGACAAACCTGGTAATAACACCATAGTTCAATTCTCATCACTTTTGGTAAATATGATGATGGATGCTGCACTTATTTCACTATAAGCCTGTCTTTCACTAACTGCTCGACCTCTCATCTGGGTTCCTCCTCTTCCTAAGAGAATGTTTAGCACTGCAAAAATACAGCCTCATTAGGTCTGATCTACAATTTCTTAAGTTAGACTTTTCCCTCAGGGTGTCCTAGTATGACAGCCAAGAAATTATCTTTACTAATAAAGCCTATATATTTCCCACCTGCCAAGCTGAAGCATTCTGAACCACATCCATGGATGGTTGAGAAAGCCAACTGTTAGTAAAAGAAGCACTTCTTACTCACAAAAATTTGCTTAAAGGCTTATTCTGCTCTGATTCCAAGAATGTAAAGTATTATTCTGAAGTATTTAACTGGATTCTCCTTGCATCTGCATGGTAAATAGCAGTCCTGTGCCCTGCACACCAGACTATGACCTTGGGTGTCCTATTCTCCATTCTGAAACACAAGGAAAACTCACACCTGTGTTTACCACACAGTGAGAACATCCTTAAAGAATCTAGAGAGTTTCTGAGGCGAATATTCTAATATTTCAAACAGGAAAAATGTTACTTTAAAAAATATTTTTACTGTTATACTTGCTCTGTTTTCAAATGAGTTTTACCACCTTTTATATTACTTTTTTTTAAGTTAGTATTCAGATTGAAAGAATCAGTTGAAAATTCAGTTTTGGTTGAAAAATGCTGTGAAAGGTTTTCTTTCTGTGGCATATTCACTACCATTTGTCCTTGACTGAATGACAGCCTTTAATTTTTATTCTTACCAGCCATGCAGAATCAAGCATATAATACAAATGAGCTCAAATGTAATGCTTTGTGCATCATTAATAAAGGAGCTAACTAGCTAAAGTTCCACATGCATAGAAAGTTATATTGTCATTAAATCTTCATAACCTTACTGGAAACAAAGTATTATCAAAGGGTCATTGCCAGCATAATTAAAGGAATAACCTTATAATTTCAAAAGTAGACATGTTTTCCTGAATAATCAATATTTATTATGACAGAGGATTCATAATCCTTTATGGCTTTTGAAACAAGAGAAATAAAATAAACTAAAACACTGCAACCTCTTTGTGACCTCCAGAAGCTTTCATTAGCTTAATCTGAAAATAGACTAAAACTCAATACTATTCCTATAGACTATTTTGTAACTAAAAGCTCCCTGAACATTGTATTAATTTATGGCCTGAATCACCTGATTTTACACAGAGTTCAAAACAGTCATCAAGATCTAGGGTTCTGTCTTCACAGCCACTGAAATGATGAAAGAGGTAAGACTTCTTGAAATTGATTTTTTTTTTTTTCACTATTGATACTGCTTGCTTTTTGGCACTTACAGTATAATGATGTATTTAACCAGTCCATTGGCAGACTATTATACAGAATGAAGCCTATACTAAGTGGGGGAAAGCTGGCTAGATTGGGAAGGTTTAGGGAAGAGCCTTAAATGGGTGCCCAATTTTTATGTAGTGATGGAGGGAAAGACTGATGATCTTGGTCTCCTGAATGGTACAGCAATCTTATCCAGCTGGAAAGAAACATGGGATCACTGCTTTTTCTTCACTCAGCTGGGTAATATACAAAAACAGAAGTGGGTGCTCTCCTAAAAGCTGTGCCTACAGTTCATTTACTCACTTATAACCATTTGTCCATATATGCTGGCACTACTGCCAACGCTACAGTCATCTAGAAAAAAATATCTGTAGAACACCACAAAAACCTTTTTCGTCTACATTTTTTTGGCAAACCTTAATATTTGTGTCAAATATGCCATGACAGCAATGTTTGAATTTTTTTCTACCTTTGGGGTCTTTCTCCAAATTTTTCTCCTTAGTTATAGCTTAAGGTATTTTACTAAATGAAACACCACCAGAGAACTTCCCTGGATACAGGAGATAATTAACGGAGATACAGACCACGATTAAGCCTGTTAAATAGGACCTTCCCAAGCCCTGTGCACCACAGGTGCATCTTGTGCTTTTCCTGCCCAAGAATGTGCAAAATGTTCATAGGTATTTTTTTAACCTTCCAGCTTACTTTCCTCAGTAAATCTGTTTTTCCACTGATACAAAGCTCAAAATTTTAAGTTCTTTCTCAACCCATCAACGTAGATGTAAACACTTGTATTTTCCTTAAGTTTGTTAAATAAGTGTAATATATAGCCATATGTATCCGTATTTCATTCTGACACATCAGAATGAAAACAACTAAGGATTTGTTATTATTTATGTTTTATATTGGTTGGTTTTAAATTGGTTTCAAATTAAACATAAAATTGTAGGAAAACAAATTCACTATTTACTAACTATTAATAGCAGCAGGATTAAAGTCAGACATGATGTTTTAGACACGAAAGTGAAATCCTTTTAGTACCTTAAGGTATCACTGTTACCCTTTAAAAATAGGGTCCTTTTGATCAAAGTAAGACTTCTTGAAATTGATTTGAGGTACTGATCACACAAGACTTTTATGCAATTCATGGTCCATTAACACCCAGGCGGAGATGTTTAAATGGATCTTAGTGATTTAATATACTTTTCACTAAACTGGAAAATAATACGCACTTAAAATTGCCTAGATTGCTTTGGAAATCTTGACATGCGGTTACTGAAATGGGTTGCTCTAATAGATACGTATCAAGAGCTACATAATAATGCTTAACAAAAGTACTCTTTAACAAGATTACATACTGGATTGTCTTCAGTAAGCTCATAGCCATGCTATCTGAGTACCCAATATTCATTACTAAATTTATCTTCACAACTACTTTTATGAGACAAGCTTGTCATACCTCATACACAAGAAACTGAAACAGAAATCAGAAATGATTTGCACAAAGTCCAACAGTTGCATCAGGACCTAAGGCCCTTGATTCTAAAGTCCTCTTCACAAACACAAACACTAACCAGAAGCCAGCTTGTCTCTGTGAAGCAATACACACCCCATTTATGGAGCCATTATCCTCCCCACTTCATTAAAAAGATAAAGAGCATCAACAAATATTTTTTGTTGAAAACAGTGAGGTGAGATAGCTATGCATTATTTTTTTTCTTTACATGTGAAGAATGTAAGCATCTTTGATGTAAGCATCTTTCAAACTGTTCTAAACACCTTCCAGACCATCTTAAATGACTAATAGCTAAAACGACTTCAGCAAAATATGTCTCCTCTCCCTTTTACGTGACCTGTCGTAAACTCAGTTGCCCACTCATTCAGAATGTAGCTAAATGATTTCTTCAGCTACAAATCCTTAAGATGCAGTGAGCTCATTCTATTACTCACACTCAGTGCCAGAAACAGATAAATCCTGCTTCTGACTGCATGTTTCTGGCACTTACTTTCTGCTAGCCTTGGAATTTCTTTGATCCTTCTGTGAGCTGATTTAACTCTCTAAAACATAAGAGAAATCTAGCAGAAAGATGAACCAACTTCTCTTGCTAAGTCAATGAATGACAAAGCCTGAGAAACTTCTACCAGAACTTGTAGTCAGAAGGGTTATCCAGTTGAAGAAGAGGAAGCATGTCTTCCTCTTTTTGCCAATAAGGAAATCAGCTTGTCTATGTCTATAATCCAAGCAGATTCTGTAAATCTTTAATTTCTGTTCTGAGGTGTAAGTTCTCCAACATACAGCCTGCCTTATGTTATCTCAAATAGCCTCACTTAAAAAGCAGCTACATTTTTTGGGGAGAAAATGGAGTTGTCAGACCTAACCCAGAAGAACGACTACTAAAAATCTGTAAATAATAAAACTGGACAAACATTTACTTTCTGCAGAAAGAAAACCTTGCATTATAATAGTAACTGCAATGGCAAAGCTATCAAGTAAGTTTTGCCTAGTGGTATTTATTACCATAAATAAGAGACCACATTACAACTTTGATTGACTGACTGTGCTGTTTTTGGCAGTGGCAGCGTTATATCCTTCACAGTGGTTAGTATGGGGCCATGTTTAGGATTTGTGATGGAAACAGTTTTGATAATACAGGGACATTTTCATTACTGCTGTACAGTGCTCACCCAGAGCAAAGGCCTTTTCTGTTCCTTACCCCACCCCACAAGTGAGGGGACTGGAGATGTACAAGAAGCTGGGAGGGGACACAGCCGGGACAGCTGACCCCAACTGACCACAGGGATATCCCACACCATATGGCCTCATGTGTAGTTTATAGACCTGAGGGAAGAAGGGGGGTACATTCAGAGTGATAGTGCTTGCATGATTGAGCCCTGCTGTCCTCCCGAACAGCTCCTCCTGGAGCTCCTCCTTACTGAACTCCTACCTGCCCGTGGGTAGTGGTGAATGAATTCCTTGTTTTGCTTTGTCTGCATGTGCAGATTTTGCTTTCCCTATTAAACTGTCTTTATCTCAACCCACAAGTATTCTTACTTTTACCTTTCGGATTCTCTTCCCCATCCCAAAGAGGAAAGTGAGTGACCAGCTGTGTGGGGCTGAGTTCTCAGCTGAAGTTAAAACACAACAATGACCAAGTGACTTTAAGTGACCAAGGCACTCTGGCTAGATAGAACCTTTTTGCTCAGTTGACAGATTCCAGCTCTAAAATGAAAACAAAATTAAAAAATGGTACCATTGTAACTAGCATTAATTCAGCAGCAGACTAATAGACTTCTACAAATTACTTTATCACAAAGGTGTCTGAAAAGGAGGGGAATAACATACAAGATTCAGGTAATAACATTAAGTAACAAGATCTGGGGGCTTGGATTTTTCAGATTTTTCAGGTTTCTGAGACTGTGGCAGAATTTTCTGTTGAGGAAGGCAAGGGAGTGGTACACTGCATCTGATCCCGATGCACAAAGAAACTGCCTGGACCTTTATATATAAAGTCTAAGAAAAAGAGAAGTGTTTAATATTCCATATGTTCCTTTCAAATTTTACTAGGATCTTTACAATTCCTGTCAACTTTTTTACTCTGAACATTTAACAAAGACTTTCATCGTTTCATGGCCTGAATTCTCCATTCTCCCTTGAAGACAAATCAAGAATGTGAACAGACACAATGAAGAAGGCGGAAATATTGCTGTTCCTACCCTTCTAACATGGAAAAATGCATCACTATGATTATTAACTACTAAAAAACCTGTGATTTAAACAAGTAATGCAATTTAATTGTCATTCCAATTGCTGTTAAACAAAAGTAATTTGTGGCTTGTACTTTCAGGATAGCATAGTAACAATGCTAATTGTTCCATCTTCGAAGAACTGCTCCCTGTTTTTCATATAAATTTTTCATTAAGATACTCTGAAAAGAGATTGTTTGCTTGCTTGTTTTTCCCCACCAAGGTAACATGACATTCATTTCAGTAAATCCTTTCAGCAAGAATATCCAAATATCCTCTTGTCATCATTGAATATATCTTACTTAATATACGAAACAAAAAGACAATTCAAGAAAAACGAGAGCAAAATGTGTGGCTTACTTTGCAGAGTGAAGTCTTCATTGTCCACAAAATCATTGGGTTATTTCTTCTCCAACATCTTAAAAGTTGACTTAATCCTATGAATGAATGCTTATTCTTTTGCAGCTTTTATGTTTCACAGTGTCGTTGGTTTTACCAGCCCCCCTGGGCTGAAATGGTCAGGTCCGGGTAGGTTTCCGGAGAAAAAGCCAATCAAAAGTTTTAGTAACACCTCTGCCAATGACATATTTAAGAAAACAGAAGAGGTGGTGTTGTCACAGTAGGAAATTCAGCTGCCATGTGAGGAGGGTGGCATCAGGCCCCCGAAGTGGGGGGCCAGGCCCCTCTTCCCCGGCCTTGGGCCAGGGGCAGTCATGGCAGTGAAGTCTCTCCAGCCGGGATGTGTAACAGTGGAGAAACAACTCCAGACAGAGCCGCCCACCTGCAACTTTGTGGGGGCTGTGGTAGCCTCCAGAAGTTAGAAGTTAGTCCTTATGGCTTCCAGAGCCCCAAACCAGGACCGCAGAGACCACGCCGGGAGTCAAGCAGGAGAGAGAGTTTACTGTTCTAGGGTTCAGGTACTTATAGGTTTGGGGAAATTAGCATACTCCCAATCAAGGAGTTAAGGGGATTTTAACCACTGCCCATAGGGGAAAGGTTTCACAGCCAATAGGGAAAGGTAACAAGGGTCAAATATACATAGTAGTTGTCCCAAGGGATTTTGGGAAACACATTTCAGGTAAAGAGGGACTTTTAGCATTTACTTATACAGCATTACAATCAGTTTTTAAAACAGGTTTGCTAATTCCTTTATCAGCTTCAGAAGTCCATTCCTGGCAGGACTTCTTCCAC